>LPNX010596059.1:89535-137342 GCA_001517045.1 Pseudotsuga menziesii | reverse complement strand
GTTCCCATGAGAGAGAGAGAGAGAGAGAGAGAGAGAGAGAGAGAGAGAGAGAGAGAGAGAGAGAGAGAAGCTAGGAGAGATAGATAGTTGTTGTATACTTCTTATTACTAGGTTCGTTAATCTTATGACACAATCTTTGTGACTATATTATTTTGATGAAGTTCGTGGGGTTTTCTCCTTAATGGTTTCCTTGGTGAAAATATTTGTGTCTTGTGTATCTGTTATATCTTATGCATCTTACTGTACTTGTTATTCTTTCAGACAAAGATCCTAATTAAGCTAATAAGATCTAGAAAAACTAAATTTTCCATCCCAATATCTTGGTGTTATTCTTATGTTGAATGTTTTTTGGTTATTTATAAAGGGTTCTATTTTATTTTTGTGATTCAACTTTTGGGTTTAGGATCATTGCAATTAGTTTTAAAACACTTTCTACAAATCCAACTAAGATGTGAATCACCAAAACCCCACAAAAATTTCTAATAGGAGAACTATCTATCTATTTCTCACAAAGATTCAACATAAATATCTAAGTAAAATCAAAGAGAGAGGTGGAGGCCCTTTTACATCTTCCAAAGGACACTCCTTAAATCACCGAAAAAAAACATTCAAACCACGAAGGAAAAACCACAACCACATTCACACTTGATGGAAAAAGCAATGAACATAGGGGGCATGGGAGTTCAAGGATCAACCTTCATTTTTGAGATGCGGTGTTGAAACAATCCAAGCTATCCCATGTTCTCAATGTTTCATTGTAACTTTTAACATAAATTCCCAATTGTGCCAAGGTAGAGTAAAACGTGGGAGAGCACTAGGATACAAGGGGGGGTGGGTTAAGTCTCCTCCACTGGTCCTCTCCTTGGGTGTTATGTATGTTTCCACTTATGTGGCATGTCTATTACCACTTGTGGACATTTATTTAGTATGACACTAAGATATGGTGTTGTTTATAATTGATAAAATAGATATGGTATGTTTCATAATTAACAAGGGTATGTTATGGTATCCAAAATTGTTTGGGGGTTCCCCCAGTTTTTTCCTTTGCCTAGTCGAGTTGCTATGTTTGTAAATGAGACAATGATGCAAATGTTTTCCCTTGAAACATGATAGAAACAAATCATGGTGAAGGCTAAGATATCAAGGATTCTCAACAACATGTGAGACAGAGCAAAGCCTTTGACAATTCAGCTCATCCTAAGTAGGATGATGATTAAGGAGTCCACAAAAACAACAACATACCTAATTTGTTGTGAATAGATGATACTAATCCCACAATATAGAGCATGGATCTTTACTTGATTATTATTCATAGTTCCAAATCTCCAAGCATAACTTATTTCTTGACTTCCTTTAGGTCCATATAGGAAATACCCTCCCCCCAAACTCCAACCACCTCTCTTTTCGGTCTTGATCATTTATAGGTGGTTGTTTTATAATTTTCCTTGTTTGGATTCCATGTATTGTTGTTGTTTCAATTTCTTCAATTTGTTCTATTTTTCGATCTTTGATAATATCCTTTTGAGTAATGTTTTGTGATACCCTTTCCATGAATATTGTCGAGTATTCAATCTTCTTCCTTTATTCACATCAATCTTCTTTGCTTTCTTGAAAACTTTCTTGGTATTGAGGGTATCAATATAGTTTAACCTTTGATGGTTTCCCTTCTTTTTTCACACCCATATTTTCAATCTTCTTTTGATAGACGCATCCGCTATCCTTTGTGCTTGGTATTTTATTATTGTAGCCATACCATAATATTTGAAATGTGCATTTTCAAATTGAAGATCAAATTCTTCAAGTATTTTTTGGTGACCCTCTTGAATCTTATATTCCCATTTTGAATTTGCAATGTGATGCTTTCAAGCATTTTCTTATTTCTTTCTTAATTTTGGGTTGCATTTCTAATTTTACACCATCATTATTTAAGGTTTCTTCAACGTTTTTGCAAATTTTATCTTAAAATATTTTGGTAGTTTTCTCCTCAATTGTTTTGGGAGTATATTCATCCCCATTCTTTTATTTTTATACTTCTAAACATATTTTCATTTTCTTAACATCATTAAGTAGGTCTTGATTATGCTTAAAATTCTTCCATTTACTCATCTTTTGGGCCACTTTCACTTTTTACTTCTTTTCTATTTTAATTTTTGAACCTCCTTCACCAATGTTTGATTAATAGATTTCATCTTGGTGATCTAATATCTTTTCTTATTGATATATTCTTTTAACTCACCTTGAATTTTATGCATTTCCTCCATTTTTTAATCCTCGATCCATTTACTTGAGAAGAACATTTCAAATACTTTCCATGTGGAGTATAGTCTAATATATTCGTCAAGGCTATTCCACCACTTAGAAGCTTCAACCTAAAAATAAAACATTACC
This sequence comes from Pseudotsuga menziesii, assembly GCA_001517045.1. Lineage (NCBI taxonomy): Eukaryota > Viridiplantae > Streptophyta > Pinopsida > Pinales > Pinaceae > Pseudotsuga > Pseudotsuga menziesii. Next base: position 134,954 of record LPNX010596059.1, on the reverse strand, counting down.
CAAAATGACTCAAGCTACTTTCCTTTACCATCCTCAACCATACCATGAAATTGATTTAATATTTATCCCCATCTCCAATAGACTTAGTCATTCCCATTATTATTTCTTGGGATCTAACCCAAGGTTTTAAATTGTATCCCTAATATCCTAGACATGATGATCTCAATTACCCATGATTCCTCTATCAATATAATATCGTTTTTCCTCATCCAATGGATATTGAATCACCTTAATCAGAAACGTTGATAAAAAGTTATCGAGGTTTTAAACATACCTTTTAAAACCTTCATTTGGATGATATCCCAGAGACAACATTGCATCTAATATAACTATGAAATTTTGGCATCATTGATCCTAAAATTTGAAACTATCTTATCTTGATATGTTTTAGAATAATCAACCCATAGTTGCTTACATTAAACATTAATTTACTTATTTTTGTCTTATTACCTAGTTTCCTAGATTCCATTCTATGCTAGTTGCCTTCTACATGTCCTAGAAGTCAACATATGCTAAAAATGAGTCATGGAGCACTTGGAAAACATCCTAGAACCCAAATTTATCATGTCTACTTTATTCTAGATTCTCTAAAGTGCATATCTACTTTTTTTGAAAAGCTGCCTTGTTTTATTTCTGAATTAAGGCAAAAGGAAAAGCTAGACTAGGTGTAGTTGCCTTGTTTATTTCCCACATCATCCTCCCTGATTTTATCCAAATAAAAGCATGTATGAGTTTTATTTCCATCCCTCTTTAGATTTCCCACTTTACCTATCCAATTCGTGAGAATCTACCTAGATTTGGAAATTGCTTTATGCACCTATGGGGGGTTTGACTAGTTTTGGTAAGCCTTTTTTTTTACTATTTTGAATGGCATATTTATGCATTCGATTCTCTCATGTAATTATATATTACAGTATCCTATTACTTCATAAGGTTGGCTATTGTACACTTACTCAATACAGATTAGTGTTATGCTCCAATTTCAGTCTCCTTTGGTGTGAATTTTGCATGTTTGCTTAGCAATTTTGTGAGTGTAATTGTTCCATCTCTTGGGTTCAATTTCTACAATATGTATTCTCTACAATGTCAAAAGTTTTAACATATTATAATATCCCAAGAGAATGTTATGGCAACTTTCTCAGAACTTGTTTTTTTTGGCCCTTTTAAGAGAGCTAACATATGTGAGCTGCCACGTGTCCAATTTTTAGATCCATTTGGATTTAAACTCATGCAGTTTTTATTCTATCCAATGTAACTGGTGGAACTCAATTTGGATCTTTCTAGAAATAGATATGTTTTCTTTTGTAGTGCCCATGAATTCGAGGCAGAGACTTGAGTTCATGTCGTCATCGATTTGTGTCTAGCTCCTAAAGAGTTGTTTTGTGAAAATTAAAAAAAATATAGTTACCATTAATTTATCAAATATCTTAGAATTTCAGTTTAACCTGATCTAAAATATTTCTGCATAAGTTTAACTTGATATGAAATTTCTAACAACATTAGGAAGCAAATAACATAAAATTCATTTTTTCTTTCGATTTCAGTTACTGAAATTGAGAGATTTAATTAAGTAGAATACCTGTTTTTTCGTAGATTGTAGCATGCTTCCTTAGGTTCCTGTAGCTTCTCTTCACCAAACCTTAACAACCAAAATATATAAACCACCCTTCCAACTAGCTTATCGTGCTTGCATTAAGAAATCGAAAAATTTCATAGCCCCATATCCCACAATCCAATAATCCAAATAACAACTTTCCTTAGTTCCAAAATCCTTCAACCCCAGTGCAATTTTCCCTATTCTCTTCAATTTCCCACCTCCATCATCGAGTTAACCCCGTCCTTGGTAATTCCTCCTTTTTCCTTCCCATCACTAATTTCTATTACCTCCAATAAAAACCAACACCTTCCTCATCCCATAAAACTCTCCCCAAATACCTTTTCCTCCTCCAGAAGCTTTCATGCTTACTCCACCGCCCCCATCAAATCCCCCAAACCCCAAAGCATTATTTCCATTTTTGTTTAGAAATCCATTCATAATAAAATACTATATTCTTATGTAATTTTTATCTTGATTAGTTCATTGGTATTAAGGAAAATTAAATTAAATTGAGTGAGCTGACTGCTCATTCATTAATAATTCTCGATATGTTCATTTGATATCTTCACAAAATGGTGGGATAATTATCAGTCCCACTCACCATTTCAAAGATTATATATATTTGAATAAAATAATAATTTAAGAGTTATTATTGTTCACCTTTTGGTTTGGTATTTCATTTCCTGCATTGGGTCACAATGGCATAATCACATTTACCATATTCATGAGAGTTTTCCAAGTTGATGCTAAGGGTCAAATAATTGCCAAGGAGGAAAATTACTAGTTTCCTAGGTTGGGGTGGAAGCTTTGGGATTTTGAATAAGGGGGACAATGAATGATGTTTAAACATTAGAATGGAATCAATATTTAATAAAGGATATAAATAAATAAATACAAGATAAAATTGGAGTGGAAATGGAGCATGGAGACACATGGAGACTATGGGCCCACACAAGCTAGAATTTATATGCCACATGGCATCCTCCTCTTGCAATTTTGAAATTGGGGAAAAAGTGAAAAATTGGTCATTTAATAAAAAATATTAAAAAGGGACATTACATGGTAGTGGTGGGTGTCTTAAATGTGTTATCAAATCCATATCCAATGTCTTACATAGTAATAAATTAATGACAATTATTATTTTAATGACACCCTATCTTATCTCGTTTGATGCAATTAAATAATGAAATATCCTTTTTAACTTTTCATGAAATGCTTCGGCCAATCCTATCAATACTTAACTCAATAACTCATTATTTTGTTAATCCTCTATGCTTTATAGTAAAGGAAAATTTTATCATTATAAATAATAATAATAATAATAATTAGTGATTAAAAATTAATGACAATATTTCTTTGTTTAATTGACAAGCACCTTAGTACCAACACATTATTCTAGTATTTATAAACAAAAGCACCCTTAAGGGTTTTAAACAATTATGGTAAACAATTAAGTAGAGCAATTCTATCGACTCATATGGAACAATATCTATGTTTATTCATGACCATCCTAATTGACCACACTTAATCAATTACTTATTAAAATGTTCACATATGCTTAATAACATAAACATTCATTATCTTTATAGGTTCAATGTATAGTCAACTTATTCATTGAAAACAATTTACACAATGCCAAGTATTTGTATAACGATACTAGCGTACATATGCAATGTGTGCATACGTGGCCAACACATGCACACATCAAACATGTACTATAAACATACAGCATATTTCCTATGCATAACTGCTAACTAATACCAATAATCCTTCATGCAAAATGAACAAGTATACACTCAACATAACATTACTAAAACCTCAACAGTTATTTAATGAGTTAATATTATAAGATTTCTTATCATTATTTTTGTGTTTACAATAGTTTAATCAATCACGTACAAGGATGAGTACCTACTACCACTAACTCGGTATTTGGAAATTCCCAAGCCTCAGCAATACTAAATAACACATCCTTCCATCCTAACCTATGTCCACATCCTCCCATCCTTACCTACATCTGCATCCTCCCTATCCTTCCTCGACTAGTAAAGAAGTGGATGTTGGCTTAACAAACTTGACCACATAAATTACCTGAGACTGGTATTGTCAGCTGTATAGTGTACCTAGACTCTCCTAGGAAGCATCCAACCATCGTTATCAAAACAAAATTGGGAGTGTGTCTCAACATGACCCTTCCATGACCCTGGGTATCATAGTAACATAGCGTGGTCAATACTTCCATCCTTCTCAACATATTGGGTCTATACCCTGTCAATTCACACTCTAATGCTATCAAGATTATTGGATTGTGTCATCGTATCATCATTTTTGGTTACTAAGGTTGAATTCCTAACAAGTTATTATTCCACATATCATATCAAGTATTCAACTATCTCATAGCTCTGGTGTCTTGTGGGTTAGTACTTCACACAATACACATTTATAACAAGTAATTCCATTTGATAATAAATTAATTGATCACATTGTAAAATGGTATCCATGTACCACATCATATATTTCTCATTTTATCAATGAAAACATTTAAACGTATACTCTCATCGTAAAGGAAAGGAATTCCATGATAATCACAACATTGTAACCACATAAACATAGAAACATAATAATCATGATGAAATAATAATAATAGTAACATAATAATCATAGTGACATCATAAACATAGTAACATCATAATCTCGGTCAATCCTGTCATAAATAAAGCTCACTCAGTCGAGTCGAGTCCAAAACGAAAATAAGAAAAATAAAGTGCAGTAGGTATGAATAGTCAAAATACGGGGTTTTAAATACACCCACCCTTCAAAAAACTTCATGAAAAAATATTATTCACAACAATATCTAGGAGCTAAGGGAATCTTCATAAAGTTTATATTAGTGTAAAAATTCCAATTATTTTTGGTACATATTTATAATACAATAGGATAAAATCATTAGCCTTAGGAGGAAAATTGGTGGCATACATGTGGCAGGCTTATATTGGGCCTCAAAACCCCCCTAGGTGGACCAATGAGCTTCCAAACCACCTCAAACGGTTTGGAATGGGCATGTAAATGTGGGTGAAGCATGTTAGGAAATAAATTAGGGAAGGATAGGATTTATAGACTGCATGGGTGAGCATGAGTGGCTCTAGGAAACATTTAATGGTCCAAAAGGGAAAAAACCACCCAATTACATGCATGGGCGCCTCTGGTCAAGCTAGTTCCCTGTTTTAAGGAGTAGGAGCACACCAAGGACTTAAATTTCATAAATGAGGGTTCTTGTGCTCTTATTTGAGCAAAAATATGGTTGTTGGGTGGATTAATGAGTCCACCCCCCCCCCCATATACCTTGCTAGACCAATATAACCAAGGTTTGCACCATATGACATAAGTATAAGACAAATGAAAATGTGATATAGATGTATGTTACCATGGTACAAGGTGGAATTATTCTCTAACAGCCCCACTTAATCCTAAATTAGTGCAACCACATCAAAAATTGAGGCCTTGGAAACTAAGGCTCAAGTCACCTCTTACAAAAAATTATTTGTCCATGTAAAAACGAGGAAAGAGGAAAAACCTCATGGGGAGAATCCTCCGTCAAGAATGGACATTACACCGAGATGATAAAATGTATTCAAGAAATATTCTTCTTCACTTGAATGATTTGAAGGAACAACTTCTTAGGGATAGACTTGGTGAAGATGTTTTGGATGCCAACATCATGCATCAATGCATCAATGTGTTGTAGACAAAGAACATGTGGAGAGGCCCCTTGAAGGTAATCATTTGCTGATGGAGGGGAATCATAATAATTTATTTTCTCTGAAAACATGCTATGATTGAGAAGCATAATCAATAATGGAAAATATATCTCTGCAAACTCTTTCCCAAAGAGCATCGAAAGTCTCAACAAAATAAGCTTCATGTGTAGCTGCTATATCATGAATTAAACCATGAATCTTCTTCCCAATTTGATGAATATCCTTCATAACTCTATAAAAAATCTCACAAGTCTCTGAAATATCAGAATATAAGTTATATACAACATAAAATATCAGAGGCATATTGTCTCCATGATCGAATGGGTCCATAGTGGGAAAAAAGTGGGAAACTAGATGACATTGACTGTTGAGCAAACTTGGATGGTATGGAAGGATTGAAATTTAAATCATAGGTGGTGATATCAGGTCCATAAATGTGTAACATAAGTCCCATGAAGTACAATGACATTTATTTCCAACCAATCAATGATATTCAATATGTAAAAACAACATACACAAGTGACATAGTATTGGAAACAAGGCAATTTTGAGATTTTTCAACTAGCGAACTTGAGGGTTGTTGGGTATTTTGGGAATCAAATGGTTAGGGAAATGAATTTATGAATGTCATAAAATGAATATAATCCTGTATATAACCTTCATAATCATAATTGGAAGGATATGAATGGATTGGGAAAGAGCTTTCAGAAGACAAGTTGAAAACTAGTGAAAAATGACTAGGTTTTGGAGGAAACATTGGTGAACTGTTTGGGGTTTCTTCCAAGGAAGGGATGGAGGTTTCAGATTCTGATATATAATATTGTAATAATATATATATATATATATATATATATATGAAATATATATGTTAGAAACAATTTTCTCCCTATCACCCAAAGCATACAAGCGCTTACCATCTTCTTGCTCCAAGGAGAGCTTACGCTCCTCTCTTCTTGCAAAATCTGGAACATCAATATTGTAGTCTTCAAGGAGCTTGGTCATGATGTATATATTGATTTTGAAACATGATTTTTCATGATGTGAACCTCTGAAATAATCACATTTTTTATTCACTCTCTTACTCTTCATCCTCTTGGCTTTTGAATCCTCATCAGTTGAACTTGAGTTTTCCTCATCTGAATGCTTATTCTCCTTCACTCTTTGCTGCTTCAAATCCTTAGATTTGTTCTTGAATTTGGATTGATTCAAAAAAACTTCAGTAAGGGAGTTATCATTGGTGGATTTGATGGTACCCATTTGCAATAAGTTGTCTTGTTCCTGAGTCAAAGACTCTATGAAGTCTGTTAGTGGAGGCATTCTCCAACTTTGAACTATCAGCTTGCTTGAATGGAATGCTGAGACAAACACATAATACTTGGGCCCTAGATTAAAAAGGATAGTAAATATAAAATGATAATATGTCTTCTCAATGTCACATTGTTTCAGCTGAAGCACCAATTTTTTGACCTTTGTGAAGAAGTCCTGGATCGTCTCAAATTGAGTTGGGCTCAATGAGATCAACTCATTTTCGAGTTGGTGGCCTCTCATATCATCTGTATTACCAAAAAATGACTTGATATTGAGAAAAAATTCATTGGATGTTCCAATACTATTTACATGGAAGAGAATATCCCCCGAAATACCACGACAAAGCATCGTGAATGCTTCATTTAGTCTGTTGAAGTACTTCAATTTTTCCATAACAGAGTTGGGCTCGATCTCAGTTCCGATGGTGACTCTGTACATAAATTTTAACCTCATATGGATCACCATATCAGCCTTCCATTTGAAATAGTTTAATGGATTAAGAAATACATGATTCTGCTCCATTTCTGCTTGCGCACTAAGTGGAAGAAACATTGGTTGTACCTGCAATGCAAACACTCGATTTTTTTTGGAAATTCCCCAAAAATCAACTCAAACACTATGTTTTTGATTTTCATATAGAAATATATCTGATACCATGTGAAAATATGATTCATATCAAGATCTAGGATCTAAGGGAATCTTCACAATTCAAGATATTCACAAACTATGCAGACAAACAGTAAAACTGAGCAAATTAAGACACATAGATGGTGCCAATAACTGAAGTTTCTATTAGTGTAAAAATTGTAAATATGCATGGTACATATTTATAATACAATAGGATAAAATCCTTAGCCTTAGGAGAAAAATTGGTGGCATACATGTGGCAGGCTTAGATTGGGACTCAAGACCCCCCTCGGTGGACCAATGAGCTTCCAAACCACCTCAAATGGTCACGAATTGACACGTGAACATGGATGATGCATGATAGGAAATAAATGAGGGTAGGATAGGCATTCTAGAGTGTGTGGGTGAGTGGGAGTGGCTCTAGCAAACATTAATGGTCCAAAAGGTCCAAAATCAACCCAAATACATGCATGGGCGCCTTTGGTCAAACCAATTCCCTATTTTAAGGAGTAGGAGTTCCCCAATGACTTAAATGTCATAAATGAGGGCACTAATTCTCTTAGTTGACCAAAAATAGGGAGATTGGTGCATTAATGAGTCCAAAACCCTCCATATACCTTGCTAGACCAATATAACCAATGTTTGTACCATATGACATAAGTATAAGACAAATGAAAATGTGACCTAGGTGTATGTGACCATGCTACAAGGTGGTATTATTTTCTAATACTTTGTCCTGAGTTTATGTTCAAAATAGTGAAGGAAAGTATTCAACCTCTTAGGTAGTATATCTTGGGTTATACTTGTCCCATTGAGGTTTAACTTGACCAAATTAGTTTTACTTATTTTATCTCATGATATGTGTTCTAATAATTAAAGAATATTTAGAATAATACTTATGTCAAATATTAATATTATATTTAGAATGCCTAAATGTTATAATCAAGTGTTATCCACCTTAGCATCCTACTTCTTACCTTTTAACAATATTCGTTAAGTTACATCATCTAGACAAGTTTACTCATCACACAACATTTTTTTTAAAAGGAGTTTATATTGATCCAACTTACCATGTAATAATCAGCGACTTAACATTGAATTATTAGAACTCGTAATTTGCATTCACTCAACACACAATTACTAAGGACCATTATGGTTGGCATACCTCTCTCAAGGGCAAAAGGTTCATGTCATTCAAATCCTAATGTCATACATTATTATTTTCCTGGCGGTAATAAGCAATTTTGTATCCATGACAACAAAATTATTGTAACATTCATTAAGCTATGAAGACTATTATTGTTTATAAGGTTTTCATGATTATATATTATCTAAATTCAAATGCCATCATGTTCATTTATTGTTCTTTCCTTTTCAATCTAATATAATCTAAAGGGGAACCATTACTTATTCAATTCTTTAAGAATCTCATAGCTGATTTTGTTCCAACCCTCAAGATTGTAAAGATATTTAATAGTATTTATTAGAGTATACCATTGTATTTGTACATCACCGCTCTCCCTATACACGTCGTCATCATCATCATCATCATCATCATCATCATCATTTATTATTATTATCGTTTCCAAGAAACCTTAATTCACTTTGTAGAGGCCTTAATCTAATCCTACAAATTGAGGGGAATGTATTTACTTCATATGTTTAATCCTATATAAATTCATAACAATCGATTTAATCGAGTTAACACTACAACAAAAAAAGGATTTAGTGTCTCTTTTTGCATCCTTTTTTGCATCTAGACCATCTTTCAGTGTATTTTTCTTCATTTTTTGGACAAAATGGAGCAATTTCACGGGTTGGTGATATTTTAGGCCTTTTTTGCGTCCTTTTTCTAAACTTGGCACAAATTGCGACGTAATTTGCACCTGGTTTTGCGCTAGGTTTTGCATCAAGTTTTACGACATGTTTTGAGCCTAGTTTTGCACCTAATTTTGCGCCTAGTTTGTACATCTACTCTTGTTGTGCCCCTTTTACACCCATGTTTGCCTCAATTTTTACGCCCTTGTTTTCATCCACTTTGCATCATTTTTTACACCCACTTTTGAATCCACTTCTGATTCTTTTTTTGCATCCCTTCGTGCACCAAGTTTTCCATCAAAGTTTACATCCTGTTTTGAGTCTAGTTTTGCATCTCATTTTGTTTCAGCCATTTTTGCATCCACTTTTGCATCCATTTTTTCATCCATTTTTGCATCCACATTTTCATCCCTTTTTGCATCCCATTTTGCGTCCATGTTTATGGTTTTTTTTGCATCTACTATTGCATCCACTTTTGCATCCACTTTTGTCATGTCCCAATTCACACCAATTTTTGCGCTTACTTTTACACCCACTTTTGCATCCACGTTTGCATCCAATTTTACATCAGTTATTGCATCCCTTTATGCATCCATTTTTGCATCCACTTTTGCATTGGGTTTTGCGTTGGGTGTTACGACTACTTTTACATCTACTTTTGTTACATCCACTTTCGCATCCAATTTTGTATCCAATTTTACATCCATGGTTGTATCCACTTTTGTGCCACTAAGTTTCATCATGTTTTGCTTCCATGATTGCATAATTTTTTGCATCCACTTTTGCATCACCTTTTGCATCCATTTTTGGTGCACCCCATTATGTGCCCAGTTTTGCACCTACTTTTGTTGCATCCATGTTTGCATCCTTTTTTGCATCCATGTTTTTATCCACTTTTGCATCCAATTTTACACCCAGATGTTGAAGATGAAAATGAGGATAATGATTATGATATTGAGGATTGTTATGATGATGATGATAATGTTGTTGATAATGAGGAGAATGATGGCAATGATGATGATGATGATGATTATGATGATGACAATGATGATGATGATGACGATTATGATGATGGTGAGGAGGAGGAGGAGGATAATGGAAATGACGACATTGCCGATGATTATGATGGAAATGAAACGAATGATGATGATGGTGATGATGACAATGACAATGATGATGAATACAAAGAGAATGATGATGTTGATCATCTTAAAAAATAAGTTGTTATTTGTCATCCATAAATCGTGTATGTCCTCCATGACCCTTTTCCACTAATCACATATTTTGGGTAGATGATATTTCTTATGCCAAAGGTAATGATGAATAACTGATGAAAATGTCAATAATCATGATGATGATGATGTCAAGGACAATGGCGATGATGATGACATGGATGATGATTATGCCGATGATGATGACTATTGTGATAATCATGATGAAAATGACAAAGATGACGATGATCATCATCATCATCATTTCCATCATCGTCATCATCAAAAACATCATCATAGTCATTGTCATCTAGTTCATCATCGTCATCGTTTAAAGCATATGGGATATGTTTACCATTTAAAGCATGCATAACAAGTGGGATTATTTTAAAACAGCCCACCAAAGTACAAAATTCAAACCACAAGGGAAACATAATATTGAAATTGTTCGCATTTTCTTTCTCCCAACAAAACATGCTTCATTTTAGGGAATTATGTTAAAATCCATACATTCATAGTCCATCCATACTATACTTGTAATAAATGTAAATATAATAATTAATAGAATTTATAAAATAGGTAAATATTTTATAAACACCCTTATGATATATAAACTTCTTTCACCCTAATAATGATAAAATATGTAAATATAATAATAATATATAATTAATATAAATATGTTACTATAGTTCATATGTTAAAGGATTTAATATAAATAAATATATATAGTTCATATGTTATGTGATTTAATATAATTAAATATATAGACATATTATTTACTTATACATTATACAAATTAAAATATAGATTAAAACCTATGAAGTTTCATAGGGAGGAGAAGTAAAAAATGAAGGATTTTTCAAATATAGATCTATGTACAACTACCCATTTCCCAAAGGGGCTTCTGCTAAATCAATCTATGGATTCGGGGTTATGAGTATCAATTTGGTCCGTTTGGTCCGTCCCCAATTTGACCATGAGAGGATTTAATATTATTCTGCCCATGAGGACTTCTCAGGGTGCCCAGTTGGCAATGTGGGTGTCTTGATTCTTGGGCCAGGCCATTCAAAGCATGGGTTTTGGGGATGGATCAAAGTAAACTAGGAGATCTACCGTTGTTTATGCCTCTATTGTCTCTATCTTAGATGCATATACTATATAATATATACCTATGCTGGTGGTGCTACTGATGCTAGGTCACCAAAATTTAGATCACTATCTCGTGATTGGATTTTGTATTACTACAGATTGGAATTTACAGCTATATTTTATGAGAGGGATTAACATAGATGGACTAATTAGGACTAGGTAGGATGAGACCCAGCTAGAAGACCTAATCTGAGTAGCCATACCTCAAACTCTACGAGGGTACATAAATTACGGGGAGAATGGGTCAAATCCATACGATCGTTGGATGCTGAGAACGAATTGGGTGAGCCTGCTCTGTTATAGGGACTAACAGATCAGGCGCACAACACTGTGAAGCCCTGGCTTTATAACAAGTGGCTCTTGAACCACATATTACTCAAGTACTAGTCATGATAATGCTTTCTTATGGAGCCTCTGGATGATCTCCCAGCTTCTAGCTTCCACAATCCATTAAAGAAATCAATGCATTTTCCTTCAATAGGATCATTGAAGATGGAGAGAATTTTGGATTGAATCAAAATACCGAAGATGGAAATAATTGGGTATTGAATCAAATCATGTGGCTGCTTTATAATTTTATTTCAGGTAGCGTGATTTCTAAGGACAAGCAAATGATTCTCCATCGTTGTTGTATTTTCCTATTTCTCTATTATGCCCTGTGTAGAATCTTCTATGAACATGTTGTTCCCTTGCTCAACAGCCTTAAAAAACATTATTTCATCAAACAAAATCCTATTTTGTTTTGATGAAATGTTTGAATTTCCGAAAGAAAATCTAGTGAATCACCAGCTACTGAAACAATGAGATTCTGCGAGCTACTGAATCAATGAAATTTAATGTTTTTTAAGCAGCCTTTGCAAACTATAGGTTATTTGACAAAATCACCATTATCGAGTTATTAGTTTGGATAGATTTACATTAACAATTAAGGGAGGAGTATTAATGATCTTCATGTCCTTTTGCCATAAACCTAATCCTCAAACCTTGTCCAAATGTTTATCATTTTATCTTTACCCTCTGATTTTGTTATCATAGTCATTATTTAGGTTGCGATCTTGGATGATTGATTATAGTTTGGTTCGGCATGTTATCATAGGTGTCGTTCGAATATTAAATAATGGGTATGTGTGATCGGTTTATCGAAAATTAGATAAGACCTAGAGTATCATAAGCTTAATGATTTAGGCAAATGCGTCTTATCCTAGGTTTATCATTTGACATCCGAATTATATTTTCTCATGTTATTAATGTTTAGGGCTGATTGTTATAATGTGCCCCATGCTATGAGGATTTGATTTTGGGTTTCATGGTTATGACACGTTCTGTCTAGCGCTTGTATTTTAACCTTTGAGTCTTGCATGATCCAAGCACGAATATTAATCTCGACCTTATATAATATGATCTGTATTGTCACCTATATTATCACATGTGAAGGGTCGAAGTTGACATGATGGTTATGCTACGTGTCCCATGTAATTCATTTGCCACCTTCGAAGGTAATGTTGTTATACCTTAAGGTCTCAGCATCAACGTTCAAAGGTTTTAATCCTTACTATTGTTTCGACTCATGCCGTCGCCTCCGAAGTCGATCCACCTGTTGTAAGGTTGATCTGCTATCATTGCGCTTGTAATCAAATCTTCCCATCACATTCAATGGTTAGTACATAACCAACGTCGTGGATTCATGATCAGTTAACACCTGTAGTCTGTGCAATGAGTGGTCTTACGTAAATAGCTCGGGGTAAATAATTGCAATATAGGTTCGATTTGGAGTTGTTTGTCATCATTTCTCATTGTAACTGCCTGTTTGTGTTATCATTCCCTTCATGCCGAATTTTCAGGATTTTCAGCTCGTTCGCTCATGGTGAAGTCATTTTATGAATGTTTAGGGCTGTGCTGCTTAGGGTTTTTACTGGGTCTGCACCCTGAGTGTTCACTCTCTGGTTCTCTGTCATGGTGTAAGCTCAAGTATCTTGTCTGGGTAATTTTACGTGCCTATGAACAGTCAGTCATGGCATCGGTGGTGAGAGTCAAGCCTTGTGAGATGAAACTGCTGGATTCAAACCCTGAGCTGTTAGCAAAGGTCGAGGCTGTCGGATGGCTGCCGTTTGTCAGTAAGTTCTTTGATTCGAACCCCGAAGTCACGAGGGTGTTCGTTGTCTCCTTGGTCGATTTTCAGGCTGAGGTAGGCGATCTCCGTTTCCAAGTGGACGAGCGATCAGTGGCGTTTGCCATTGGTCTGTCACTAACAGGCGAGAGGTGGTTTAAATATAAGCGAATGGACATTACTGAGTGGCAGCAATTACTTAAAAACCCCTATCAAGAGGTATCATTCCGAACTGGAGTAGCGCGCAAATACTTTAAAAAGGAACCTGGTCTTGGACTTGATACATAGGTACGTGACCTGTGAAGGTCGCCTGTCTTCAGCCTATGTTTACCATCTGCGGTTGATGTCTATTTTTATTGGGTTCTCTCTGAATTTACCTTACTATCTGGTGCAAAGTCTATTTGAAATGTCCTCTGCAATTAAAAAGGGCCTGAAGCATGTTAGTCATAGCTTGTTCCATCATGGCTTGGTCCGAATGTTAATTGAGAGGGAACTGTCGAAGTTAAACCGGTCATGGGATGAATTTGTTGAGTCTAATGGTTTCTCGTCCTTTTTCCACTGTCAGTTCGACAACCCCGATGAATGTGTCCAGCATCAAAAGATGAATCAAACTTCAGTTTCTCCTTTACGTAAACCTCTGTCAAACCCCATCGGTCGTATCAGTCCCAACCCTTGTATTGATCCTGTGTGTACTCCGGTAAGAATTCCAGTTACTCCTCTAGTCTCTAAATGCATGAGGAGGTCCACAACTTTGTCACCAGTTACACCAAAGAATAATGTGGATCAAAAATGTAATCGGGCAAGTAGTAAACCGAAAGCTAAAGTGAGGGGTAGGTTTACAAGAAAGATGGCCAAAGGTAATATTGTTAAACCACCTATGAATGATGGTATTCATGTCGAGACTATCATGATCGACGATGATGAAGGAAACCCTGTTTTTCCTGTGGATGATCATAATGTTGGGCATGAGTTCATATCGAACCCTGCCGATGATAGTCCTCCTGCGTTTGATAAGGATGTTCGGCCTGTTACTGTTGTTGATATCCCAGTTAAGGGACAGACTGTAGAAACAAACTTGCCAAGTTTGTATCAAGCTGAGGGTATGATTCCCCCAATGTTAATTACCTGTTTGTTGGATAAGATTCGCAGCATGGAAGGAAGGGTGACTGAGATGTCGTCTCATCGTGATATTGTGGAAGCCAAGAATTTAAAGTTGAAGGGGAAGTTAGATGCAGACACTAAGTCTTTGCTGCGTGTTAAAAAGCATAAGAATCGTTCGATTCAAAGGGTACTAAAGTTGCAGAATGAAAACGATAAGAATGAAGAGAGGGTAGGAGAGCTTAATGCTTGAGTTACATTAATGCAGTTTAAGGGTCAGTCATCAAATCCAGCAAAGGGCGTTAACATTCAGGTGTTTAACGCACCTGTGAATTTATAATGGGTTGAAATGCACTTGTTTTGGGTAACAGGTTTTGAAGTTTTGATAGATTGATAATCAAGTTTTTACTTACAGGTATTTTGTTTGTGTTAATTTAGTTATTATTTAGTTTATTTATTTTTCTGTCGGATTCCGTTTTAATTATATTTATTTTGCATGCGGTATCGCAGGTCATCTGATGGATCTTCTTGCCCATATTTTGATAATTGTCTATCTCCTGGACGATCCCTACATCGTTGGGAATAAATCGATTTTGCAGGAGTAGTTTTCCAGGTGTTGTTACATGATATATGTCCTGATGTTTTGATTTGCTGTCAAGAATCGAATCTTTCCCATCTCTTGGCATTTCCACGTATGTTGAAAATGACATGTTTTCACTTGTCATTTTAAGGGAAATCGGTTAAAGGTTTCGATTATGCTATCTCTAGTATTTAGAGCTGTTTTTTTTTGGAGATTTAATGTATTTAAAGGGGAGTTAGCATGTGGGATAGGGGGTCGATAGTTTGGGAAAGGAGAAGACAAGACTACGGTTTGACCTTTTGTAACTCGAGGCAGTTTCCTGTCAGCAGATACAGTATTTTAAACTGGTGATAACTTATATATATGTTTATAGTTTTATACTTTGCATATGTGTTTATGCTATCCCTGGTCTTGTTACTGTTTTTCTATATTATTAATGTTTGTCATAATCTCTTTAAAGAAATTGTGCAAATATATTACGTATGACTATTGACTTATGCTGATTATCGATCTGTTGACGAACGTCATGTTGTAAATTTGATGATTGACATCATTATGTATGTGGTTTACGTGTCTATTGTATGATCTTGGTGATTTCTGAATTTATTTTGAAGATTTTGAAGATTATTGATAATCCCATTAGCAGATTCGATTTCAGTTTAAATATTTGCATCGCTCCTGATCAAGATAGGACTTAGATTAGGTTAGTGTAATTCCTTTTCTGTTAATTATATTATTTAGATTTCTATTTGAATCAGATGTTTATATTCATGTCACATTCAGATTATTCCTTTTATTCCTGATTAATGTACATGTGTATATAATGTATCTTTGTAATTTATCAAGTTTGTTAATAGTTATTTAACTTCTTTCTTTGTAATGTAAGCTGATTTAATTTAGCTGATTAATGTTGTAATTAATAAACTTGTACAGAGATAGGTATATATCTGATTAATAATCAGTAGCGTTAGCTTTATCTTTTATATTTTTCTTTAGTTAGACTAACAGAGCCTTTAAACCTGTCGGGAACAACCATCCCAAATAGCTTGGAGCCTGCTTTAAGGATCCCGGTCTGGGTTGTCTTCCCCCATTGCGTGCATAGTCACATATGCCCATCAACAATGGTGCTAGAAGGAGGGACAGCTTAAACACATGGCTGATGAAAAGAATCATGTTAACAAAATGAATCAGCCTATCACTCCTCAAATATAGTCATCATCACAGCCGCGTACTCTCCGGTCATCACGATTGGGTGAAGCCCCATTAAACGAATCTGTTCAAAACCTTATCTCTCAGTTCAACTCTCCCGGTATTCAGCTACCTGAAGAAATTGACCAGTACGAGCAAGCCATAAACGAATCTCATAGGATCCTAACAAGGGCATATTCGAATCTCACTGGGCGCCAACCCACTGAACTACCTCTCCCACAGATCACACGTCCCCGCACTCATCGTCTTGAACCTGCTTCGGAAGAACAGGAGAAACCTTTAGGTTCTCTCCTTGATCTTCAGATACAACAGCCTTTGATAGGTGCCAATCAGCCTTCATATTCTTTAGGACCACCTGCTTCAGGAGGGGCTAGTCAACCACCATCACCACCTCATTCATCTCCCCCCATTCATCAAACATCGCCTTCGCCGCCTCCAACTCCAAGAAACATGGCAGGTGTAAACCCCCCAAACCCTAATGCTAATATGCCATGGTTAGCTCAGGATGTAGTGGCTGTCCTAGGTGATCAACACCCTTTACCTAAGCATCCTGAGAAGTTATTACCCAAGTTCAACCCTGAGTTGAAAGAGCCAGCGAAAGATCATGTCAAGAAGTTTATGTTAGCAGTTCGGCTCTTGGATGTTGAACATGAAGATGTAGTCTATCGGCTTTTCCCTTATACATTTGAGGGTAAAGCTTTGACATGGTATTTTTCACTTACGGCTGGTTCTATAACCAGTTGGAACAAATTTGACCTTGCTTTCATGAACAAGTTTGGAGACGACAAGACTCCAGCTGCCTTGGTGTTAGAATTGTCTAGAATTCGCATGGAAACCAAGGAAAAGGTCAAAGATTTTAACCAGCAATTCCTAACTCTAAGAAACAGGATTCCTGCTACTTCAAGGCTAGCTGAGGATGTCACTATTGAATTTTACACTTCAGCCTTGCCTGTGTCAATGGCCATGTTTGTCAGACAAAAAGCCAAACTTACCCTTGCTGAAAACTTTGAAGAAGCAATTAAGGTTGAGAAAGATATGTCTGCCATAAAGGCAAATCCTAGAGTAGACACAGATGCTGCATCTTCTTCTCATAAGAAGACTAACAGTCCTACCAAGAACACAAACCCTGAGAAAAAAGGTCAGGATTCATTAGACCTAGATAGCCTCCAAAGAATTATTAAAAATTGTCTAATGAAATCATTGATTTAAAGAAAGGTTCTTCTGAAAACACTCCTACTAAAGAACCACCTAGACAACCTTTCAGAAGGCCATTCCCGAATACAACTCCTAGATAGACCCCACCCTCTGAAGCTAATAGTGTTGATGAAATTAACAATTTCCTCAAGTTATTAGTTTCAGGTCTAGAAGCATCAGCTAAAAATGATACTCAATCTTCAGGACAGAGTTCTGAAGGTACCCAAGACAAAGATAATGACACAGAAGATAAACCTCCTCAAGTTATTAGCCACTTCTGGGATACTTCAGAATTGAATGATGATGAAGATGTAGGTGTTGTCAATGTAAATCAGCATCAATATAACACTATAAGTAAGAAATATCAGCCCTTAGAGGAACCTTCTACAACTGCTACAGATAATAGTTCAGCTGCTCAAACAAAAACCCAACCTGCAAATAGTAAATCTGCACCCTCTCTTGATTTAGAATACGATCTGATTGAAGATTTAAAGAAAATCAGAGCCAACATCTCTATCTATGAACTACTTAAGTTACCGGTGATTAGAGATAAAATGATGCAAGGGGTATCTCCAAGTAAAAGTGGAAAAACTCCTTCAATTCAAAATAGCCCTGCTAACACTAAAGATAACCCAACAAAATCTTCAGTCAATGCATCATCCATAGGCAAGAAATATGATTCTTCAACTCTGCCTTTTTTACTTACGTTTGAAGTATGCAATCGTAAAGTGCACAACTGTATGATAGACTCAGGGGCCTCCAAGAATGTTATGCCATACTCTGTATGTAAAAAACTTAATGCTGTCCCTGTGCCTTGTGATACAAGTATTGTGCAGCTTGACCGTTCAAACGTAAAAGTAATAGGTAAGTTGAAAGAGGCGCTGATAAGGTTAGCTTCGAATCCTCAAGTCCATTTTATCATTGATATAATTGTAGCGGATATCCCAGAAGCATATGGTCTATTTCTCAGCATAGATTGGTCTGAGAAACTAAAGGGATATTTTGCTACTGATTGGTCACACTTATGGATATCTCATAATGGTCACCCAAACAAGATCAGAATTGATCGGGAACGCTATATGAAGCATACTGTCACCGAATTGGATGATTCGAACGAACCGGTATTATTCACCGATACCATAATGGGCAACTATATGGTAGACTCTTTCTTTGGGGACCTTGAAGTTGAAACTTCATCAATAATAGGTGCAGAACAACAGTCTGAAATTTGCCATTTTTCGCAAGTTCCGGATGAAATTCCAGTCACAAATGCAGTACATTTAGATCTGAACGATGGTCTCTGGTCTCTATATTTCGACGGATCTAAGTCAAAAGAAGGGGCTGGTGCAGGTTGCTTGCTAATAGACCCCTATGGGAAAAGGTATTTCATAGCTTGTAGGTTAGAATTTGAATGCACCAACAACGTGGCTGAATATGAAGCTCTGATTCAAGGGCTGAAAAAAGCAATTGACCTGGGAGCCAAAGCTTTGGTAGTGTTAGGAGACTCTGAGATAATTGTTAGACAGGTACGTAACACTATACATTGCATTGCTGGACATCTGAGAAATTATCAGGCAGAGGTATGGAATTTACTATTAGCATTTGAATCCTTTAATATAAGTTCTATCCCTTGTTATCTAAATCAAGAAGCTGATCTTTTAGCTAATGTTGCTTCGAGGTTAATTCCATCTGAAGGAATGCTGGCTGATTCTTTCTCGGTTGAATTGCTTTTCAGACCTTCTATACCTGACAACATAGCAAATTGGAGAGTCTTCGACAACAACGAGTAGCTGATCAATTTTTTGACTTTGAAGGATACTTTTAAAGATGCGGTCATTGACAAAATGAATCACGATGAGGATCTATATAATTTTGCGGTAATTCATAAGCCTTGCTCAATTCAGGAATCTCTCAATCAGGTTAGTACTCTTCCCAGATCAGTAATCAAACTTGAGAAATTCTATGACTTGAAGGATAAATTTAAAGCTGCAAGGAACTGTAAAACTAACAGCTCCATTATGCAATCTGAAATTGTAAATCTAGGCACTGAGCACAACCCTCAATGTGTAAATCTGGGTAGTATGTGTACTCCCCAGGAAAAAACAGCCTTCATAAGACTCTTTAATGAGTTTAAAGACATTTTTGCATGGACGTATGAGGATCTTAAGACATTCGATCCTAATATAATGCAACATGTCATTCCCATGAAACCAGAGGCTAAACCTTTTCAACAAAAATTGAGGAAAATGCATCCTAGCCTAGAACCAGCTGTCAAGAAGGAGCTGAATAAACTCCTTGCTGCCAAAATAATTTTCCTCGTACGGCATGCACAATGGGTGGCAAATATTGTTCCCATTAGAAAGAAAAATGGTGATATCAGGTTATGCGTCGATTTCCGAAACCTGAATAAGGTTTCAGACAAGGACAATTATCCTATTCCTCCAATGGAGAAAATCTTGCAACAGGTCTCTGGATCTGAAATGTTTTCACTTCTAGATGGCTTTTTAGGGTACAACCAAGTGTTAGTATCCAAAGCTGACCAGTTGAAAACAACCTTTAGGACTCCTTGGGGAACCTATGCCTATAGGAAGATGCCATTTGGTTTAATAAACGTCGGAGCAACATTTCAGAGGGCAATGGATATCGCATTCAGAGGTCTGATCGGTAAGTTTGTCGTTATTTATCTTGATGATATTACTGTCTTTTCAAAAAATAGAACTGATCATTTAACTCATCTCAGGAGAGTTTTTGAGCGTTGCAGGAAGTATGGGATTTCTCTAAATCCTAAGAAATCTATCTTTTCAGTTACAAAAGGTAAGTTACTGGGTTTTGTTGTCTCTAAACAAGGTATCAATATTGACCTAGAACGTACCCGTGCTATATCATAGATTTCAATGCCTCACTCAAAGAAGTCTATGCAGTCATTTCTTGGGAAGATAAATTTTGTTTCTAGATTTAGTCCTGGGTTCACGGAAATTGTTAGGCCACTTTAGAAAATGATCAAGAAAGATGCTGATTTTAAATGGTCTGTTGAAGAGAAACAATCTTTTCGTGACATCTTAAAAGCTATTGCTAAAGCTCCCACCTTAACAAGCCCAGATTTTTCTAAGCCATTTATTTTATACACATTTGCTTCTGATTCTTCATATGCTGCTGTTCTAACATAGAAAAATCAGGAAAATAATGAAGCTCCCATCGCTTTTACGAGTTCTGGTTTGAATGGTGCAGAACTGAATTACCCAGAAGTGTACAAACAAGCGTTCGCTATTTTTAAGTCTGTCAAACATTTCCGGCCCTATTTGTTGAAGTCTCATACCAAGGTCATTGTGCCATATTTCGCAGTTAGAAATCTCCTGGTACAAAAGGACCTGGGTGAAAAACGAGCCCACTGGGTTACAGCACTTTAGGAATATGACTTGGAAATCAAGCCTTCAAATATTGTCAGGGGACAAGGACTCTGTAAGCTAGCAGCTGGATCTTCGAACAGTTCTGAATCTGATCTGCACTTTTTTGGTGAACCTTCTTTGTTCGAAAGGGAAGTTTTTCCGATATCCACTCCTCCTGATTCTTGGTATAATGATATTAAGTTTTTTTTATTGCATGGGAATGCTCCTGAACATTTAGACCCACGTAATAAAAGGGCTTTGAGATTGAGATCTGCCCCTTATCAGCTAATTGATAATATTTTGTTTAGAAATAATTTCGAAGGAGTTCTCCTTCGTTGTCTAGAAAGAAATGAGGCTGATAATGTGTTATCTCAACTACATGCAGGACCAGCCGGGGGACACTTTGGTGGAGAAACCACTGCACATAAGGTACTCAAAGATGGTTACTACTGGCCTACATTGTTCAAAGATGCATATGCCTTTTCCAGGAAGTGTCAGGAGTGTCAGAGAGCAGGAGACAGGCTGAAGAATGCAGCGTTACCCCTCCAGCTGGTTATTATCGAAGTCCCATTTCAGTAATGGGGTCTGGATATCGTCGGTCCAATCACACTAGCGTCTTCACAGTAGCATAAATACATTTTGACAACCACATACTACTTCACTATATGGGTTGAATCCATCCCCCTGCGATTGGTTAACTCAAAACAGTTGATATCATTCCTTGATTCTTTTATTATCACCAGATTTGGTGTTCCTGAATCTTTGATTTTTGACAATGCAACTTATTTTTCTTCTGTTAAATTAACTGAGTATGCATTGGAAAAAGGTATAAATTTAAAGTATTCAGCTAATTATTATCCCCAGGGTAACAGGTTAGCTGAATCTTCTAATAAAAATTTAATCAAGATTCTGAAACGTACGGTGGTAAATCATCACAGGAATTAGCATAACTCCTTATCGAATGCCTTGTGGGCTGACAGAGTGACTCCCAAAGCTGCTATAGGAAACTCTCCCTTTTTCCTGGTATATGGCAAGGAAGCTATTTTGCCTCCTCATTTATTTTTACCCTCTTTACAGCTCTCCCAGTGAGTGCAGGAGACACCATGTTCTGCCATGGAACATCGAATTAACACCTTGCATAAACTGGAAGAAGATAGGGAGTTGGCTAGGAAAAAGTTTGATAAACACCAACAGGCCGTGAAGCATTGGTTTGATCTCAGAAAATTAGTCAGTCGGGATTTGGAAGTAGGTGACCTAGTCCTAAAATGGGACAAGGAGCATGAAGACAAAGGAAAACATACAAAGTTCCAATGCCTGTGGCTGGGACCATTTATTATTACAGAAAAACTTGGTCCTAGCACTTTCAGGTTGCAAACATTGGAAGGTGACATTAACAACCTTCCAGTGAATGGTCACCTAATTAAGAAATATTTTTTCTGATCCCCCTCAAGGGATTATCGTGTATATACTTTGTGTGGTGTGCTTGCTTGGTGGATTTTATTTTGGTTTCTTTTTTATTTGTTTATATTTTCTCATTCTTATTTGTTGTTTTATTTGCTCATTTCTTAGTCTGATCAATTTCTCAAACTTCAAACTGATGACTTCTTTCAAGTTCTGTAATTGATCTGTAAACCATGCACAAAGATATTACTATCCTGAAAAATGTCACACTATTTTACTTCTTGAACAGAGAATAGTTTTTCATTGCTCTAGATTTTACCAGAAATTCTTGAATCATGTTAATATTAATCAATATTATGAGTCTTTGCAAAGTTCTTTCCAAAAGGATTAGGGAAGGATTTGGCAAGGTTATCTTTTAAATCCTTTACGCCATCCCTTCTCGTAAAGAGAATCAGGTCTGCCTCCCCATCTGCTAAGATAATCTCATTGCAGATTATATATAATTACATGCTGGCCACAGTTGGGTTGGAATACTTTCAAGATCAATCTGAAGGACAGAGGGTCTCATAACGAGCCAGTCTGCTTAGGATCATAGGTTTGCATTCAGTAACATTGTCGTTTCTGGTCACCAAGCCCAGACAATGACCCTTGGAAAAACACTGAGGGATAAAAGGTCTCATCACGATCCGGTTTATTTATTGTGGTGTAGACTAGTGACTGACATGGTTGCTATCTGGTTACCAAGCCAGAACCATGACCTTCAGAATTATGCTAAAAAAAAATAAAACACAAAAAAAGAAAAAAGGACAAAATGATGGTGACAATTCAACCCAACCAGAATTGTATATCTTTAAACTAGCAGATGGGATACTGGCATTCCTTGAGCTTTGAAGCAACCCTGTTGAGGCTATAGACGCCTGCTGGCAGCAGGGCCATGCTTATGGTAGTGGGGTTTTATTCTTAAAACCAAGCCATTGATTGTTTTACCTCTTTTGGACTAATCTTTTGTTAAAAACTCGATCTTTATCAAATAAATAATTAGAACTGTAAATTTTTGGTAATTTTTAGAACTGTGAAATGCTTGGACCTGTTGAAGATGTTAAAATATCGATGTTTGTATAATGGCTTATATGAAGGATTTAGTTTCTTTGTTTGCATGGTTTCAAGTTAAGAAGCAGAGATAACTGTTCCGCCCAGTCAGTTTCCATCTGTTGTGCCCTTGCTCAATAGCCTTAAAAAACATTATTTCATCAAACAAAATCCTATTTTGTTTTGATGAAATGTTTGAATTTCCGAAAGCAAATCTAGTGAATCACCAGCTACTGAAACAATGAGATTCTGCGAGCTACTGAATCAATGAAATTTAATGTTTTTTAAGCAGCCTTTGCAAACTATAGGTTATTTGACAAAATCACCATTATCGAGTTATTAGTTTGGATAGATTTACATTAACAATTAAGGGAGGAGTATTAATGATCTTCATGTCCTTTTGCCATAAACCTAATCTTCAAACCTTGTCCAAACGTTTATCACTTGATCTTTACCCTCTGATTTTGTTATCATAGTCATTATTTAGGTTGCGAACTTGGATGATTGATTATAGTTTGGTTCGGCATGTTATCATAGGTGTCGTTCAAATATTAAATAATGGGTATGTGTGATCGGTTTATTGAAAATTAGATAAGACCTAGAGTATCATAAGCTTAATGATTTAGGAAAATGCGTCTTATCCTAAGTTTATCATTTGACATCCAAATTATATTTGCTCATGTTATTAATGTTTAGGGCTGATTGTTATAATGTGCCCCATGCTATGAGGATTTGATTTTGGGTTTCATGGTTATGACACGTTCTGTCTAGCGCTTGTATTTTAACCTTTGAGTCTTGCATGATCCAAGCACGAATATTAATCTCGACCTTATATAATATGATCTGTATTGTCACCTATATTATCGCATGCGAAGGGTCGAAGTTGACATGATGGTTATGCTACGTGCCCCATGTAATTCATTTGCCACCTTCGAAGGTAATGTTGTTATACCTTAAGGTCTGAGCATCAACGTTCAAAGGTTTTAATCCTTACTATTGTTTCGACTCATGCCGTCACCTCCAAAGTCGATCCACCTGCTGTAAGGTTGATCTGCTATCATTGCACTTGTACTCGAATCTTCCCATCACATTCAATGGTTAGTACGTAACCAACGTCGTGGCTTCATGATCGGTGAACACCTATAGTCTGTGCAATGAGTGGTGTTACGTCAATAGCTCGGGCTAAATAATGGCAATATTAGTTCGATTTGGAGTTGTTTGCCATCATTTCTCATTGTAACTGCCTGTTTGTGTTATCATTCCCTTCATGCCGAATTTTCAATATTTTTAGCTGCGTTCGCTCATGGTGAAGTCATTTTATGAATGTTTAGGGCTGCGTTGCTTAGGGTTTTTGCTGGGTCTGCACCCTGAGTGTTCACTCTCTGGTTCTCTGTTGTGGTGTAAGCTCGAGTATCTTGTTTGGGTAATTTTGCGTGCCTATGAACAGTCAGTCATGGCGTCGGTGGTGAGAGTCGAGCCTTGTGAGATGAAATTGCTGGATTCGAACCCTGAGCTATTAGCAAAGGTCGAGGCTTTCAGATGGCTTCCGTTTGTCAGTAATTTCTTTGATTCGAACCCCAAAGTCACGAGGGTGTTCGCTGTCTCCTTGGTCGATTTTCAGGCTGAGGTAGGCGATCTCCGTTTTCGAGTGGACGAGCGATCAGTGGCGCTTGCCATTGGTCTGTCACTAATAGGTGAGAGGTGGTTTAAATATAAGCGAATGGACATTACTGAGTGGCGGCAATTACTTAAAAACCCCTGTCAAGAGGTATCATTCCGAATTGGAGTAGTGCGCAAATACTTTAAAAAGGAATGGTGCCTGGTCTTGGATTTGATACACAGGTACGTGACCTGTGAAGGTCGCCTGTCTTTAGCATATGTTTACCATCTGTGGTTGATGTCTATTTTTATTGGGTTCTCTCTGAATTTACCTTACTATCTGGTGCAAAGTCTGTTTGAAATGTCCTCTTCAATTAAAAAGGGCCTGAAGCATGCTAGTCATAGCTTGTTCCATCATGGCTTGGTTCGAATGTTAATTGAGAGGGAACTGTCGAAGTTAAACCGGTAATGGGATGAATTTTTTGAGTCTAATGGTTTCTCGTCCTTCTTCCACTGTTAGTTCGACAACCCTGAT
The DNA here is from genome assembly GCA_001517045.1 of Pseudotsuga menziesii. Classification (NCBI taxonomy): domain Eukaryota; kingdom Viridiplantae; phylum Streptophyta; class Pinopsida; order Pinales; family Pinaceae; genus Pseudotsuga; species Pseudotsuga menziesii. Next base: position 109,288 of record LPNX010596059.1, on the reverse strand, counting down.
GAATGTGTCCGGCATCAAAAGCCGAATCAAACTTCAGTTTCTCCTTTACGTAAACCTCTGTCAAACCCCACCGGTCGTATCAGTCCCAACCCTTGTATTGATCCTGTGTCTACTCCGGTAAGAAGTCCTGTTACTCCTCTGGTCTCTAAAAGCATGAGGAGGTCCACAACTTTGTCACCGGTTACACCAAAGAATAATGTGGATCAAAAATGTAATCGGGGAAGTAGTAAACTGAAAGCTAAAGTGAGGGGTAGGTTTACTAGAAACATGGCCAAAGGTAATATTGTTAAACCACCTGTGAATGATGGTATTCGTGTCGAGACTGTCGTGATCGACGATGATGAAGGAAACCCCGTTTTTCCTATGGATGATCATAATGTTGGGCATGAGTTCATATCGAACCCTACCAATGATAGTCCTCCCACGTTTGATAAGGATGTTCGGCCTGTTCCTGTTGTTGATCTCCCAGTTAAGGGACAGACTGTAGAAACAAACTTGCCAAGTTCGTATCAAGCTGAGGGTATGATTCCCCCAATGTTCATTACCTGTTTGTTGGATAAGATTCACAGCATGGAAGGAAGGGTGACTGAGATGTCAGCTCATCGTGATATTGTGGAAGCCGAGAATTTAAAGTTGAAAGGGCAGTTAGATGCAGACACTAAGTCTTTGCTGCGTGTTAAAAAGCATAAGAATCGTTTGATTCGAAGGGTATTAAAGTTGCAGAATGAAGAGAGGGTAGGAGAGCTTAATGCTCAAGTTACATTAATGCAGTTTAAGGGTCAATCATCAAATCCAACAAAGGACGTTAACATTCAGGTGTTTAACGCACCTGTGAATTTATAATGGGTTGAAATGCACTTGTTTTGGGTTACAGGTTTTGAAGTTTTGATAGATTGATAATCAAGTTTTTACTTACAGGTATTTTGTTTGTGTTAATTTAGTTATTATTTAGTTTATTTATTTTTCTGTTGGATTCCGTTTTAATTATATTTCTTTTGCATGCGGTATCGTAGGTCATCTGATGGATCTTCTTGCCCGGATTTTGATAACTGTCTATCTCCTGGACGATCCCTACATCGTTGGGAATAAATCGATTTTGCAGGAGTAGTTTTCCAGGTGTTGTTACATGATCTATGTCCTGATGTTTTGATTTGCTGTCAAGAATCGAATCTTTCCCATCTCTTGGCATTTCCACGTATGTTGAAAATGACATGTTTTCACTTGTCATTTTAAGGGAAATCGGTTAAAGGTTTCGATTATGCTATCTCTAGTATTTAGAGCTGTTTTTTTTTGGAGATTTAATGTATTTAAAGGGGAGTTAGCATGTGGGATAGGGGGTCGATAGTTTGGGAAAGGAGAAGACAAGACTACGGTTTGACCTTTTGTAACTCGAGGCAGTTTCCTGTCAGCAGATACAGTATTTTAAACTGGTGATAACTTATATATATGTTTATAGTTTTATACTTTGCATATGTGTTTATGCTATCCCTGGTCTTGTTACTGGTTTTCTATATTATTAATGTTTGTCATAATCTCTTTAAAGAAATTGTGCAAATATATTACGTATGACTATTGACTTATGCTGATTATCGATCTGTTGATGAACGTCATGTTGTAAATTTGATGATTGACATCATTACGTATGTGGTTTATGTGTCTATTGTATGATCTTGGTGATTTCTGAATTTATTTTGAAGATTTTGAAGATTATTGATAATCCCATTAGCAGATTCGATTTCAGTTTAAATATTTGCATCGCTCCTGATCAGGATAGGACTTAGATTAGCTTAGTGTAATTCCTTTTCTGTTAATTATATTATTTAGATTTCTATTTGAATCAGATGTTTATATTCATGTCACTTTCAGATTATTCCTTTTATTCCTGATTAATGTACAAGTGCATATAATGTATCTTTGTAATTTATCAAGTTTTTTAATAGTTATTTAACTTCTTTCTTTGTAATGTAAGCTGATTTAATTTAGCTGATTAATGTTGTAATTAATAAACTTGTACAAAGATAGGTATATATCTGATTAATAATCAGTAGCGTTAGCTTTATCTTTTAGATTTTTCTTTAGTTAGACTTTCAGGCTAATAGAGCCTTTAAACCTGTCGGGAACAACCATCCCAAATAGCTTGGAGCCTACTTTAAGGATCCCGGTCTAGGTTGTCTTCCCCCGTTGCGTGCATAGTCACATATTCCCGTCAACAGAACATATTTTTCTTATAAGCTAAATGCAAATTTTATGGCCTAAGGCTATGTCTTTTGACCTCGCCATTGCTTAAGTTACAAAAAATTTCCATGGTCAACCAAAATTCATAAAAGAGGTACTATATCTTTCTCACATGCCAATATTCCCTTTATAGGGATTTTTGGTGGCCTAAGGCCCCACACATAGTTCATGAGCCCTAAGGAAAAAATGTTTTGGCCCAATAACTCTTTTCACATCAAATCATGGCCTAGGGACTATATGCCATACTGGGTGTGTCAAACCTCAAAATGACCGACATATCTTACTCATTGGATAAATATTATCTATGTACTATATAGGGCCTTTGAGGTGGTCTAGGGCATCACACATGACCCATGAGCCCCTTACCCTTAGAAGTTATGTTTTGAATTGATAATATGGCTTAATCAATGATAATTATTCTTGGACGCACAAAGCTTGAAATGACCATTTCTTGCTTGTAAGCCAAATATTTCTCACATACAGATGAAATTATAAACTAGGGCCCATGACAACACATCAGACATGACATTATGGTGAAAACATCCATATAACAATCGATTTCATTTCTAATTTTCTTAAATCTATTTTGTTAAATTTTTACCTAGAGTTTTGATGATAGTACCTCAGGATTCACTTTCATCATTGGTGAATTCCTTTGCTTCAGTTGTCGATTATCACCTATTGATTGACAAACTGTTGAATCCTTTCCATGTTCGACTTCAACTTACCCTTATTCACATGGCTTGGATTGTACTGGTTCTTTGGGATCCTTTATGAAGACCTTAGTTCCTCACTTATGGACTAAGTTGCGCAAGATTATGTTCTATTCATATATACAGCTTCCAGATCTTTGAAGACTCATCATTATTGTATATTGTGGCTTCGGTCCACCTTTGTAATATACATGGTTTCTACTCATATCATATGATGTACTCAAATACTGTAAAGGAGCTAGTGTTCCAGTAAATTGAACATAGCATCCTCAGATATAACTTTGTATATGACATTACTATGTATTTGTTTCAGGTACTCTCTCTGCTCCATTGGATTTCTGAGTTCTCCAAAGATGATTCTTATAACGTATTTCAGCCTTCGCTTCCCTCTGACCTCACACATTAGGGGGCATCTGTTATCCACCTGAATGGCACTTCTCCGTCCGAGTGCCGACATCCCTCATGTTGGCACACAAAAGGACATCTATGGATTGAGGGTTGCCCAAAACACTATAGGTGGGCTTATTATGAACTACAATCATCATCCATCCAGCTGGTTATTTTTACCCTTTTGCTATGTCAATTCATATACGCGACTCTTTATATATGCAACTCGCGGGTCATAAGCGAGTGTCGGTTATTGCAGGTCGCGTATGGATGTATACGCAGGTTGCTCTTATAGCAACTCGCGGATCATATGTGAGTTGTCAGTCTTGATACCCGCGTATATGTCCCTTTGACATTAAAAATAAAAACACGCGATTACGTGAGATTAGTTAAGCCATTTACCTTAATCTCCTTAACTATCTCAACCTCTTGAACCTTCGAAACTGCCTTATTTAACCATGTATAAATACAGGCATTGGGGAGGGTGTTTGGGACATACACTTGGAGAGAAAAGTTATGCTAGTGGATTTTATATAGAAGTATTTGGAGAAGTGGAACTCAGAATCCTTTGGTTACATAGGATTCCTTGTCTTAGGCGTTGGGTTGTAATCTGAACTCTTTCATTATTGTTAATAAAGAGAATCCTTCTTCCATATGTGTCTTGAATGTGTATCATGTATTCTGGTTTGATAAATGTTTATGTTTCAGTCCTAAATATGATTTATCTAACCTATTTATATATATGAATCATGTTTTATTTGGAAGATTGATCCTTGACAGGTGAAGGAGAAAGCATCCCTGAAGACTTTGGAGGAGAAGCAGAGTGGAAGAGGACAAGCTAGGATCAACCGTCGTGTATTGGGTAAGTCCTTCTCATCCTCCTATTTCCTTTACTGCACTCTAGAGTCAATTGTCTACAAGTTTATTGAGTATGTTGGTAAACCCATACCTTCAGTTATAAGGTGTTTACTCCTGTACAACAGGATGCGTAAAGAAGAGGTCAAGTGGGCGATGGGTGGAATGGAGTAGCGTGGGTTGAAGTGGTGATGGGTAGAGTGGGATGACGCAGACAGGGATGATATAAGAGGAATGGGTTCTGTACATAGAGGAGAGTTGAAGTGGATGATGGGTGGAGTGAAGGAACATGGTTTGAAGTGGGCGATGGGTGGAGAGGAGGAGCGAGATGCACTAGTGAGAATTAGGAGTGGACGAGCCAAATCTGAGCTCATTATCTGATGAGAGAAAAATCTAATACCAATTTTACACTGTATCCAAGTGTAATATTCCAGCCCGAACTTGGGTTAAGGAGGAATATATCCCATATTCATAATAATAATGTATAAATATATACTAATTGAATGGATGATTGCTTACAATGGATATGGCTGCCTTAAATATGGATTAGCCATCAAATATTGAAGAGCCATTTATCTTCATAACTATATTTAGTAATTAATTATTATTACTAATGGTTATAACATATTTACTTTCTATTTTATTGTCGTAACACATTAGTGTGCCTCCATGTTCTCTTCATGCCTCCACTCCTTAGTTTTTGGGTAACTCCCCATGGTGCTAATTCGAGAAAGGGAATATTTTAACTAAGCCACCACTACACTAATTCAAGTTAATTATCCATGATGAAGCTTAAACCTTACCTCTCTCTAATTTGGGTTTTTCCCTTTAGGTTAGAGTTGTCCTCCTTAAGCTATAAATTCATATTCCATCTCCTTGTTGAAGTTAATCTTGAGCTTTGGACCATATGACTTATTCTATCTAACTGTGTTGGGAATGTTGATATTATTGAGAGTGAGTTGAGGCTTTGAGTGAGTCTATTTGTTTCCCTTTCCTTCCATTATATCACTCTACTAGTCTAGGTTCTCACACAGAAATCCAGGAAATGGGAGTGATGAGCTAGGTCACATCCCATAGGTAGTGGAGACGGACATGAAATTAGTAGTGGGAAGCATAATGTCTCTCGGAAGAGGTAGTTTTGAGAGTATTGAGACTAAGCGAGCCTTTACCCATGGATCCATGGTATTAGCTCAGGAGTGACTTGTTCAAGCGAGGAAGGCTTAATGGTGTTTACTGCTGGGAGGAAATTTGTCCTGCTACAACCAATTGCCCATATTTTGAGATAAGTATTTCTCTTATGTTATGTTTTCACTACATTATTTTATTTGGTATATGTGTAATGCTGGCTGATTGGTTGTTTGAGTGTTCATGTATTCGATTTTAGGATCTGTATGGAGGAATAATGAATCTCATATAATATGGAATTGAGTTTCTATTCTCGTTACCTTCTTTCTATTCTTCTTCCTCTTCACTAAAAAATGTAATTCTGGCTCTATTGTATTGAGAGAGGAACAACCATATTATCTGGTTCGACCGTATATGGTAATTTTTGTGTTGCGAGACTTGTTACATTACATCTAGAGCAACGTTTCCAATGAACAACACCTTTTTTTTCATTGAAAAATATTTCTGGATGACCAAGATATGTTTGTTTTGGTCCGATAGTTTTCCGGTGCTAAGATGAGTGTGCCTGTCATTTTATTGTAAACCATTTGTTTGCATATTTGTTCTTAGTTGCAGATATGAGGATGAGTGATGTATTATATATGTAAAAGTAATCCATGACTGGAGGGTGGCATCCATACAATCTAATTTTTATTAGTGAGAGATGATTGAAGGGGACAGTCATTGAGAGCTGATTTTGAGGGCTATAGTTGCAGCCAATGTTCTTTGTTTGCTATGGTTTCAGTGTGGTTGCATATTTCAAACTATAGATGTTCCATGATATGTAGTTTTCCTTAATTTTTATACTCACTAACATCACACACATAACAACACTGAAAAAGTAGATTAATTTGCAAATAATCAATGACATCAATACTTGGTTATTTATAAACTATGCTATCAAACAAACCAAAATTACATAAATTATCTATTCACACCAACTATGATGTTTATCATGTATTATTGATGTTATTGTTTCAATTACTACCTTTAGATTTCACTTTGAAAAATATTAATTGAGTGTCACAATTAATTGTTTAATTAAGTGGCGTAATTAAATAATTAAGTGTCACAAACTTTAGTTATAATTTAATCTCTAGAATTAAAAGTTTTAATTTATTTGGGTAAATGGTTAGTCAGATAAATAGTAATTTATCTATATCCATTGTTCTTAAAATTAATTTCATCTTAATTTTAGCAACTTTGGCCTTATGTCAAGGTTCAGCGACATCACAAGGTACAACCTCCATTGTAAGTCTGAGTAGTAGTCCCCATTGTAACATCATGTAATGTGTATTCAGAGTCTCTCTAGGATAATTCAACCCCGTTAGGGTAATAGGTCAGCCCCATTCATGTAAAAGGTCAGTCACTTAAAGGGTATAAATATGGAGGAACCCTCCCTCATTTATACACACCTCACACTCACTCAAGTTCCCATGAGAGAGAGAGAGAGAGAGAGAGAGAGAGAGAGAAAAGGTAGGAGAGATAGATAGTTGTTGTATACTTCTTATTACTAGGTTCGTTAATCTTATGACACAATATTTGTGACTATATTATTTTGATGAAGTTCGCGGGGTTTTCTCCTTAATGGTTTCCTTGGCGAAAATATTTGTGTCTTGTGTATCTGTTATATCTTATGCATCTTACTGTACTTGTTATTCTTTCAGACAAAGATCCTAATTAAGCTAATAAGATCTAGAAAAACTAACTTTTCCATCCCTATATCTTGGTGTTATTCTTATTTTGAATGTTTTTTGGTTATTTATAAAGGGTTCTATTTTATTGTTGTGATTCAACTTTTGGGTTTAGGATCACTGCAAGTAGTTTTAAAACACTTTCTACAAATCCAACTAAGATATGACTCACCAAAACCCCACAAAAATTTCTAATAGGAGAACTATCTATCTATTTCTCACAAAGATTCAACATAAATATCTAAGTAAAATCAAAGAGAGAGGTGGAGGCCCTTTTACATCTTCCAAAGGACACTCCTTAAATCACCGAAAAAAAACATTCAAACCACGAAGGAAAAACCACAACCACATTCACACTTGATGGAAAAAGCAATGAACATAGGGGGCATGGGAGTTCAAGGATCAACCTTCATTTTTGAGATGCGGTGTTGAAACAATCCAAGCTATCCCATGTTCTCAATGTTTCATTGTAACTTTTAACATAAATTCCCAATTGTGCCAAGGTAGAGTAAAATGTGGGAGAGCACTAGGATACAAGGCGGGGTGGGTTAAGTCTCCTCCACCGGTCCTCTCCTTGGGTGTTATGTATGTTTCCACTTATGTGGCATGTATATTACCACTTGTGCACATTTATTTAGTATCACAATAAGATATGGTGTTGTTTATAATTGATAAAATAGATACGATATGTTTCATAATTAACAAGGGTATGCTATGGTATCCAAAATTGTTTGGGGGTTCCCCCAGTTTTTTCCTTTGCCTAGTCGAGTTGCTATGTTTGTAAATGAGACAATGATGCAAATGTTTTCCCTTGAAACATGATAGAAACAAATCATGGTGAAGGCTAAGAGATCAAGGATTCTCAACAACATGTGAGATAGAGCAAAGCCTTTGACAATTCAGCTCATCCTAAGTAGGATGTGATTAAGGAGTCAACAAAAACCACAACATACCTAATTTGTTGTGAATAGAGGATACTAATCCCACAATATAGAGCATGGATCTTTACTTGATTATTAGTCATAGTTCCAAATCTCCAAGCATAACTTATTTCTTGACTCCCTTTAGGTCCATATAGGAAACACCCTCCCCCCAAACTTCAACCACCTCTCTTTTCGGTCTTGATCATTTATAGGTGGTTGTTTTATAATTTTCCTTGTTTGGATTCCATGTATTGTTGTTGTTTCAATTTCTTCAATTTGTTCTATTTTTCGATCTTTGATAATATCCTTTTGAGTAATGTTTTGTGATACCCTTTCCATGAATATTGTTGAGTATTCAATCTTCTTCCTTTATTCACATCAATCTTCTTTGCTTTCTTGAAAACTTTCTTGGTATTGAGGGTATCAATATAGTTTAACCTTTGATGGTTTCCCTTCTTTTTGCACACCCATATTTTCAATCTTCTTTTGATAGACGCATCTGCTATCCTTTGTTCTTGGTATTTTATTATTGTAGCCATACCATCATATTTGAAATGTGCATTTTCAAATTGGAGATCAAATTCTTCAAGTATTTTTTGGTGACCCTCTTGAATCTTATATTCCTGTTTTGAATTTGCAATGTGATGCTTTCAAGCATTTTCTTATTTCTTTCTTAATTTTGGGTTGCATTTCTAATTTTACACCATCATTATTTAAGGTTTCTTCAACCTTTTTGCAAATTTTATCTTAAAATATTTTGGTAGTTTTCTCCTCAATTGTTTTGGGAGTATATTCATCCCCATTATTTGATTTTTATACTTCTAAACATATTTTTATATTCTTAACATCATTAAGTAGGTCTTGATTATGCTTAAAATTCTTCCATTTACTCATCTTTTGGGCCACTTTCACTTTTTATTTCTTTTCTATTTTAATTTTTGAACCTCCTTCACCAATGTTTGATTAATATATTTCATCTTTGTGATCTAATATCTTTTCTTATTGATATATTCTTTTAACTCATCTTGAATTTTATGCATTTCCTCCATTTTTTAATCCTCGATCCATTTGCTTGAGAAGAACATTTCAAATACTTTCCATGTGGAGTATAGTCTAATATATTCGTCAAGGCTATTCCACCACTTAGAAGCTTCAACCTAAAAATAAAAAATTGCCCAAAATGACTCAAGCTACTTTCCTTTACCATCCTCAACCATACCATGAAATTGATTTAATATTTATCCCCATCTCCAATAGACTTAGTCATTCCCATTATTATTTCTTGGGATCTAACCCAAGGTTTTAAATTTTATCCCTAATATCCTAGATATGATGATCTCAATTACCCATGATTCCTCTATCAATATAATATCGTGTTTCCTCATCCAATGGATATTGAATCACCTTAATCAGAAATGTTGATAAAAAGTTATCGATGTTTTAAACATACCTTTTAAAACCTTCATTTGGATGCTATCCCAGAGACAACATTGCATCTAATATAACTATGAAATTTTGGCATCATTGATCCTAAAATTTCAACCTATCTTATCTTGATATGTTTTAGAATAATAAACCCATAGTTTCTTACATTAAACATTAATTTAATTATTTTTGTCTTATTACCTAGTTTCCTAGATTCCATTCTATGCTAGTTGCCTTCTACATGTCCTAGAAGTCAACACATGCTAAAACTGAGTCATGGAGCGCTTGGAAAACATCCTAGAACCCAAATTTATCATGTCTACTTTATTCTAGATTCTCTAAAGTGCATATCTACTTTTTTTGAAAAGCTGCCTTGTTTTATTTCTGAATTAAGGAAAAAGGAAAAGCTAGACTAGGTGTAGTTGCCTTGTTTTTTTCCCACATCATCCTCCCTGATTTTATCCAAACAAAAGCATGTATGAGTTTTATTTCCATCCCTCTTTAGATTTCCCACTTTACTTATCCAATTCGTGAGCATCTACCTAGATTTGGAAATTGCTTTATGCACCTATGGGGGGTTTGACTAGTTTTGGTAAGCTTGTTTTTTGACTATTTTGAATGGCATATTTATGCATTCGATTCTCTCATGTAATTATATATCACAGCAGACTATTACTTCATAAGGTTGGCTATTGTACACTTACTCAATACAGATTAGTGTTATGCTACAATTTCAGTCTCCTTTGGTGTGAATTTTGCATGTTTGCTTAACAATTTTGTGAGTGTAATTGTTCTATCTCTTGGGTTCAATTTCTACAATATGTATTCTCTGCAATGTAAAAATTTTGAACATATTATAATATCAAAAGAGAAAGTTATGACAACTTTCTCAGAACTTGTTTATTTTGGCCCTTTTAAGAGAGCTAACTTATGTGAGCTGCCACGTGTCCAATTTTTAGATCCATTTGTATTTAAACTCATGTAGTTTTTATTATATCCAATGTAACTGGTGGCACTCAATTTGGATCTTTCTAGAAATAGATATGTTTTCTTTTGTAGTGCCCATGAATTCGAGGCAGAGACTTAAGTTCATGTCGTCATCGATTTGTGTCTAGCTCCTAAAGAGTTGTTTTGTGAAAATTAAAAAAAAAATATTTACCATTAATTTATCAAATATCTTAGAATTTCAGTTTAACTTGATCTAAAATATTTCTGCATAATTTTAACTCAATATGAAATTTCTAACAACATTAGGAAGCAAATAACATAAAATTCATTTTTTCTTTCGATTTCAGTTACTGAAATTGAGAGATTTAATTAAGTAGAATACCCATTTTTTCGTAGATTGTAGTAGGCTTCCTTAGGTTCCTGTAGCTTCTCTTCACCAAACCTTAACAACCAAAATATATAAACCACCCTTCCAACCATCTTATCGTGCTTGCATTAAGAAATTGAAAAATTTCGTTGCCCCATATCCCACAATCCAATAATCCAAATAACAACTTTCCTTAGTTCCAAAATCCTTCAACCCCAGTGCAATTTTCCCTATTCTTTTCAATTTCCCACCTCCATCATTGAGTTAACCCCCTCCTTGGTAATTCCTCCTTTTTCCTTCCCATCACTAATTTCTATTACCTCCAATAAAAACCAACACCTTCCTCATCCCATAAAACTCTCCCCAAATACCTTTTCCTCCTCCAGAAGCTTTCATGCTTACTCCACCGCCCCCATCAAATCCCCCAAACCCCAAAGCATTATTTCCTTTTTTGTTTAGAAATCCATTCATAATAAAATAATATATTCTTATGTAATTTTTATCTTGATTAGTTCATTGGTATTAAGGAAAATTAAATTAAACTGAGTGAGCTGATTTCTCATTCATTAATAATTCTCGATATGTTCATTTGATATCTTCACGAGATGGTGGGATAATTATTAGTCCCACTCACCATTTCAAACATTATATATGTTTGAATAAAATAATAATTTAAGAGTTATTATTGTTCACCTTTTGGTTTGGTATTTCATGTCCTGCATTGGGTCACAATGTCCTAATCACATTTACCATATTCATGAGAGTTTGCCAAGTTGATGCTAAGGGTCAAATAATTGCCAAGGAGGAAAATTACTAGTTTCCTAGGTTGGGGTGGAAGCTTTGGGATTTTGAATAAGGGGGAAAATGAATGATGTTTAAACATTAGAATGGAATAAATATTTAATAAAGGATATAAATAAATAAATACAAGATAAAATTGGAGTGGCAATGGAGCATGGAGACACATGGAGACTATGGGCCCACACAAGCTAGAATTTATATGCCACATGGCATCCTCCTCTTGCAATTTCGAATCCATGGAAAGTATAAAGGTTATTATATGATTTATAAGGATAATAAACTTGGCCATATGCATCATAGGTCGAATTTGGAAAGAAACATAACTTACATGGGAGAGGAAGAGTCATTTTGGAGCTAGTGAGACACTTAGACTAGATTCCCTAGCTCTATGACAACAATGATGACGATGCTATGACACCTATGACACAAATACAATATGAAGGATTAAATATGACATGTGTAATATATCAGGTCGAAATAGAGCATCCAATATATCTCTCATGTTATTTGGGGAAGCTCAATGGGTTCCCACTCAAATTGGGGAAAAATGGAAGGCTAGGAAAGGGAGGACACATGGAAAATCATGAGCACACACCCAAATTAGAATTGGCTTGAGTTTGTGGATGTATTGGGAAACTTAGAAGACTAATTATGTTTATAAAATACATGAATCAACAAATATAATATCTTTTGTTCATTTTAGAAATTGTCATTTGTGAATTGTGAGAGCTAGTGGATGACTAGTTTTCTTGCCTTGGCCAATTTCGAGGGTGAAAGATTCCCATCCAAGTTGGTTTTTGGAGAGGCCACTTAGGTATTTCATGGATATTTAATGGAGTTTTATTTTCAATTTTAATCTACATGGAAGCTCATTGTTCCTTCTATTGCAACACTTTCTCTCAACCATTTCCAGTTTATATTGCATATTCTTGCTCATGGAGGGATTGCGCTTTGGGTGAGCTATTGATCTCTTTGGGGAATATTATAATGCCCATTATCTTATGTCATGATGAATAATATCATAATTTTATTTTAATAATTCTCTCAGGTCTAAATACCCAAAATAATTCATGTAAAATGGTGAACAATGAAGAAATAGTGCTATTTCCCTAGTATCTTGTTGTGAACCATTGTAATGCTAGTGATGCTTTCAAATTGGGAGAGAATTTAATTATCCATTTATGATTGTAATAAGTTAAATATTATATATTATTCATTCTCAGAAATTTTAAATTCTAAATTCCAAAGAGTTGTATGTCAAAATGACTTTTAATGAGCAAACAATGACCATTTCCACTCTATTTTTATATATGCCATGGAAATGCTTATTATTTCAAATGGAGGAATGTATCTCTGATAAATATATGATTAATGGAATTTAATTAATGTTTATTTCAAGTCTCATGTTCATTAATTAAGCATTGGAAGCTATTTTACTCATTTTTATTGCATTGGGAGAAGATTTGGTGCATTTTCCCCAAGGGTCGAAATTGTGATTTGGGAGATGTTTTGGAAATAGTCATAAAATATTGTATAAAATGAAACATGATGCATATTATAATTTAAAAAGTTCCCTTACACATCCTCTTCCTCTGTTCATAAATTCGAGTGATTTGGGACCATTTGAGAAGCCATTTCCAGCAATTACCCAAGGGGAATTGGAGCCCCAATTTGCTAGTAAAGGCTCCTACTTTGAACATAACATTAAATAAGTTTTCAGAAGTAATTGGGAGGTCATAAAAAATACATGAAAATCATATTTAATTTATATTATCATTCATGTACCTTATGAGAAAATTTGCAAGCATTTGGGTCAATTTTGAGGTCTAGACATCAAAACTGGTCAAGGTTCGAAATTCGAGAAAAAATGAAAAATTGGTCATTTAATAAAAAATATTAAAAAGGGACATTACAGTGGTATCGTAGCATGATATTGGAACCTTATTTGGTATTATATTTATGAGTACAATAATTTATGGACCACCATTATATATTGAAACCCAACAGTTCTTTTGTTGAAGAGGAAACTATGACTAGGGATGAAAAGGGAACGTCATGTGATGGTGATGAGCTTATAAAAATTATGGAACCTATATTTGAAGACATGACCAAGAATATTATGAAAGGATTCAAATTTTTGGCTATCCAAGGTTGGATAAAATATATTGATTTTAAGAAAACTAAGGGGGAAAATGCATTAGCTTGCTTAAAGGAGCAAAAGGAGGAGGCCCATGAACCACATAGTTCTGAAATAGTTGAAGTAGAAGAAGTAGTACATGAAGAGGATCGAAACTCACGCCCAAGTGACTATGAAAAAGATGAAGAGACATCACATGAGTATGAATAATTTTCTATTGAAAATACTGAAGATCATTTCGAGACACATTCTATCTTGGAAATGAAGCAAAGAGCATCTACTGATGCATGCTTGAATTATGAAGGAGTCCCTACTGATGGGTGCTCACAAATATATTTTGGTGACCTAGATATCATATTTCAAAATGTTTCTGCAAGCCAAATTTATAGTAAACATGAAAATGAATACCTTGTAGCAGTTGAAGAAGAAACAAGATCAACTTCCCCATCAACACTTGAGCTTCATGAAGTTGGTCTAAGCAAGAAGGAAGAAGATGAAGGGTTCATTTGTAAGATTCTAATTTTCTTTAAGGGTCCTTGAATATGAATGAAAATAATATCCAAGAGTCCCTTAGAATAGTCCATGACACTCAAGTATTAGTGTCAAATTCTTGTTGGAGAGCTACTTCATTGGAGGAAACATCCTTCCTTGAAGACTTGGAGAAGATTAAAATAGCAATGTGCAACATCAAAGGTAATTTCATGTCTTTTATTTTTTCTAGAAACCATTTTTTCAAGATTAATGAATTGTTACATGATGCATACTTTAATAATAATGAAGATAATCATAAGCTCACAATTCAAAATGAGCAACTTCTTGAAAGTTGCAAGATACTTGTTTTTCCTTCTATGTTTCAGATTGTCAAATGGTAGATTATTTGGAGGATTCTAATGACATGGTGGATAATGAGAAATGTGGAAATTTGAATGTGATTGATGTGTTTGAATATGAACTTGAAGAGATCTAAAAACCTGATGTGGTGGAAGAGGAACTTGAATTGTCTCTTGATGAAGGTTATGGAATTTTTAAAGAAGAGCATGATTCCTCTACATTGGGACCAATCTATGACAAAAGTTTCACACTTTTGAAGGAGGTTCATGATACTACCCATATGGATCCTTCCCATGATGAAAATTCTTCACTTTTTTATCATTTGGGTGAGTTAGTTCATTCTCCTACATCCCATAATTTCATGTTTTGCAGAATTAATCTCAATGAAGTATGGGTGAAAGAGTTATTTTTTATGGTGCCACATGAGGAGTATGAAACTCCTAGATTTAATTTTTATGATGAAATGGTTGGATCTCATTCTTATTCACATTTTCAAAAGAATCCTTTGTTACTTTGTGATGATGCACATCTACATGGATGCACCTATGATATGCATTTGATTCACTTGAAG
Source organism: Pseudotsuga menziesii (assembly GCA_001517045.1). Classification (NCBI taxonomy): domain Eukaryota; kingdom Viridiplantae; phylum Streptophyta; class Pinopsida; order Pinales; family Pinaceae; genus Pseudotsuga; species Pseudotsuga menziesii. Next base: position 94,237 of record LPNX010596059.1, on the reverse strand, counting down.
ACTCATGGTTTCTCTTGATCAACACTTGGTTCATTTGATGTTGCAGGAACTTCATCCAACAATGGGGTGAATAGATTTATGATTGGAGAACATTTTTTTTTCAGCAACTTAATATGTTATATATTTATTATTCTCTCATTCATTGATGTATGGGTGAGACTTATTTGAGTCATTTGAAGTCTCCTTGTCTTTTTTCTCATTATTTGGTTCAGATTTTGGTGGAGGTTTTTCATTCACTCCGTGGATGAAAGAATACATGGATGAATATTTTGATGCATATAAAATCCTTTTGGAGAAGCATTATAGTACATGGGATACTCACCTATGTCATTGGAGCGGATTTGATATGTCACTTGAATCTTGTATGCACTTGGAAAATGGTGGTCTACTTACTTGGAGGTATAAGCACTTTCATGATTTTTTGATGAGGCACCTCCTTGATGTACATTTTTATTATGTTATTATGGAATTTGATGATATATATTATGTACACATGACGTTTTGAAGGATGCATACAATAAAATGGGATCCCAGAATTCTATTTCCTAATGGTATGGGTTGGAGAGCACTATTAATTGTTGGAGTGCAATACAAGCAATGGGACCCTGGGATAGTTTTTAGTCCCATTGAATTCATATTTTGGGGGAAACAAGTAGTATGGATATGGATTCCCCACTTAATAATGTGATTTTATTCAAATTAGTGCAGCATCAAGCATGGTGGTTCCTCTCTAAAATTTTCATGGAATCTCAAAGACTCAAAGTTGGGAAACTCAGTGGCAATTTCAAAGAATCATACAGAAAGTAGGTTCTTCAACACCCATGTTTGAAATTGAGGGCAAGAAATATTGGGAAGGGAGTATTTTTCATGTCCCAAATTTTTCATTCGGTCACAATGGCCTAATCACATTTACCATATTCATGAGAGTTTTCCAAATGGATGCTAAGGGTCAAATAATTGCCAAGGAGGAAAATTACTAGTTTCCTAGGTTGGGGTGAAAGCTTTGATATTTTGAATAAGGGGGAAAATGAATGATTTTTAAACATTAGAATGGAATAAAGAGAAAATTGAAGTGGAAATGGAGCATGGAGACACATGGAGACTATGGGGCCCACATAAGCTAGAATTTATGTGCCACATGGCATCCTCCTCTTGCAATTTCGAATCCATGGGAAGTATAAAGGTTCTTATATGAGTTATAAGGATACTAAACTTGTCCATGTCCATAATAGGTTTAATTTTGTAAGAAATGTAACTTACATGGGAGGGTAAGAGCCATTTTGGAGTTAGTGAGACACTTGGACTAGATTCCCTAGCTCTATGACAACAATGATGACGATGCTATGACACCTATGAAAAAAATAAGATGTGAAGCATGAAATGAAATACATGACATGTCAGGTATAAATATATCATCAAATATATCTCTTGTGTGATTTGGAGAATCTCAATGGGTTCCCACTCAAATTGGGGGAAGATGGAAGGCTAGGAAAGGGAGGACACATGGAAAATCATGAGCACACACAACAATTCGAATTGGATTGAGTTTATGGATGGATTGGGAAAATTATAAGGCTAATTATGTTTATAAAATATATGAATAAACCAAGATAATAGCTTTTGTTCATTTGAGAAATTGTAATTTGTGAATTGTGAGAGCTAGTGGATGACTAGTTTTCTTGCCTTGGCTAATTTCGAGGGTGAAAGATTCCCATACAATTTGGTGTTTGGAGAGGCCACTCAGGTATTTAATGTATATTTAATGGATTTTTATGTGTAGGTTTAAGCTACAGGTAATCTCATGGTTCCTTATATTGCAGCACTTTCTCTCAACCATTTCTAGTTTTTATTGCATATTCTTGTTCATGGAGGGATTTCGCTTTGGGTGAGATATTGATCTCTTTGTGGAATATTATAATGGAAATTATATTATTTTATGATTTATAATATCTTTATTTCATTTCTAGAATACTCTCAAGTCAAAATACCCAAAATAATTCATGTAAAATGTTGAACAATGAGAAATAGTGCTATCTCCCCAGTATCTTGTTGTGAACCCTTGTAATGCTGATGATTTCGAATTGGGAGAACATTTAAATATCCATTTCTGATTGTAATAAGTTAAATATTCTCTCATAAAGTTTCAATTTGAAATTCCCAATATTTTTAAGTCAAAACGACTTTTAATGAGCAAACAATGACCATTTCCACTATGTTTTGATATAAGCCATGGAAATGCTTATTATCTCGAATGGAGGAAATTATATCTGATAAATGTATGATGAATGGAATGTAAATTAATGTTTATTTCAAGTCTAATTTTATTTAATTAATCATTGGAATCCATTTTACTCATTTTTATTGCATTGGGAGAAGATTTGTTGCATTTTCCCTAAGGGTCGAAATTGTGATTTGGGAGCTGTTTTGGAAATAATCATAACAGCCTGTATAAAATGAAACATGATGCATATGAGACTTTAAAAATTTCCATTGCACATCCCCTACCTCTTTTCATAAATTCTAGTGACTTTGGTACCAATTGAGAATCCATTTCCGACAATTACCCAAGGGGAATTGGAGCCCCAATTTGCTAGTAAAGGCTCATACTTTGAACATAACACTAAATAAGTTTGCAGAATTAATTGAGTGGTCATAAAAAATCCATGAACATCATATTTAAGTTATATTATCATTCATGTACCTTATAAGAAAATTTGGAAGCATTTGGGTCAATTTGGAGGTCTAGACATCAAAACTAGTCAAGGTTCGAAATTGGGGAAAAAGTGAAAATTTGGTCATTTAATAAAAAATATTAAAAAGGGACATTATATGGTAGTGGTGGGTGTCTTAAATGTGTTATCAAATCCATATCCGATGTCTTACATAGTAATAAATTAATGACAATTATTATTTTAATGACACCCTATCTTATCTCGTTTGATGCAATTAAATAATTAAATATCCTTTTTAACTTTTCATGAAATGCTTCGGCCAATCCTATCAATACTTAACTCAATAATTCATTATTTTGTTAATACTCTATGCTTTATAGTAAAGGAAAATTTTATCATTATAAATAATAATAATAATAATAATTAGTGATTAAAAATTAATGACAATATTTCTTTGTTTAATTGACAAGCACCTTAGTACCAACACATTATTCTAGTATTTATAAACAAAAGCACCCTTAAGGGTTTTAAACAATTATGGTAAACAATTAAGTAGAAAAATTCTACCGACTCATATGGAACAATATCTATGTTTATTCATGACCATCCTAATTGACCACACTTAATCAATTACTTATTAAAATGTTCACATATGCTTAATAACATAAACATTCATTATCTTTATAGGTTCAATGTATAGTCAACTTATTCATTGAAAACAATTTACACAATGCCAAGTATTTGTATAACGATACTAGCGTACATATGCAATGTGTGCATACGTGGCCAACACATGCACACATCAAACATGTACTATAAACATACAACATATTTCCTATGCATAACTGCTAACTACTACCAATAATCCTTCATGCAAAATGAACAACTATACACTCAACATAACATTACTAAAACCTCAGCAGTTATTTAATGAGTTAATATTATAAGATTTCTTATCATTATTTTTGTGTTTACATTAGTTTAATCAATCACATACAAGGATGAGTACCTACTACCACTAACTCGGTATTTGGAAATTCCCAAGCCTCAGCAATACTAACTAACACATCCTTCCATCCTAACCTACGTCCACATCCTCCCATCCTTACCTACATCTGCATCCTCCCTATCCTTCCTCGACTAGTAAAGAAGTGGATGTTGGCTTAACAGACTTGACCACATAAATTACCTGAGACTAGTATTGTCAGCTGTATAGTGTACCTAGACTCTCCTAAGAAGCATCCAACCATCGTTATCAAAACAAAATTGGGAGTGTGTCTCAACATGACCCTTCCATGACCCTGGGTATCATAGTAACATAGCGTGGTCAATACTTCCATCCCTCTCAACATATTGGGTCTATACCCTATCAATTCACACTCTAATGCTATCAAGATTATTGGATTGTGTCATCGTATCATCATTTTTGGTTACTAAGGTTGAATTCCTAACAAGTTATTATTCCACATATCATATCAAGTATTCAACTATCTCATAGCTCCGGTGTCTTGTGGGTTAGTAATTCAAACAATACACATTTATAACAAGTAATTCCATTTGATAATCAATTAATTGATCACATTGTAAAATGGTATCCATGTACCACATCATATATTTCTCATTTTATCAATGAAAACATTTAAACATATACTCTCATCGTAAAGGAAAGGAATTCCATGATAATCACAACATTGTAACCGCATAAACATAGAAACATAATAATCATGATGAAATAATAATAATAGTAACATAATAATCATAGTGACATCATAAACATAGTAACATCATAATCTCGGTCAATCCTGTCATAAATAAAGCTCACTCAGTCGAGTCGAGTCCAAAACGAAAATAAGAAAAATAAAGTGCAGTAGGTATGAATAGTCAAAATATGGGGTGTTAAATACACCCACCCTTCAAAAAAATTCATGAAAAAATATTATTCACAACAATATCTAGGAGCTAAGGGAATCTTCATAATTCAATATATTCACAAACTATGCATAAAAACAGTAAAAGTGAGCAAATTAACA
>LPNX010596059.1:54879-88524 GCA_001517045.1 Pseudotsuga menziesii | reverse complement strand
GAATTATTCTCTAACAGCCCCACTTAATCCTAAATTAGTGCAACCACATCAAAAATTGAGTCCTTGGAAACTAAGGCTCAAGTCACCTCTTACAAAAAATTATTTGTCCATGTAAAAACGAGGAAAGAGGAAAAACGTCATGGGGAGAATCCTCCGTCACTTGAATTATTTTAAGGAACAACTTCTTAGTGATAGACTTGGTGAAGATGTTTTGGATGCCAACATCATGCATCAATGCATCAATGTGTTGTAGACAAAGAACATGTGGAGAGGCCCCTTGAAGGTCATCATTTGCTGATGGAGGGGAATCATAATAATTTCTTTTCTCTAAAAACATGTTATTATTCAGAAGCATAATCAATAATGGAAAATATATCTCTGCAAACTCTTTCCCAAAGAGCATCGAAAGTCTCAACAAAATAAGCTTCATGTGTAGCTGCTATATCATGAATTAAACCATGAATCTTCTTCCCAATTTGATGAAGAACCTTCATAACTCTATAAAAAATCTCAAAAGTCTCTGAAATATCAGAATAGAAGTTATATACAACATAAAATAATAGAGGCATATTGTCTCCATGATCGAATGGGTCCATAGTGGGAAAAAAGTGGGAAACTAGATGACATTGACTGTTGAGCAAACTTGGATGGTATGGAGACTTGAAATTTAAACCATAGCTGGTGATATCAGGTCCAGAAATGTGTAACATAAGTCCCATGAAGTCCAATGAAATGTATTTCCAACCAATCAATGATATTCAATATGTAAAAACAACATACACAAGTGACATAGTATTGGAAACAAGGCAATTTTGAGATTTTTCAACTAGCGAACTTGAGGGTTGTTGGGTATTTTGGGAATCAAATGGTTAGGGAAATGAGTTTATGAATGTCATAAAATGAATATCATCCTATATATCACCTTCATAATCATAATTGGAAGGATATGAATGGATTGGGAAAGAGCTTTCAGAAGACAAGTTGAAAACTAGTGAAAAATGACTAGGTTTTGGAGGAAACATTGGTGAACTGTTTGGGGTTTCTTCCAAGGAAGGGATGGAGGTTTCAGATTCTGATATATAATATTGTAATAAGAAATATATATATATGAAATATATATGTGAGAAACAATTTTATCCCTAGCACCCAAAGCATACAAGCGCTTACCATCTTCTTGCTCCAAGGAGAGCTTGCGCTCCTCTCTTCTTGCAAAATCTGGAACATCAATATTGTAGTCTTCAAGGAGCTTGGTCATGATGTAAATATTTATTTTGAAACATGATTTTTCATGATTTGAACCTCTGCAATAATCACATTTTTTATTCTCTCTCTTACTCTTCATCCTCTTGGCTTTTGAATCCTCTTCAGCTGAACTTGAGTTTTCCTCATCCGAATGCTTATTCTCCTTCACTCTTTGCTGCTTCAAATCCTTAGATTTGTTCTTGAATTTGGATTGATTCAAAAAAACTTCAGCAAGGGATTTATCATTGGTGGATTTTATGGTACCCATTTGCAATAAGTTGTCTTGTTCCTGAGTCAAAGACTCTATGAAGTCTGCTAGTGGAGGCATTCTCCAACTTTGAACTATCAGCTTGCTTGAATGGAATGCTGAGACAAACACATAATACTTGGAACCTAGATTAAAAAGGATAGGAAATATAAAATGATAATATTCCTTCTCAATGTCACATTGTTTCAGCTGAAGCACCAATGTTTTGACCTTTGTGAAGAAGTCTTGGATCGTCTCAAATTGAGTTGGGCTCAATGAGATCAACTCATTTTCGAGTTGGTGGCCTCTCATATCATCTGTATTACCAAAAAATGACTTGATATTGAGAAAAAATTCATTTTATGTTCCAATACTATTTACATGGAAGAGAATATCCCCCGAAATACCGCGACAAAGCATCGTGAATGCTTCATTTAGTCTGTTGAAGTACTTCAATTTTTCCATAACAAAGTTGGGCTCGATCTCAGTTCCGATGGTGACTCTGTACATAAATTTTAACCTCATATGGATCACCATATCAGCCTTCCATTTGAAATATTTGAATGGATTAATAAATACATGATTCCGCTCCATTTCTACTTGCGCACTAAGTGGCAGAAACACTGGTTGTACCTGCAATGCAAACACTTGATTTTTTTTGGAAATTCCCCAAAAATCAACTCAAACACTTTGTTTTTTATTTTCATATCGAAATATATCTGATACCATGTGAAAATATGATTCATATCAAGATCTAGGATCTAAGGGAATCTTCACAATTCAAGATATTCACAAACTATGCAGACAAACAGTAAAATTAAGCAAATTAAGACACATAGATGGTGCCAATAATTGAAGTTTCTATTAGTGTAAAAATTGTAAATATGCATGGTACATATTTATAATACAATAGGATAAAATCCTTAGCCTTAGGAGAAAAATTGGTGGCATACATGTGGCAGGCTTAGATTGGGACTCAAGACCCCCCTCGGTGAACCAATGAGCTTCCAAACCACCTCAAATGGTCACAAATTGACATGTGAACATGGATTATGCATGATAGGACATCAATGAGGGTAGGATAGGCATTCTATAGTGTGTGGGTGAGTGGGAGTGGCTCTAGCAAACATTAATGGTCCAAAAGGTCCAAAATCAACCCAAATACATGCATGGGCACCTCTGGTCAAACCAGTTCCCTATTTTAAGGAGTAGGAGTGCCCCAATGACTTAAATGTCATAAATGAGGGCACTAATTCTCTTAGTTGACCAAAAATATGGTGATTGGTGCATTAATGAGTCCAAAACCCTCCATATACCTTGCTAGACCAATATAACCAATGTTTGTACCATATGACATAAGTATAAGACAAATGAAAATGTGACCTAGGTGTATGTGACCATGCTACAAGGTGGTATTATTTTCTAACACTTTGTCCTGAATTTATGGTCAAAATAGTGAAGGAAAGTATTCAACCTCTTAGGTAGTAGACCTTGGGTTATACTTGTCCCATTGAAGTTTAACTTGACCAAATTGGTTTTACTTCTTTTATCTCATGATATGTGTTCTAATAATTAAAGAATATTTAGAATAATACTTATGTCAAATATTAATATTATATTTAGAATGCCTAAATGTTATAATCAAGTGTTATCCACCTTAGCATCCTACTTCTTACCTTTTAACAATATTCGTTAAGTTACATCATCTAGACAAGTTTACTCATCACACAACATTTTTTTTAAAAGGAGTTTATATTGATCCAACTTACCATGTAATAATCAGCGACTTAACATTGAATTATTAGAACTCGTAATTTGCATTCACTCAACACACAATTACTAAGGACCATTACGGTTGGCATACCTCTCTCAAGGGCAAAAGGTTCATGTCATTCAAATCCTAATGTCATACATTATTATTTCCCTGGCGGTAATAAGCAATTTTGTATCCATGACAACAAAATTATTGTAACATTCATTAAGCTATGAAGACTATTATTGTTTATAAGGTTTTCATGATTATATATTATCTAAATTCAAATTCCATCATGTTCATTTATTGTTCTTTCCTTTTCAATCTAATATAATCTAAAGGAGAACCATTACTTATTCAATTCTTTAAGAATCTCATAGCTGATTTTGTTCCAACCCTCAAGATTGTAAAGATATTTACTAGTATTTATTAGAGTATACCATTGTATTTGTACATCACCGCTCTCCCTATACACGTCGTCATCATCATCATCATCATCATCATCATCATTTATTATTATTATTATTATTATCGTTTCCAAGAAACCTTAATTCACTTTGTAGAGGTCTTAATCTAATCCTACAAATTGAGGGGAATGTATTTACTTCATATGTTTAATCCTATATAAATTCATAACAATCGATTTAATCGAGTTAACACTACAACAAAAAAAGGATTTAGTGTCTCTTTTTGCATCCTTTTTTGCATCTAGACCATCTTTCAGTGTATTTTTCTTAATTTTTTGACAAAATGGAGCAATTTCACGGGTTGGTGATATTTTAGGCGTTTTTTGTGTCATTTTTCTAAACTTGGCACAAATTGTGACGTAATTTGCACCGGGTTTTGCACCTGGTTTTACGCCAGGTTTTGCATCAAGTTTTGCGACATGTTTTGAGCCTAGTTTTGCACCTAATTTTGCGCCTAGTTTGTACATCTACTCTTGTTGTGCCCCTTTTACACCCATGTTTGCCTCAATTTTTACGCCCTTGTTTTCATCCACTTTGCATCCTTTTTTACACCCACTTTTGCATCCACTTCTGATTCTTTTTTTGCATCCCTTTGTGCACCAAGTTTTGCATCAAAGTTTACATCCTGTTTTGAGTCTAGTTTTGCATCTCATTTTGTTTCAGCCATTTTTGCATCCATTTTTTCGTCCATTTTTGTATCCACATTTTCATCCCTTTTTGCATCCCATTTTGCGTCCATGTTTACTCTTTTTTTTGCATCTACTATTGCATCCACTTTTGTCATGTCCCAATTCACACCCATTTTTGCTCTTACTTTTACACCCACTTTTGCATCCACGTTTGCATATTTTTTTGCATCCAATTTTACATCAGTTATTGCATCCCTTTATGCATCCATTTTTGCATCCACTTTTGCATCGGGTTTTGCGTTGGGTGTTATGATTACTTTTACATCTAATTTTGTTACATCCACTTTCGCATCCAATTTTGTATCCAATTTTACATCCATGGTTGTATCCACTTTTGTGCCACTAAGTTTCATCATGTTTTTCTTCCATGATTGCATAATTTTTTGCATCCACTTTTGCATCACCTTTTGCATCCATTTTTGGTGCACCCCATTATGTGCCCAGTTTTGCACCTACTTTTGTTGCATCCATGTTTGCATCCATGTTTTTATCCACTTTTGCATCCAATTTTACACCCAGATGTTGAAGATGAAAATGAGGATAATGATTATGATATTGAGGATTGTTATGATGATGATGATAATGTTATTGATAATGAGGAGAATGATGACAATGATGATGATGATGATGACAATGATGATGATGATGACGATTATGATGATGATGATGATGATGGTGATGAGGATAATGGAAATGATGACATTGCCGATGATTATGATGGCAATGAAACGAATGATGATGATGGTGATGATGACAATGACAATGATGATGAATACAAAGAGAATGATGATGCTGATAATCTTAGAAAATAAGTTGTTATTTTTCATCCATAAATCGTGCCATGTCCTCCATGACCCTTTTCCACTAATCACATATTTTGGGTAGATGATATTTCTTATGCCAAAGGTAATGATGAATAATTGATGAAAATGTCAATAATCATGATGATGATGATGTCAAGGACAATGGTGATGATGATGACATGGATGATGATTATGCCAATGATGATGACTATTGTGATAATTATGATGACAATGACAAATATGACAATGATCATCATCATCATCATTTCCATCATCGTCATCATCAAAAACATCATCACAGTCATTGTCATCTAGTTCATCATCGTCATCATCAAAAACATCATCACAGTCATTGTCATCTAGTTCATCATCGTCATCATTTAAAGCATATGGGATATGTTTACCATTTAAAGCATGCATAACAAGTGGGATTATTCTAAAACACCCTGCCAAAGTACAAAATTCAAACCACAAGGGAAACATAATATTGAAATTGTTCGCATTTTCTTTCTCCCAACAAAACATGCTTCATTTTAGGGAATTATGTTAAAATCCATACATTCATAGTCCATCCATACTATACTTGTAATAAATGTAAATATAATACTTAATAGAATTTATAAAATAGGTAAATATTTTATAAACACCCTTATGATATATAAACTTCTTTCACCCTAATAATGATAAAATATGTAAATATAATAATAATATATAATTAATATAAATATGTTACTATAGTTCATATGTTAAAGGATTTAATATAAATAAATATATATAGTTCATATGTTATGTGATTTAATATAATTAAATATATAGACATATTATTTACTTATACATTATACAAATTAAAATATAGATTAAAACCTATGAAGTTTCATAGGGAGGAGAAGTAAAAAATGAAGGATTTTTCAAATATAGATCTATGTACAACTACCCATTTCCCAAAGGGGCTTCTGCTAAATCAATCTATGGATTTGGGGTTATGAGTATCAATTTGGTCCATTTGGTCCATCCCCAATTTGACCATGAGAGGATTTAATATTATTCTGCCCATGAGGACTTCTCAAGGCGCCTAGTTGGCAACGTGGGTGTCTTGATTCTTGGGCCAGGCCATTCAAAGCATGTGTTTTGGTGATGGATCAAAGTAAACTAGGAGATCTACCATTGTTGATGCCTCTGCTGTCTCTGTCTTAGATGCATAGTCAACAATTACAGTTTTTGAAGGAAATATATGAAGTTTAACGAAATGCTTCATTTCTTTTCTCAATCTTCTTTAGGGAATGATGCTTTTACCGTCTGGATTCCCCCAAAGTGCTCCACCACAATGGTCTGTGTGGGGGAATCTACAAGCATCTCGACGTACCATTATGATTTCCTACTATGATTCCTCCATAACGCAAATAGTGATCCCACCACCAAAAACTGTTTAGGTCCGTTCAACACCGATCTGCATGATATAAAATCTCGCTTAATTTTGAAGAAAATCCCGTAAAATGCCAACGGTATCGCAAGCACCAAAAGAAGTTTTTTGATCATTAAAATTAAATATCCACTCAAGAAGAATAAAACTAAAACTAACGGGTTCTCCATAAAACTAAAACTAACCCAAAATCCGTGAGCTAGAAAGACATTGCCACTGGAAAACACGCAAATGATTTGAAGGTTGGTTGGGATTTAAAAAATCAATAGGCCAAGACGCCACCATGGTTTTGAATTTTTGTTTATACAATAATGAGCTCTACTAATGAAGCTAACCAAAGTTGCATAACTTGAAAAAGAAAGAAAAACTTATGCGAATCTGAAGGTTGAAGAAAGGTTTATGGGAATCTAATGAGCGGTCATATTTATATTAGTTATTTTGAAAAGAAATATAACAATAAGAAAATGAATTTGTGTTAATTGGATTGTAATTTTCAATTTCATATATCAAAGCTTACGACTTAGAGGGCCTCCACATTCCATCGTGATGGTTTTGGGATCCACAAGGAGCGAAGGGCACCATGCATTTGCCTTTACGTGCAGTGAAGAGAAAAGGTAAAAATAAATTCAATGGAATTGTTACGTCTATAAAAACTTGTGCCCCATGAGCTACAATATGTGTGTGGAAGGGGGTTTGTTTCTGCATTCATTACGTCATGAAAATTGGACAATAAGCTACTAATGGACATCTTGACTATATACTATCAATATTCAATACGAAGATTGACTTGGGATATTAAAAAATTGAAACAAAATATTTTCTTTACCTGTCAACCTTATTTGGTCATTCAATGATCTTCAATACATGAGATTATAAGAGGACCCATGCGAATGGTTGACATGAAAAATGGTGTCACTTGTGCAAATAGTTCAAGTTTCAATTTCAAAGGTATAGTTTCTCCACGTCCAGGTCAGGTCTCGATTTCAAAGGTACGGTTCCTCCACGTCCAGGGGTTTTGAGGTTCTCTAAAGCTACCTAAAACTTGGAAAAAATCCTATAATTATTGCCCTTGGATTTTTGAACTTTTTTGCATTGTAAGATTCAGTTTGCATTCTAAGGATCAAGGAGAAAACATCGACTTATTCACCGAATGTTTTAAAATTTAAAAACTTTATGCACAAAATCTTTTTGTAGGAAACTTATTTTCACTTATGTGGCGATTTAGAAGTTTGATGTAACTTATTTTCACTTATTTTCCTAGACTTGCTTTCATCACATAAACTTATTGTTTACACAACTTTCTCTCATTTTTAAAACATATCGAAGTTCTCTACAGTGTTTCATTTCCCCCGCTTTAGGGGTATGCTAGTTTATAAACACCTTTATGATATATAAACTACTTTCACCTTAATAATCATAAAATATGTAAATATAATAATAATATATAATTAATATAAATATATTACTATAGTTCCTATGTTATAATATTTAATATAAATAAATATATACAGTTCATATGATTTAATATAATTAAATATATATACATATTATTTACTTATACATTATATAAATTAAAATTATAAAAAAAAGAACAACAAATTTATTTTGTAATGAATGACAATGGCCATGGACGTGGTGGTTTCATTTTTGTCGAGATTGAGAAAACCCTCAAAATTAAGATCACGGTGTTTCATTCTTTATTCTTTGGCTTTCCATTAATTATTACTGCCACACAAACAAAGGTCGAAACCTACGACGAGCAGATTCCATCGTGAGCCCATTCCTCATTTGTTAAGGAGCCACTAAAAATATTGCCACTGTAAAATATTAATCGATAATTTAATAGTTACCCAATTGTTATGAGACATTGACACTATTGTGGTGTTAGGGGCAAGAAAAAATTAATGGTGTTAGGGAAATTGTGGAAGAGGAGGACTTGGAGGGTATAATTCTTGTTTAGGGTATGCCAGACATGAATAATAATAAGGGTTATGTTTTCCATTACTATGAGGGTTTTATGACATGGTACCAGCTAAAAGACTAGAAGGCAAAACAGATGCTTGCAGATAATGGAGGCTTGGAGATCTTGTGCTCACCAAGGTCAATGGATTTCCGGCATGGACCGCTAAGGTACGATAGTCTATTTTTCATCCCAATTTGTTTTCCCTGCGATGTATGTTGTTGCTCTTATTTGCATTTGCCACATCAAATTATATACTTCGTGTGCCCTATTTTAATCCATGATTATTGTCGTCCAAGGGTTTGTGTGAATGTTTATAGATTTTCATAGGGTTTCATTTCCATTGCGCCAATTGCAATGGCTATTGGAATCTTTTTCGATTGACCAATATGTGCTGATATTATCTTCTTAATCCTAGAATTGCAAAACCTAGTTTCTGCACCAGGATTCTCTGAAACCCTGCATAAGAAATCAAACCCTATATCAGATATTAGTGTTTAAACCCTTCTTAATCCTAGAATTACAAAACCTGGTTTCTGCATCGGGATTCTCTGAAACCCTACATAAGAAATCAAAACCTATATCATATATTAGTGTTTAAACCCAAGCGGCGGATGCAAGTTTGTGTTTTTAAGGTGGAAATTGCTTATGTTTTGTATTTATTATGTGAATACACATGCATCTGCTGGCTTGGAATAAAGTTGGCCCTGCATAGCTACAAATGCACCCATGATCTAGCCAATCTCACCTGTATTAGTGAACCCTGATCGAATCCTGCTCGTCGGCTAGAAAGATTGAATCTTGCTATCCGCTCGGATGAAGCGGCGGACTAAAGTGAGTGCTAGACCAGAAAGAATCAATATCGTTGTCTGTCCTGAGAAGCAATGAATATGGGCATAAAGGTGAGAACTTTACCAATTCAACCTATTGAATCAGAACCACCAAAAGTAGAGGTGGAGTTCTAAGAGACGGTCTAAAGGTAAAGGCCCTAGTTTTGAAACCGGAAGCACGAGTGAGGGTATCATCTGGCTTAAAAACACAAGGATTGCTTTCTGGAAAATGGCCATACAATCAATTCCCTAACGCAGAGGTTTATTTCACCCATATTATATGGAATAACTAATCTGAGGTGAGGATACTAGATATATGGGTTTTATATGGTGTATCCTCCCTTCGTCTATAATGAGAAATAGGATACAGAATAACCCTCCCTGGACTCTTTATTTGCAATTCTTTCGACTACAAAGTCTTGGTGCTGAGTCTTCTCATGCTTTTGCAGCAGCTCTAGGTGCTTCTCTATTAAGAAACCAAACTACAGATCCTCAGAACATGATGACAAGATCTCCTATCCCCCACCCTATTAGAATGGGAAGAAGATTTGGTGTGGCTGATAAGCAAAACATTGTTTTCCCGAACTCATTTAATGGGGTTTCTTCAAATGTGAGTGAATTTGTAGAAATTGTTGTTTCTTTGTCAGGCATGAGCCTCTCATCTAATGGAGTAATGGAAGATGAAAAACATGTACAGTCACAGATGCAACAAGAGATATCAGAGCATCGAAATTATATTTTCCATCTCTAAAGTGATCAGAACCAAAATTAGCAGCATTCACAACTTGGGAAGTCTCAAGTTGAATCTATACAAACACCCATTTTGACACAATCAGTGCAACAGTCATGTGGTGTCCTTAATCAAAACAACAGGGATCTGGAAGATTCTAACATGTCCTCTGTCACTTCACAAGTGCAACATGAAAGTATTCGGTCTCCACAACAATTTGGGTCTCTTACTCGTGATTTACCCTCAACAGCAATGGAATCAACATCAGCTGCTGAAGGTATTTCTAATATTGAAGGAACAAGTGGACCCTACCACAATGCAAATGTTTCTAATATGGGTGCTCTGAATTATGGTATGAATGGGTATCCAATTAATTCAATGTTACCATCCATGATGTCTGGATACCTTGCTCTGGGTAGTCTACGTCCTACATTTGATAATGGTGTTGTTGGCATGGACTCAAGAAATACAACAAGCGGTCTTTCTGGAGGAACATCCCAAGGCACTGGAGATTTTTATAATCTCTATATATTAGGTGGGCAGGTGGGTACTGGACTTCAGGTGCCAGTTGATCTGTTATATGTTCAGTATTTGCAGAGGACGAAAGCTGAATATGCTACACAAATGGTTGCAAGCTTGAGTGGTCCTTCCATAGAAAGGAATTACATGGGAGGACCTTATGTTGATGTGCTTGAATTTCAAAAATCATATTTGGGGGCATTGTTTTCTCAATAGAAGTCGTAGTATGCCCTACCCTATGTAGGAAAAGGTGGCACTCTTAATCCAGCATATAATTTTAACCCATCCTTTGGTATCGCAATGCAATTTCCAGGGAGTCCTATTGCTAGTCCTATGCTTCCAAGCTCTCCTGTAGCACCTGCAAGCCCACCTATTAGACCAAATGAACAGAACCATCATTTCTCCACTGGTGCAAGAAGTTCATCTCGAGAAGTTTTTGGTTCATGGCATGCTGAAAATAGGGTGAATATGGAAGATGCATATGGGTTTTCTTTGTTGGAAGAATTCAAGAATAGTAAGACCTGATGTTTTGAACTATCAGAGATTGCGGGGCATGTAGTTGAGTTCAGGTATATAAATTTTTTCAATTAATACACCATTACAAGAAAACTACATTAAATCCTATGAATCTAACTCTTTGTTTTTTTACAGTTTTGATTAGTATGGGAGTCGATTTATTCAACAAAAACTAGAAACCGCAACAGTTGAGGAGAAAAACATGGTGTTTCAAGAGATATTTCCTCAAGCATTAACTCTTATGACAGATGTCTTTGGGAATTATGTTATACATAAGGTATATGTAATTTACCTATAAATTAAGTTCTAAAAAGCTTATTCTATTTTAGTCTCTATATAAATTGTCTTGTATGTAACTTTATAGGAACCTATTTATAATTACTGTAACATGATTGTTTGTGCTCTATTAGTTCTTTGAGCATGGTACAATGAGCCAAAGGAAAGACCTAGCAAACCGGCATTCTGGCCACATTTTAGCTCTTAGTCTTCAAATGTATGGCCGCCGTGTAATTTAGAAGGTAATTTCATTTCAACCTCCCTGTCAGTTGTCTTTTCACTGCAAAACTAATCTAATCTTGCACTTATTCTGTCTTTGTATTCTCTTTCTGGAATATCCCATTTTTGAGATATTATTCTCTTTTAATGTCTGCAAAGAGTAATTTCTTTCATGACAGAAAAAAAAATATTCTTTAAGTTTACATGGTGGGATATCATACTTTAGCACCACTTCAGCTTGCAGTCAATTCATAATTGTGTAGGTACATGTTAAGATACAAGTCAAAATGATTTTAAAATGTCATTTTAATGCTGTGTAGGTTACTTTCAAATCCCACATGTTTTATAGTATCTATGTATTGGAAAGTTTTTTTAAGCCATAGGAAAAATATATGTGTTTGATATTTCAAAGGGTGAAATCAAAATAAATTTAAAACTGTCTTTTCTGAATCAATTGACCTATCCACACTAGTCCTATTACATTTATCCATGACTGATTTGGTCTACCAAGAACCTCCAAGAACTCCTGACCTAGCTGCTAAATTTGAAATTAATTGTTTTCACATTATGGTTTACAAAGTAACAAGAACCAGTTTATGTTTCCTTTGTCCCACCAACAATCCATCATGTAGATATTAGTATAGAGAAGTTTCATGAGCTGACAAGAGAGTTCCTCCTCTGAAAACTTGTTGAATTAAAGTACCCTCCTGCAGAATCAAAGCATCCTTAGATAGGTCCTTTGTTTTAAAAACCACCCAGACCGAAACCGGCCGATCTGACTAGCCAACACCCTGGGCGGTTCAAAGCGGCAGCTGGCCCTAGGTATGAACCCGTCAGTTCATTACCAAACCGGTCTTAACCGGCCAGCCAGCTAGGAAACACCTCCACTGGGTCAAAAAAACATTTAAAATTTTATTTTTATATAGCCCTAAAATTTGATTTTTAACTAACCCTAAAATGCATGCAAAAGCTATAAAAGAGACCCCCCTCCCTCCCATTTCACTCATAAGTTCATAAAATATATTACCTTTGTTGTGAATGGTAACTTGACACTCAATTTACCCTTTAACACTAATTACAGCTTTACCAATTGTCATAAAAATTATCATTAGGAGTTATCAGAGATTATATGCATACTTACACCCAGTAGTTTATGTGGCTCTTTGCTTGGTAGTCACATTATCAAAATCTTGTATCTATATTTTAAAGCATTATTGTTAACCATAATAATTAAAGAGAGCTAGTTTAATGAATAATTTGAGTATCCAAACTCCATGGCATGCATTCAATTAGAATTTATTAGTGATAGATGTATCCTCTATGTTGATTCCTACCTCCAGTTCTTATATATTTCTCTTGACTATGAAAGAAGCATGTCAGGTTAGTAGGAAGACTTCTCAGCATTAAGTGTAGATTCAAAAACAATTAATTGTGATTTTCATGACATGCCTAGCTCACATGCTTTGGCAAGTATACCATATATATTTGAGTAGACTTTGCATATTATGTCTCTAATCATCTAATGGCTTGGAATTTAACCTGATGAGTAGACTGATATTCCACTATTGAAATACAACAAAGTAGAAATGTCAAAAGCATCTGTTAACAGAAGAAGAAAAAAATTGCAAGTGTTAAATGAGATACACAACTAAATTTAGAAACCATCAAATATCAATTGTTGGCGCATCTCTAACTTCAAAATTCTGGATCATTTTGAAAAGATCTAAAATTGTATCAGTCAATTGACGTCTTGCAATCATTTCATTTCAACTTCACTTGACAAATCGGTGCTTCCTACATAATTAGCAGTAATCTTGGCAATGTTGAGAAACACCTTCAAAATAACTCTCTCTGCATTAGTTCTCTAGGAAGATGAGACCATCGACAGAAACCAATCAAAATGATCACAAATTCCTTTACAATGATGGCATATAAGGCTGTGGCCTTAATATATTAAACAAGTAATCATGTATCTCTGGTAGTAAGCATTCTGCAAGGGAAGGGTAGCTGCACAGAAAATTGATTATAAAAAATTAGATAGATAGGTTTCAATAACCTCCATAACCCATTTCATGTACCATTCCCTTTTCTTTTTGCATTTCTCATTTCTCATTTTTGGTAACATAGCATTACATCTGTAGGCATTGTTGTAGTAAAACCAAGGTGGATGTGCAATCTATCAGAATGGAAACTAATAGTTTCCATATGCAAGTGTTTAGAATCCTGCTATTTCAAATGTGTTGGCTCTAGATGAGAAAACATAATAATATTGAAATGTATGTCAATAGGCATGATAGGAAAAACACATGACAAATTATACATAAAACAATAAAGGTGAAACAATATTTCAGGAACAATGATGAAATCTAATGTGTTAATATTGCTCATCTTCTCGATTCTTAAAGGGTTCTAGCTCAATGGAAGAGTGTCTGCCTTATAAACAGGAGGTCGGTGGTTCGATTCCTCCATGCCCTAATGATATTGCAATGTATTTCTAACGGTAAAAAATGTAGTAGTGCAATATTGATGCAATATTAGACGCAACACTAAATGCAAAAGAGGATGTAAAAGTAGACGTCACACAAAACATAAAAGTATATTCAAAAGTGGACCTTATTTTAGACACAAATGCGGACAAAAATAGATGTTACACTAATCGCAAAATTGGATGCAAAAAAGGACTCAACACTAGACACAATTAATGACTCAAAACTAGATGCAATACTAGGCCCAAAAATAGATGCATTAGTAGATGCAAAAATAGACTCCCAAGTAGACGTAAAATTGGACATTAAATTGGGCACAAAATATGGTGTATCAATGGACATAAAACCAGGCGTAACACCAAGTGAAAAATTGGAGGCAATACTTGGTGTAAACAAAAACTTAAAATGAGACACAATATTGGATGTAAGACGGGACGAAACATTGGATGTAAAACTAGACGTAATATTGAATGCAAGATGGGATGCAACATTGGACACAAAACTGGATGCAATATTAGATACAAACATGGTTGCAAAACTAGTCACAACACTAGGCGCAACACTGGGTGCAACATTTGACTCAAACATAGATGCAAAAAAAGACATCAACCAGGATGCAACACTAGGTGCAAACCTAGATGCAAAATATGACGTAAAATGAGATGAAACATCAGGCACAAACATGGATACAAAAAAAGATGTAAAACAAGATGCAAATTAGATGCAAAAGGGGATGCAACATTATAAGTAAAATTGGATGCAAAACTAGATGCAAAACAAGACGCAATATTGGGCCCAAAATTGGATGCAAAGCTAGATGTAACGCTAGATGCAAAATTGGACACATAATTTGATGCAAAACATGGTGCAAGACTTGATGAAAAACTAGGATAAAAATAAGACATAACAATGGATGCAAAACTAAGCGTCAAACTAGGTGCAAACAAGGATGTAACAAAGGATGCAAAAAAAGATGCAAAATTTGGCGCAAATAAGGGCGTAACAAAAGATGCAAAAAATTGGGCGCAAAAATGGACACAAAAATGGATGTTAAAAAGGACGGGAAAAAAGATGCAATAGACGGCGTTTTATGAAATTGTACAATAGCGCCAGATTGTTCACCAAAATGGAAAAAAATTACACTAAAATCCGGTGCTAAATCCGATGCTAAATCCAGTTTTTGTTGTAGTGTAAGCTGATGGTTCTGTTAATATTCTTATTCCTTTTCCTTTATTATCTACATTCGTCACTATAATAGGTAGGACGAATCCAATTTTCATTTGGCCTATCATGTCATTTTGCTAAATCATTGTCACACTTAAGTTATGTCATCTCATTAATTGAGTCATTACCTCTCTTAAATGATTTACTATAAAGCCACGATTCCCTTAATAGTTTAGTCTCTTAGGAAGCTATATATGCAATTCCTTGTTAAATTACAACTCATAAGTTTAACCATTTTTAAGAACCTTATAACCTATTTCTTAATCTATATTTATTTATAATTAATCAAAATTGAGTTTTATTATCACCCTAGATAAATCAATTTTACCTAACTTCCACCCCCCTTACAATAAACCCACACAATAATTCCCTTTCACTTAGCAACATTTTATTAAAGAATTTGTTAAACTAATATAGATCCATTTTAAACCCATATCTATCAGCACTGAGAGGAATCCAACTTCTTGAGGTGTACTTTTTTTACCATTTTGGATCTCTCTCGGTACTAGATAGATTTGGGTTTAAAATGGATCTATGCTAGTTTATTTATTTTTTTATTTTTTATTTAATTCTATATGTAATTTATATTTTTTAATATTTTATTTAAGTCGATTTGTAATTTATATTTTTCATTCTTTATTTTTCAATATTTTTTATTTATGTTGGCTATCATAACGTGACTAACGTGACATGATCTCCCCCATATTGGGTTGGAGAACACCTTGCTTCTCTTAATGGAATAATACATGTAACATTTTATTCTAAAGATGTAACATAAGATATGCAGAATAAGAACAAACACACATAAACCATTCCATTGTCACTAGACAAAACCATTATATTAAGTTTTTTAAGCGTACTCTGTCTACAATAAAGTATCTTGAGTAATATGACATTGCAAAGTGTCCCATTAACAAAAAAGTTTTCAAATTATAACGATTGAAAAATTAATAAATTTAAGTCCATATATAAAAAAACAAGATGCCTCCCATTATTTAATTAGGTCCCTTATATAACTCCCAATAAGGACCATTTTCTCAAATTGGAAATTTGCACAACCATAATATTGTGGGACCATACGCTTCTGTTTTAATTTACTCTTACTATTACTCCATTCAAAAACCAATTTTAATTACTTCACTTTCATAATCATAATCATAATAATAATAATAATAATAATAATAATAATAAAATTAAACTATTATTTCATATCACCCACTCCTTATATATAAAATAGTTATGCTTTACCTCATTATTTTGTCTTGTTCATTATCATATCTCATATCACTTTTTTTATTTGCTTTTATTAATATATTTGCATAGCTATTTGTAACGTATTGTTATACGTACCTTACCTAAGAGGATTCTTCTTAAGGGTCATTCCTAGGGATGGAGGTTTCATGCTTTACGTTTCTCAATCATATTTTTTTTGTAATTTCAGAGACTAATCTATTGAATTAAAATAATAATACAATAAAAAATACAGCTTATAGTGGCATTTTTGCCAGCAGAATTTAGCAGAGAGAGAGTTAAGACCTACATCTTAGGGAATTCGAGATATAACAATCAAAATGATCTTCTTTGTGGAAGGGAAAACATATCACGGTAATAGAAAAATTCACAGCATTAAAACACAAAAAATGGGAATAGATTTTGTGATAAACAAGAAGATCTAAACCCAAGATTACCATGTCAATAAGAAAAACCACAAGAACCATGGAACTTGGACTTAAGGCTTGGAGGGAAAATCCTCTTCGATAGGAACCCCAAAGCCAAATCCGAGCTGTGAATTTGGTCGTCCAACCGCTGGGGGAGCAAGTGGGTTGACAGATGCTTGGCCATCATCTTTTCTGGGACTCTTAGAGTCATTGCTAGTATCCTCTTCACTGTTGGTATCCTCCTTGCTATTGGAGGGATTCTGCTTAACCGAGAGAGGTGCGGTTTTCCTATACTTGGTCGCAATGCTGATGGATTCTTTACCCTGCATTGTGCTTGAGATGGTCTGCGGAGGAGGAGGAGGAGGCAACTTTTCAATGTCCATGGGATATGCAGAAGGATTCGAGGATGGAGTGAGGGGATTAGTCTAGGAGCCCGTGAGACAGAGGATAAGTTGAGAAAGAATATTTTTGATAACCCAAAAATTGTGCCTGTGGAGGACCCTTCGGTTCGCTACGGAATGTGAACTTATAAGCTCGTCCTCCCAGTCATCTATGAGTTGGTAGAGAAAATTGGGGATGTCAATTTCATAACCATCTGTAATGGCTTGAACCTTGAGACTTCTGGCACATTCATTGGCATTGCCACTACCACCATGTCCCCATCTTGGCATGGCTTGCAGTCTACACAACACATTTAGTTGGACCGTGTTAGCACCTGTGCTAAATTTTGGGAAATTTTCTACACCTACATTTTCTCTTTTTCCCCTTGCAAGGGGATACACCAATGAAAATGCTAGGCATAGAGGGAAGCTTATATGTCATAAGACCTCAGGGAGAGCTGAGCATGCTCCATCAGAACCTATCCTTTCTCAAGAATTAGGGGAGTATAAATAAATTCCTAGGGCCTGATCATATGGAGGGGCTAAGTATGAAAATACGCCTAAGGGTTATGTTCCGACAACTATGAAGGGTGTGGATCAGTGTTGATGGAGATCGACGGTTGCAAAAAATTCCATGGGAAAAAAATGTGGGGTCAAAGGGAATATTATGGTAGGCAGAAAGGAGTTAACACGCAGGGGGGATGGACCGTCAGATGAGCACCTAAACGAAGATTTACAGACATCATCTATTTCACGACTGCAACTAGCATGGGGAAATGAATTTCTCAACCCAACGAAATTTGGTAGACCTCGAAAGTTGCTACGGCCCAGATCTACGCTCCCTCACGATCTATGGTAGAGGTGAATTCCACTGCCGCAACATGCACACAGAAAACAGTTTCCTTAGATCAGCAGAATTTGGTAGATCCTGCAAGTTTCTATGACCTAGATCAATGACCAATAAAGATCCATGGTGGAGGTCAATTCTGCTAATAGAACATGCACGAGGAGAATGAACTCCTCAGATCAACGGAATTTGGTAGGGGCTACATGTTTCGATGACTTAGATCACTTATGGCTTTCAATATATATTTGGGGTTGATTCCGTTGGTCTAACTTTCGCATTGCGATCAACTTTTGAAATCAATGGAATTTGGTACAAGGAGCAGGTTTCGACAGCTAGGATCAACTGTCAATTTGGATCTACAACGATGATGTATTCCATTGAGATAACTTGCCCATGAAAATGAATGTTCCCCAGTTGGTGGAATCATGCAGGAGGTACAAGTTCCGACATCATAGATCACACTCTTGGTTTGATCTACGGTGAGGACACATTCCACTGATGTAAGGTGCATGATATATGGGAATGGTTAGACTCAGAGAGATGTGGTGGGAGATGCACGATTCAATGACTCGTTGGAGGCAGAGTTGAGATCAACGATGGAGATTCATTCCGTTGAGAAAATATGCAGGGAAAATAAAGGGACGATATGACAAAGGATAAAGGACTGATTATGAGATCGATGGTTCTAGATGAAGAGGGAAAAAATGAACGGATGAGATGTTGTTTCCACTGAAATATGTGCAAGTGATATATTAGTGAATAATAACATAAAACAATGCATGAACATGAATTTAGGTCACTTGTATTATTCTGTGCATTGAGAATGACTTTGCGGAAAGAGACCAGCTTGGATGGAACCTTTGAGCTGTCAAGACACCAGGTAGGCCACGTTTCTACACTATACCAGTATAAAATATCGCTGAGGTAGAAGAGATAACGGGCCAAAACTTAGAGTACCAGAAAATTGAAGAACTATTGAAGACAAAGATTCTGGGATTTATGACACCATACTACATAATGAACCCATAGAAACTGTGAAGAAAAAAATGAGGCTACTTAGGGACCAGTGAACTAATATGCATGGTGTTTGCAGTTCATTTTTCCATCTTTTCTCCATTGATGAAACCTTGAATTTCCCTGAGTTCATCAACTGGTGCACCGCTAGTTACTCTTCTTCTGAGAAAGTAATCATGGACGCCTCTATGTCTAAATTCCTTTTCTTGGTCAGCCCACTCATCATTAGGAACACCTTTTCCGTTTCTGTATAGCTAGGTTAGAAATATAAAGAGTACATTGAAGAGGGAATTGTCCAATATTTTAGGGGGTCAACTCTAGAGAAAAGAGAGGCATTATTTAGCTCTTGTTTCAATCTTGGCAGCCATCTTAAAATCCACCCTTTCCCCTTAGATGAAAATGAATTCAATGAAGAAACATAGTGCATCGTAATCCTCATGAGTCATTTTTTAGGGATGGATACCAACAAGTATGTCACAGAGTCCATGATGAGTTTACTGTTTACCCTGAGCATCTTCCCAGTCAACTCAGAGGAGCCTATCTAGTCATTTCAAGTTTCTTGTC
The DNA here is from genome assembly GCA_001517045.1 of Pseudotsuga menziesii. NCBI lineage: Eukaryota > Viridiplantae > Streptophyta > Pinopsida > Pinales > Pinaceae > Pseudotsuga > Pseudotsuga menziesii. Next base: position 68,680 of record LPNX010596059.1, on the reverse strand, counting down.
TCAAGTTCGATGAGTTCCTAGTTGAGAACATTCGGTCTCAGCTAGTGGATTTCCCTAAAATAAAAAACTTCATATTTTAGTCCTACTTGCTGAGAATGTTTATGTATTTCAATGAAAAGAACCTTCAACTTCTAGAAATGGTGATCACAGAGGAAATAATCAGTGATTACACCAAATTCATGAACTTTTTGATGATAGAAGTGTATAATTCCTTCTTCCAAGAGAAGCTACCCAGGGTGTTACCCGAGACGAAGGAAACCTTGGAATTATCCCTTGACAAGAGGATCAAAGATTGGTTCTTATCAGAAGAAGGCACAGTAATCAAGCTATATAGATTCTTCCATCAATCTTACAGACTTCTTGCCTTCTTGACTCTCAGTGTGTTCGCATTAGAGCAAATCAGACAAACGTTGATAGTGGAAAATGAATACTTCTCGAGTTTCAAAAAGTATTCAGAGGTTAAATTTCCTTGGTCCATAGGCCCATTTATCATTAAAAACAAGGCTGCTCTCCCACTAATAGAGAGTTTGATTACAGGGATGGGGTTCTCTACTGAGGATGCCATCAATTGTGATCCCCATCACATCATCTGAAAATAGAAGGAAAGCCAACAAAAACAAGCCCTTTGAACACCAAGAGGTGGCAGGCCTACTTGAGGCTGCAAATTGGTCAGACTACCCCCAGAAGAAATAGGGAGATGCTATTATGGAAGTGGAATCTAATTCTCTAATGTAGGGAAACAACTCACCTCCACCTGGAACTTCAATTTTTGGCCTAGCAGTAGAGAAGATCACACTTTTGGCTATTGTCTCTGAGCATTCCAACAAAAAGGACTTCTCTGATGTCGTGGACACAAAGGAGGAGGAAAAAACCAACACACCAAAGAAGAAGAAAATGGATGAGGCAGGGGAAACTGGTACAAGAAGCTGGTGGTAAAGGTAAGAAAAAATAGGTAAAGGTCAAAGGCCCTACCTTTGAGGTTCAAGAATATGAATTTTCCTAGACACCTGAAGGCTCAACAAACAGATATATGTCCAAGACTGAGCTATTGGAAAAATACAAGGAAACCAAATACATCACCATGAATGAATCCCTCAAATTGTCTACAAAGGTGAGGAAAGCTTGTAGTCAGGAGGTATCTTTGGTTTCTGTCAGAGATCACAAGAATAATACATTGAATCTATTTATAGCCTATATGGAAAGAGTAGCTGAGATGAGGATAAATATGGATGATATCCATGTACTAGATATGACCCACCTCCATAGGAAGACAAGAGACATTATCCATATTGACCTGCTGAAGTCAACTCTCAATATATCTAGGCTATAGACTAGTAAGAGTAGAGTTGAAAATCAACTGAGACAAGTGAAGGTAGAAAACAAGGCCCACCAAACTAAGATCAAGAAGCTATAGACATATCTGTTGCTGGCTGAAAATCAAGCTGATAAATAGGTTGGCACACAAAAGTCGTTGAATGAAAAGGAAAACACATTAAACTCTTGAAGAAGAAGCTGAAGATCCCAACCACTCAACTGATTCAGGATTCATAGCTGTCAAAGCTAGAAAGGAAAAAATAGAGTTTGAGTCACAAATTGACAGATTTCCAAGCCAGCTACTAAAGCTCACTAAGAAGGAGAAGCAATGGAAAAGGGATATGGCCCTTGTAGTAGAGAGTGAGAAGGCTCTAAAGGCTAAATTAGATGAGCTGGAGAAATAACTCGAAAAGGCATTCCTTCCTCCTGTCACTGAACCTTGTGAGTTATCTATCGTTCAATCCCTGGAGAAAGTAAGTATAAAGGAGTTGGAACTGACAGGGTTGAAGTACCAGAACAAGAACCTGGAAGGCTTGGCATTGGAGAGAGAACGTGAAAGAAAGAACTGGGAAGCAAAGCATGCAGAATTACAATTTAGTAAAAATGAGAAATTATTAAAGCAGTTAACAAGGCAATCAATAGTTCAAGGGGAAAAGCATATAATATGGGATTCCCTCATATCAGAAGCCACCAACTTGAGGCCCTACTTGGATTACATTTTGGACAAAGAAAGGGTTATAAATGAAACCAAACAAAGGGTTATAACAACCAAAGAGAAGCTAAATAAGAAACCAGTTGACTATGCTAAAAATGCTCTAGAGTTTCCAAATGGGATGACAGAAGATGAGATCAGAGCAACTAGCATAAGGGACATAATTTTTGTCATCACTTGGGCCAGGAAAGTGGTAAATCAGTACCATCATTTAGAAACTGTTGAGACCAAGATTGGCATAACGACACATGAGATCAAATTGTTTATCAAAATGTTTAACCCTTTGGTAAAGATGGGGTTACCATTCTTCAGGCATGAAAAGGGTGGCATGTTGTCACAGAAACAATACCACGACCAGTTGATTCAATGTAGGTTGAAACACTCCACATTCGCAAATATGCAGTAGTCTTTGTCAGGAAAAACGATTGTTGATAAGCTAGCAGATGATTTCAAGATAGCGTTCACTTTCAGGGCCACATGTGCACCACTGTTGGATTTTTCATATAGGGATCATGTGGAAATGTGGGTGTTGTCGAAGGAGATGTCCACTCTGGAATTACCTACCATAGATCAGTGTAAAGTGGTTGAGAAGTTTGAGAGGTCCAAGTATGTTCTACATAATCAAGGATAATGTACATTAGGGGGGCAGTTAGTAAAGACAGGATTTACAATGAGGATGGGCTACTCCACCCCTGCAGTAAAGGAACAAGTCGAGCCGAGTCAGCATAAAACCTTTGGGGATGCTCTGAACCATCGTTTTCAATCAAGCGATCCCGAGTCCTAGATGTCGCATTGCTGTTTTAATAAAGCATGCCCATTGTACCATATTTCCCGATTTATGTCTAAATCGTGGCGAATGTGCCACCTCAAAGTTGTTAGGATTTGCAATGATGATTCAATATTGATTCCTGATTTTTGTAACTGAATTTGGATCTATTTCTAGGTTGGTCTCGGGATCCCATGACACTATAAATGTAACCTCTACGGAGGAGTAAAGGGTTGGAAATTTCATTCATAAGCATTATGTGCTTGGTTTTTTGTAGCTCTATTATTTTCTTGGAAGTATTAATGAAAAATATTTTCCAAGTTTTCTGAGATTCATCAAGTTGTTCCATGTTCAGTTGTGTTTCCTGTATTTCATATTTCCATGTATGTTCATTGATGCCAATACATTTCTATATTGTATGTAAGGGATTTGTCCTTGTAGATGCTCCTTATATCAGAAATTGTATTTGGTATGTGTCTATAGTGACCGAGATGGAATTCATTCTTAGGTAGATGTTATGTTTTAGTTATTATCCTCTATTGTTGTTTCTACTAAAGGTGTTCCAATAGATTCATCCATAAACAAGCACCTCTTGTTTTGCTAGGCTTTCTTCATTTTAATCCGTCATTACATCAAGTTATTAGACTGATTATATCAACCACGTTGCCTTAGATTACATAAGAGAATCAACATTCATTATTGTTGTAAGCCCCTTGAATATTTTTCAGACCGTGACTCCATTTCTCAATGACACTTCTTGTTTGTCTGTCTTACCATCTTTAAAAATTACAAATACACATTCTTATTAGATATCTAGCCTTGTGATCACTTGCTTAAATCTATATGTATATGTGAATGAGTTCATGACATAGAGAGATCCCTCTATGACTATATATGATAGAATATTGTCTAAATATTGGTTTGAAATGGTTACCCCAGTGATCTCCTACCACAACCATAGGAAAATCATTAGGTGCTAACAGATTGGAGGCACAGAGTGATGGAAATTCTAAGCATCGACAGAGAGGGTAAGTGTAGGAGATTGGAAGTTGGAGCGCTCCTTAGTCACCACTAGCTCTACAGAATGATCAACATTCACAAGATTTCACAGGGGAGAACCGATGAGGTAAAAGACTATGAACAAGCTTCCTATAAGAGGGAGACACAAATCTAGAGGCACTATTAAGATCAATGATTACTCTGCATGGAGAGGCGTAGTACCAGGTGACAAAGGGAAGGTCACCTCTCATCATGAACTTGGAGAGCCCACGTCGTTCGAGGTGGAAGCCGTCCCGATTCATTTAAGAACGAATTGATGAGGTTTAGAGGGAGTGACACTAGGGGACACCTATGTGTCCCGACAGTTGCTCCCTCTTATCTTTGTAGCGTGTAACCACCTGTATGTGGGTGGTTCCGTAATCACATTAACTTGACATTTACTTCTTTGTTTACTTCTCGGTAAGGAATTTCGTTTTAATTTTATTATATTAATATATGATTACTATTATTGCATTAATATATAATAGAGTTCTTAGCGATGCAAGTCAATCATAGTTGTGGATTAATAATTTATATTTTTGAAATTGTGAAAAAAAATTGTATTAACAAAACTGACGATTATGTATTTAAATATTCATATTTGTTATTATATATGGAATGACAAGATTATATAGTATAAAAATCATATATGAAGCATAAAAATATACTCAATTGCATAATTTATAAATATGATCCCTAATATATGATCTAAAAAATAAATAGTCTTTATTTTCAATGACACAACCATTCAGATTTAAGAAGTCCTTAGAGACAATTCTCTAATTTTATTTATTTATAAAAAAAACATGAACCTTATGACCTAAACTCTAGATTCTAGCTACATGGGGCTACTCCATCGCCAATTCACCTCACCCTTCTCCTTCTTTCCATGTAGAACTCTATATGACAACATCTATTTGAGACAACCCGAGCTTAATAAACATGTATATTCAAGCCATCCAACGGATCAACAACGAAGTCAACTGTTGACTTCGTTGTTGGTCTCTTAGATGGATTAAAGGTACATATTTGTTAAGGATGGCCCTCGGATGCATGCATGCCACACGGGGTGTATGCATGCCATATTCCCATCGTCCTAAGGTTTGGTGCCCCCTTACAAGGAAGGTTGCTCCCTCACACGCGTGAAGGCCATTCTGGCTGGAGCGCTAGCATTTTCGAACCTGAAATATTTCTGTGAAGAATTTATGAATGCTCCCAATTTCACTAAAATATGACTGATTTTCCCATCCCACTGATAGTACACGACCATGTCTGAAGCGGTCTGAGTGTCGAGTATTTCTTAGGAGACTAAAGGGATATGAAAACTATTTATGTTGTGTGTGCTTGAATATTTGATCGTAAGATTCTAACATGGTTTAGGGATGAGAAGGGTTGTGAATGTGAAACAAGGTTTTATTTCAGGGAGCGTTATTTGCAGGTGGAATTCCCTTGGATCCTGTTATTCATTCATGAGGGAAAGTGTATTGTGATGAATACGTTTGAATTCTCCATCAATGGGATGTATTTCCAGAAGAATTTGGAAAAATAAAATGCGCAAGGACTGAAGAATATTGGTTAGTCATTGCGCTTTGGATTTTCTAGGGTAGTCTACTCAGAGGATTCGAAGATTAGTATTCATTTGTAATAATTATTCTCCATTTTATTTCTATTCTATTTTCCATTCAGGAAACAAAATTGGTGTTAGAGTTTTCATGCCATGCCATCCCACTGTCTAGCCACACCCGAATGTCTACTCCGGATGTATATAGCATAACACAGCTCGCGTGATCCATCACTAATACGATAAAACATAGAGCCTAATATCAAGAGGTTGAATGAGAGGGATTCACTCCTAACTGGACTTTGTTTATTTCTTTTAAACCTATTACTATCATTGACGGTTACAATTTTATGATAAAATTAGGGTTTGTAGGATTGTTATCAATATCATAAATATATATGATTATTTCATAGTATATAAATCGTTTGAGCGATTTTCTTTTGGTTGAAGTAAGGTTTTCTTTTCCATCATTCTTTCAATGTGGTATTTACAACCATCGTAATTTAATATCGTTCAAAATAAAGGTTTGGTTTTGTTTCAAAGAAGAGATCCATTCATTTATTACATCATTTTGTGTTTAAAAGTATCCCTTTGAATATTATATATATATAATGTTTTCTTCATTTATACTAGTCATGGAAGGACTAAAACATGGTGGTAACTGTGTAGACAAATTGCCACCCTAGAACCTGCTCTTGAAAAAAAAGTTGTAATGTTAGTGCACCGTACATTGGTTCAATCAATGCAAATAGTTTTCGTTTACAAGTTCCAGTTGAAGGCCCGGGTCAGCCCTTCCAGAGCAATAATCCTTTTGATTGATTGTCGTTCAGTTATAATCCTAGTTTGTTGAGACCAATCTCGTCATTTTGTTTATGTTTTTCACTAAAATTTGTATTCGCACTTCACATTCTCTACACAACTAAGTTTTCATTTGGGTTGTGTTTCGGAAGGTGGAACCATCTTCTCATCCGGATTGGATACTTTTATATAGTAATAAATTGTTTTCAGAAACTACCAACCCATGGTTCAATTATTACCAGTACAATGCATCTCCAACCCTACATTATACGTTGGAAGGTTCACAAATTCCTTTGTTTGTTTCTATTTGGATGATACGCCTTTGCATCCTGGCTCTCTCATCTAGGAACACAACATAGGTGAAAAAATTCATGCAATTTTGACCAACGTCTTCTCTACAGTGAGATCGTGTATGTGTGGAAATTGAACCCAAGTGATAGAAAAATTACACTCACAAAATTGTTAATCAAACATGCAAAATTACCAACAAAGGGGACTGAAATTGAAGCATAAAACTAATCTGTATTGAATAAGTGTACAATAGCCAAATTTATGAAGTCATAGGCTGCTGCAATATATAATTACATGAGATATTTGAATGCATAAGGATTACATTCGAAATAGTAAAAAAGTAGGCTTACTAAATCTAGTCAAATCCCCCATAGGTGCATAAAGCAGTTTCCAAATCCACTTAGAGGCTCATGAATTGGAAAAGTCAAGTAGGAAAGCTAATAAGGGATGGAAAGACAACTAATATATGCTTTTATTAGGAGAAAAGGATGGAGGATGATGTGGGAAAAAAACAAGTCAACTGCACCTTAGTCTTGCTTTCTCTTTTGCCTTATTTCTCAATAAAACAGGCAGCTTTGCAGAAAAAGCAGATATGCGCTTTGGAGGATCTGGAATAAAGTAGACATGCTAAATATGGTTTCAAGGAGGTTTTTCAAGTGCTCCATGACTCAGTTTTAGCAAGTTTGACTTCTATGACATGTAGAATACAACTTGCATAGAGTGGAATATAGGAAACTAGGCAAATAAGACAAAAATGAATTAATTAATGTCTAAGGTAGGTAACTATGGGTTCATTATTCTAATATCCCCACTTAAGCATGAATTTATGAGTAAATATCAGAAAACTATAGGGCCTAGCAACAAGTCTTATTCACCCTTTACATACTGCATGTCCATTTAACCAAGGAAAGAGGCAAAAACCCAGTGGGAAAATCCTCCCTTAAACATGGACAGAAAAACAAAATTTGAAAATCTTGTCATCAATCATGCTTCACAGCATGATAAAAAATATCTAGTAATGATTTGAGATTGTTGAATGTCTTCTCACAAAAAACTTTGGTGAAGATGTCTGCTACTTGTTCTGAAGATGCACAGAAGAGTAGATGAATGGTGCCATCATGCACAAGTTGTATGATGTAGTGCATAAGGATCTCAATGTGTTTGGTTCTCTGTCTCTGAACTGGATCCTTGCAGATTCGAATGGTGCTCTAATTATCACAATATATAATAGTTGAAAACTCTAATTCGAAGCCACACTCACCAAGTATTCCCTGCAACCATAAACATTGAGTTGTTGCATTTACAACTCCTCTGTACTCTGCTTCTATAGATGAGAGTGCTATAGCACTCTATTTCTTGCTTGACCAACTGATTGGTCCTTCTGCAAGCATAAACACATATCTCGATGTTGAATTTTGATCTGTGTTGTCACCTTCCCAATCACTGTCAGTAAACCCAATCAAATCAAGATCAGATTTAGCTTTGTAGAAGATCCCATGAGTTCTTGTTCCTTGAACAAAGTTAAGGATCCTTTTGGCTGCTCTCCAATGGATCTCATGGGGCTGATCCATGTATCTTGAAGCCACACTAATTGCATAATAAATATCAGGTCGATTGTGTGTAAGGTAAAGAAAACACCCAATCAACTGGCTATACAGTATATTATTTACCATAGAAGAAGAATCTGCTTCTTCAAGCTTAACTCGTGAAAGGAAGGGAGTCTTTCCTGGCTTGCAATATTTAATGTTGAACTTGTTCAGCAAATCTAAGGCATACTTGGATTGATTTAATTTGATTCCATGTTGGGATTGATCAATTTCGAGACCGAGGAATTGGCTCAACAACCCCAAATCAGTCATAGAAAAGGCATGGTTCATTGCATCCTTCAAGGAGGCAATCTCTTTCTTTGAACTTCCTGTAATTGGAAGGTCATACACATACAAGAAAATAATCATCAAAGAACCATGAATCAGCTTCAAATAAACCTTAGGATTATACTTGCATCAAATAAAAATCAATGACAGCAGAAAGCCATCAATCTTGGCATACCAAGCCCTGGGGGCTTGCTTGAGCCCATATGATGATTTCTTCAACCTGCACACAAAAGATGGATTAGAAACAAACCCTTGAGGTTGCTGCATGTAAATATATTTAGTGATATATCCATTTAGGAAATCACACTTCACATCCATGTGATGTACCTCCTACTGCTTCGAAGCTGCAATGGCTAAAGCTAGCCTTATGGATTCCATCTTTGCCACTGGTGTAAAGGTTTCATTGTAGTCAATACCATGTACTTGTGAGCAGCGCTTGGCTACCAATATTTCCTTATATTTCAAAGGTGAACCATCAGTTGCAAACTTAGTCATGAAAACCTACTTACATTGAACTAGCTTCCTTCCTGGGGGAAGCTCAACCATTTCCCAAGTGTTGTTCTTCTGGAGCGAGCTGAATTCTTCTTTCATGGAAGTTTTCCATATTGGATCAAGTGTTGCATATTCATATGTATGTGGGTCTGATTCAACCATCAAATAGCACTTCTCTACAAACAAAGGGTCTTTCATACACAGTACACTCTCAAACTGAGATCTAGTCCTCCTAGGGTCACTAGGATTTCTAGCTAATTCCCTAGCTACATGAATGGTCTTTGTTACCCATTTTGCTCTTGTAGGAATGTAAGGATCTGCAATTAAATCATCATTATCATACATATCAGAATCAGAAAACTCATTTGTCTCTCCACTTACATTCAATGGATCTGGTGGTGAAGACGACTCTCCAATTTCAACTGCTACTAAAGGCTCTTCTTGGAACTGAACACTCCTTTCAATGAAGGATTTGTTTGCACTCAAGTTGATCAGATTGTACCCTTTTAAATCTTCAGAATACCCAGGAAATAGGCATTCTTGGCTTTGGGGATACAAATCCTTTCTCTTTTCAGTTGGAATTCTAGCCCAAGCCTTTGAGCCAAAAATCCTGAAATGGGTCACATCTGGCTTGTGCCCACTCCAAGATTAAAAAGGAGTCATACCATCAAGTTTTTTATGAGGCACCTTATTCTGGATGTAGGATGCACAGTTTATAGCCTTGGCCCAAAAATTTGGTGGAAAATTCTTAGCCTCCATCATACAGGTTTCCATCTCCTTCAGTGAACTTTTCTTTCTCTCAGCAACACCATTTTGTTGTGGTGTGTAAGGGATCGAATGTTGCATATGAATACATACATATTTACAATACTGAATGAACTCAGACTTGACATACTCACCACCATTTTCAGATCTGAGGATCTTGAGTCTCCTCTCAGACTGGTTTTCAACCAAGGCCTTAAATACTTTGAAGAGATAAAAAATTTCAGACTTATGCTTTAGGAAGTAAACCCAACAATACCTAGAAAAGTCATCTATGAAGGTCAATGCATATTTGTCTTGATTCATGAACATATGAGGAAACGGATAAACAACATCACTGTGGATCAACTCAAGAGGTACAAAGGTTCTCTCATGACTAGCTCTCAAATTTGTGCTCTGGGTGTTTTCCTAGGATCCAACCTTGACAGAATCCCTTGGAAAACTTAATATTTGGTAACCCTATGACCATATCATTTTCACTCAGATCACAAAGATACTTATAGTTAAGATAGTCAAATTTGTCATGCCAAATATTGCTTGGTTCATTAGCATGAATCAAAAGAGTAGAGGGGTTTGAGTAGGGTAGAAAATGGGAAAACATGTATACCTTCAAAGTGTGATCAACAACACCTTTTGCAATGACTTTACCATTCGATATCTCTATGATCTCAACATCATCAGGGGAGAAGATGACCTTCTTTGGAGACCTTGTGTGAGTCATCTGATACACTGACAAGAGGTTAGAGGCAAGACCTGGAACATACAACACATTATTGAACTTACCATGATCAAGATCAATCCTCCCTTTCCCCAAACTGTCAATGAGAGAGTCATATCCCAAAAATATCGGTGGACCTTTCGACATGTCAAGAGAGGATAATTCCTCCTTGGTTGAAACCATGTGTCTAGAAGCTCCTGAGTCTATGATGAAGCTAGGTGAGCTTGATGTGCCAGCAACCGAAGCATGTACTCTCTCTTTGTCCTCTCAATTTGATCCTCCTTCCCTCTTCTTTGAGCAATCAGGAAGGGAGATTTTATTCTTCTAAAGGAGTTGGGTCAAAATGTCAATTTTCTTCTTCATATAGGAGCTCTCAGGATGATAGCCCTTACTGCAGTATGCGCACTTACTCATTTCTCCTTTGTTCTTCTTCTTCTGGAAGTTCTTCTTGGAGCCTTGGGGCTTCTCTTGAGACTTGTTCTTGTCTCTCTTTTTCTCAGGTGGCTTCTTATCTTTCTTATTTCATTTTGAATCCACCCTCGAATATCTAACAACCAAATCTTGGTCTTTTGAAGGTTTGATGGTGCCCATCATCACCAATTTATCTTGTTCCTGTGTGAGGGATTCCATGAACTCTGCAAGCTTAGGCATCTTCTAGGCTCAAGCTGTCAACTTGGTGGCATGGAAGGTCAAAAGAAACACTAAATAGTCAGGTCCAAGCTTCGAGAGTATGGCCAAAACTTGTTTCTCTTCCTTCTTTTCAATTCCACACTGTTTTAGCTGCAAAACAAGGGCTTTAAAAAATAGAGTTGCAAGGATTAGAAGCTGCTGGGACTCAAAGAGATCAATTCATTATTGATTTGATGTCCTCTCATCTCATCTGTCTTACCAAAAATCTCTACAAGATTCTCCCACACTTCAGTAGGTGATGTCAATCCATCAAGACAGAAGAGGAGGTCTCTTGAAATGATCAGACACAAAAGACCATAGGCCTCATCCCTCCTGTTGTGCCATTTTATTTTCTCTACAGCTGGACTGGGCTCTGCCTCAATTTCCATAGTCACTTTGTAGAGAACTTTCGCTCTCAATAGTATCTCCATCTCAACTTTCCATTAAAATAAATTAAATGGAGTCAAGATGATCTTCTGAGATTGATCCATAGCTCAGAAACTGTACCCTTCAGTCAGCAGAATATGCTCCCATTCAAGATGTGGAACCTGCAATAGGAATATGGAAGGAGATAAATCGATCTACAAATGCTCTAATACCATGTGGAAATTGAACCCAAGTGATAGAACAATTACACTCACAAAATTGCTAATCAAACATGGAAAATTACCAACAAAGGAGACTGAAATTGGAGCATAACACTAATCTGTATTGAATAAGTGTACAATATCCAACCTTATGAATTCATATGCTGATGCAATATATAATTATATGAGATATTCTTATGCATAAGGATGCCATTCAAAATAGTCAAAAAGTAGGCTTACTAAATCTAGTCATATCCCCCATAGGTGCATAAAGCAGTTTCCAAATCCACTTAGAGACTCACGAATTGGCAGAGTCAAGTAGGCAAGCTATTAAGGTATGGGAAGAGAACTCATACATGCTTTTATTAGGAGAAAAGGATGGAGGATGATGTGGGAAAAAAACAAGTCACACCTAGTCTTGCTTTCCCTTTTGCCTTATTTCTCAATAAGCAGATAGCTTTGCAGAAAAAACAAATATGTGCTTTGGAGGATCTGGAATAAAGCAGACATGTTAAATATGGTTTCCAGGAGGTTTTCCAAGTGCTCCATGACTCAGTTTTAGCAAGTTTGACTTCTATGACATGTAGAATACAACTTGCATAGAGTGGAATATAGAAAACTAGGAAAATAAGACAAAAATGAATTAATTAATGTCTAAGGTAGGTAACTATGGGTTGATTATTCTAACAATATGGATGAACAAGTATTTATGGTGATATTAATGGGATGTTGGGATTATTTTTAATCCTCCCTTTGACCACGCAGTCTAATTATATATTTTCCTAGCTTAGGAAGCCTTCATCAATCCACTAGTGCATGGGGGACACACTTAGGGGACATATTCCACTTACTGCAGCTTATTGCACGAGTTTAGGAACCCTAGAGACCAATCCTTAGAATTTAGGAACCCACTATGAGTGCCACCAACAATCTCCTTCAGTTTGTTAAAGGATTGTAACTTCGAAAGATATTCTATTGTACTTTTATTGTATTCTCCTTCATAGATGTTATTCCTCCATTCAGAGATGTCCTTGATGTACTTGGTCATGAGGTAAAACCTTCATTGTAAGTCGAGGAATAGTACCCATAAAACTAATATATAAAATGTATTTTAAGTCTTCCTAGGTAGGTCATACCTAATTAGAGAATCTTCCTGACCTAGTTTGTTATTTGAGTCACTCACCTGATGAATATAAATAGGTGAGGCACCTCTCTCATTTACACACACCTTACAATCAAGCATTGCGCAAGAGAGAGAGTATACTGTGGAAGAGGAGAAACTATTCTTTTTGTTGGGTTTTTATACTGTACTTGGTCGAATTACATATATAGGAAGTTTTGATGAGTTTTCTCCCCCATGAGGGTTTCCCAAGATAGATCTTTGTGTTCCTTTGTGTTGATGTGCTTGTCTTTCTTTCAGTGATCCTTTTCTTATCGTTATGATGTTATGAAGCTAATTTTTTTAAGATATTGTATAACCATTAAAAATATAACATGGTATCAGATCCACCCTGAAATAAGTCTTTGTGCAACTGAAACAATGCTAGAACTACAACTACTAGATATTAGGGATAATGCTTGAAAAACCATAGAAGGAAAAATCTAGTCATCTTGGAATTTTCACTATAACTCAAGATTGACGAAGGATCAGGAGCTGAAAATTTTATAGGACTAATATTAAATCTTGATGTACCTTTTTTGTGAGTTTAATCCCCATATTCGCTATAATGTAGGATATATGATCCCTTCAAATAAGGGTTACAACCTCTTTGACAATTCATCCTTAAATAGGTGACCTAGGGAGAGTCGCTATATCTCAGGATGGGAAGGCACAAATACAATTTCAAAAGATGACATAGATAGGGAACAAAATATAGTTTTTGTGGTACAATTTTTAAACCCCGAAGGTGAAACAATGAAATGTGGAAGTCCATACAAGTTCACTATGTTCAACAGTCCTAAAATAATTCACCTTGGGAAACTTCATATAACTACCAATTTATGAATCCAATTCTTCTCTAACCTATAGCATTGGAGAGAAGCCTAGACCTATCTACCTTATGAAAAAGTTTCATACCTTTAGGAGCATGACATTTTGAGCGATAACAGAAACAATATAAGTCATTTATGTTGAAGAAACTAGAGAAAAACTAGGGCTTCCTGTTAACACCCAAAAAGGGTTCACTACCTCATCTACCCCATTACATGGCTCATTTTTC
>LPNX010596059.1:15943-41127 GCA_001517045.1 Pseudotsuga menziesii | reverse complement strand
GGATAGACCTAGAGGCCCCTGCGCCTTGGACCCATCACCATCTGTGATGAGTGCCTACGGACCATTTTGGGAGGACTCATCATTGCCTCTCCGAATAGTTTTTTCTCACATGCTCGACTTCAGTACCTTATTCGCATCGTTGAGAATCGCGCAGGATGTATATCCTTTCCATCATGTGTCGAAGACCCCGGATTTCCCCCGACTCTAGCACATTGGTGAGTCACTTGGGAATGGCCAGTTATATGTTCCTGTGGATGTCCGGGCTGCGTTGGATATTGTATTTGGAAGCCATCCAGTTCCATGCATCCTTGAGTACCCAGTTCCGTTCCAGATCAGTACACCATTACACGTATGACCGTTGTCACTTTGATCCAGCAGCTCATTAGTTCCTTTGGAACCACATTCAGTAGCACTGCTGTCGTTCCAGTGTATCAGTTGTTCAGCTCAGACATGGTCCGCCCAGCAGTATGTTCCAGATTTGTGTCCGCTCTGGAGACTTATGATATACATAATGGTTTTTTATGTATCCTACAGGCTCCTCCTTTCGGGCCTCACAGTCACTTTTATGTATCTTGATACGAGCATGGGTATGCCCGCCTCGTCCATATATTGAGATTATTCCTCATTCATCCTTTGAGGCCATTTATATTACTTGGTTATATCCTGATACGAGCATGGGAATGCCCGCCTCGTCCATATGATCAGATGATTCCTCATCCATTATTGAGGTTATGTACATTTTAGTCCTTTGCAGGTGGTTCGGGATCGTTGTTCCGGGATTTAGTTGGTTTCTTCTCTTCTCCACACCCCAAGAAAAAAGAATATGACTTATGATGTCCATCGGCCATACGATGAGATCCTGCCCTCGCACATCAGGGGGCAATCTGTTAACACCCAAAAAGGGTTCACTACCTCATCTACCCCATTACATGGCTCATTTGTCCATTTTCCCACCATATTTCCATCAAAAACCTATAAAACCATGCAAAAAGCCTCCAAAAGGCTTAAAATGCCTCCAAAAGGCCATAAAACCCTCTTTTCCTCCAAAAAAGCAAAAATCTCCAAAAAGGAATAAAAATATAAAATAATGAGAAAAATGAGGAAGAAACCCTAACCCTAAAAACTGCATGGTTTCCAACTATAAATAAGTGATGGAGACCCCTTATTCATCATCCACAATCACAAGTATCCTCCTCTGCCAAAATTGCTCGTGAAATCCTAGCTCACCATTGAGCTACTTTCACCATTGAGAGCCCCTTTTGGCCCATTTCCACCATTGGAGAAAGAGAAGAAGCAGCTTGAAGCTCGGAGCCATCGACTCGGATCACCGCAAAGGGCTTCACCAACCTCCTCATTGGAGGTAAGATCAATAAAATAATTCTTTACCTTTTACTTATTTGTGCTTCATACATGTTTAGATTTAACTTTTTATTTCAGTTATAGTTTTTAATTCACATAACATTGAACCGCTACTAAGGAATCCATTGTCCTTAGTAGGTACTCATTCGTACAAGCTAGGGATAAAACCCTAGCAACACTTCCTGTTCTGAGCACTTCCCTCCATCAATTAGTTGAAAAAGGAGGACTATCAAACTCTCCCTAGGCGGGTGCATATTTGTATGTAATAATTTTCTCATTTTTTGGATTTTGAATTTTTTACCTAACACTATTGTCGGGAAAACTAGGGCATCATATATTTTGTAGTTATATCCACAGTTTTGGGAAAATAAGTATGTTGCTAAGCTCGCCTCATGAAGGCACATCTTTCTATCCAATCAAATATGAAAGTTACCTAAGTTGAAAAATCATGGTTTCTCTGAGAAACCCTAGGTCCACCAGAAGCAGTCTTCTAGAAGATATTTCAAGCAAGCATCACATTGAAGCAATATCATTGGTAAGTTCTATCCTCTCTATTTCCATTTGAGTTTCTCAATTTTATCATGACGACAAATAATACCAAGCTTGAGGACACACTTGAAAGAGTTGAGAACTTATAATCATGGAAGTATACAGTGCTTCTCATACTTGAAGAAGCATGATATTAAGAACTATGTCAAAGAAGAAGATGCAGATCTAGAGGGAGATGATGTCAAAGAAAAGCGCAATAAGGACCTAGTCAAAACCAAGACGAGTATTTCTGTCTCCATTGGATATCACATGTATCATACTTGAATACTCCCAAGGATATGTTCGATGCAATGAATAGATTGTACAGATATTACCCTGAAAACTCAACTCAGGGATGTGAAGATGCAAATGTCAGAAAGATTCGATGTTACTTCACAACAATATCTCAGCTCAAGGATCAATTAGAAGCAATTGGAGACAATGTCAAAGAAGCATAATCATAGATTGCAACTTTGAATGGTCTTCCAAGTTTAGTCAAGGGAGTTGTTATAGAAGGAAGATCGCCTATAAAGGAATGCACGTAAGAAGAATCTTGATTGATGGAAAAATAAGAAGAGATGGGAGCATATGACAATCAATCCCTAACAACTCATGCTAAGAAGATAAAAAACAAGAAGGAAGAACATTCCTGCAAAGAATTAAAGGACTTCAGAAGAAGGACATCTCAAAACACGGATGTTCAGTTGTGATGAGAAAGGACACTTTGTGAAAGAATGTCCTAAGAAGGAATAATGGAAGGATGATATGATCAAGAAGTATCGGTCGATCATACAAAATGATGTTTAGATATGAGTTCAATACATGAAGGGAATTTTTGTAAATTCTTCCAAATAGATATATAAGATCAAGTATACAACAGATCGAAGTATCAAAAGATACAAAGAAAGGTTATTGGTTTCTATAAGAAAGACAGAGTCAATTATTGAAAGACACTACTCTAGGGGATAGACACACCTCTCCAATGGTGGATATTACACAGTTGGTGTAATCAAAGTAGAAGAATAAATCGAGCAACCTACTGCTAGGATATTTTAGACACTTAGGAGTTAGTTAAGATCAACTTGTGTAATATATTTGTTAGGTAAAAGTGTGTTTCTTTAGTATGCATTAGTATGCATTTGTAAATATTCTAATCCAATGGTCATGATATGTTCTAGACATAGAGTGATCTGACAGTTCAACTTCTCTTAGATCATACCTACCATTTATCCGTGGCTTAACACCCGATTGGTCTATGATCTCTATTTAAAGAGCATAGAGGGTCCTTGGCTAGTTGATCGATTATGAGAAGCTCACTTCACACAATAATCATCAAAGAACCATGAATCAGCTTCAAATAAACCTTAGGATTATACTTGCATCAAATAAAACTCAATGACATCAGAAATCATCAATCTTGGCATACCAAGCCTTGGGGGCTTGCTTGAGCACATATGATGATTTATTCAACCTGCACTCAAAAGATGGATTAGAAACAAACCCTTGAGGTTGCTGCATGTAAATATCTTTAGTGAGATCTCCATTTAGGAAAGCACATTTCACATCCATGTGATGTACCTCCTACTGCTTCGAAGCTGCAATGGCTAAAGCTAGCCTTATGGAGTCGATCTTTGCCACCGGTGTAAAGGTTTCATTGTAGTCAATACCATGTACTTGTGAGTAGCGCTTGGCTACCAATATCGCCTTATATTTCAAATGTGAACCATCAGTTGCAAACTTAGTCATGAAAACCCACTTACATTGAACTAGCTTCCTTCCTGGGGGAAGATCAACCATTTCCCAAGTGTTGTTCTTCTGGAGCGAGCTGAATTCTTCTTTCATGGATGTTTTCCATATTGGATCAAGTTTTGCATATTCATATGTATTTGGGTATGATTCAACCATCAAATAGCACTTCTCTACAAACAAAGGGTCTTTCATACACAGTACACTCTCAAACTGAGATCTAGTCCTCCTAGGGTCACTAGGATTTCTAGCTAATTCCCTAGCTGCATGAATGGTCTTTGTTACCCATTTTTCTCTTGTAGGAATTTCAGGATCTGAAATTAAATCATCATTATCAGACATATCAGAATCAGAAAACTCATTTGTCTCTCCACTTACATTCAATGGATCTGGTGGTGAAGACGACTCTCCAATTTCAACTGCTACTAAAGGCTTTTCTTGGAACTGAACACTCCTTTCAATGAAGGATTTGTTTGCACTCAAGTTGATCAGCTTGTACCCTTTTAAATATTCAGAATACCCAACAAATAGGCACTCTTGGCTTTGGGGCTAAAAATCCTTTCTCTTTTCAGTTGGAATTCTAGCCCAAGCCTTTGAGCCAAAAATCCTGAAATGGGTCTCATCTGGCTTGTGCCCACTCCAAGCTTCAAAAGGAGTCATACCATCAAGTTTTTTATGAGGCACCTTATTCTGGATGTAGGATGCATAGTTTATAGCCTTGGCCCAAAACTTTGGTGGCAAATTCTTAGCCTCCATCATACAGGTTGCCATCTTCTTCAGTGACCTTTTCTTTCTCTCAGCAACACCATTTTGCTGTGGTGTGTAAGGGATCGAATGTTGCATCTGAATACCTACATATTTACAATACTGAATGAACTCAGACTTGACATACTCACCACCATTTTCAGATCTGAGGATCTTGAGTCTCCTCTCAGACTGGTTTTCAACCAAGGCCTTAAAGACTTTGAAGAGGTCAAAAATTTCAGACTTATGCTTTAGGAAGTAAACCCAACAATACCTAGAAAATTCATCTATGAAGGTCAATGAATATTTGTCTTGACTCATGGACATATGAGGAAATTGATAAACAACATCACTGTGGATCAACTCAAGAGGTACAAAGGTTCTCTCATGACTAGCTCTTAAATTTGTGCTCTCGGTGTTTTCCTAGGATCCAACCTTGACAGACTCCCTTGGAAAACTTAATATTTGGTAACCCTATGACCATATAATTTTCACTCAGATCACAAAGATACTTATAGTTAAGATAGTCAAATCTGTCATGCCAAAGATTGCTTTCCTCATTAGCATGAATCAAAAGAGTAGAGGGGTTTGAGTAGGGTAGAAAATGGGAAAACATGTATACCTTCGAAGTGTGATCAACAACACCTTTTGCAATGACTTTACCATTCGATATCTCTATGATCTCAACATCATCAGGGGAGAATATGACCTTCTTTGGAGACCCTATGTGAGTCATTTGATACACTAACAAGAGGTTAGAGGCAAGACCTGGAACATACAACACATTATTGAACTTACCATGATCAAGATCAATCCTTCCTTTCCCCAAACTGTCAGTGAGAGAGTCATCTCCCAAAAATATTGGTGTACCTTTCGACATGTCAAGAGAGGATAATGCTTCCTTGGTTGAAACCATGTGTCTAGAAGCTCCCGAGTCTATGATGAAGCTAGGTGAGCTTGATGTGCCAGCAACCGAAGCATGTACTCTCTCTTTGTCCTCTCAATTTGATCCTCCTTCCCTCTTCTTTGAGCAATCAGGAAGGGAGATTTTATTCTTCTAAAGGAGTTGGGTCAACATGTAAATTTTCTTCTTCATATAGGAGCTCTCGGGATGATAGCCCTTACTACAGTTTGCGCACTTACTCATTTCTCATTTGTTCTTCTTCTTCTGGAAGTTCTTCTTGGAGCCTTGGGACTTCTCTTGAGACTTGTTCTTGTCTCTCTTTTTCTCAGGTGGCTTCTTATATTTATTCTTTCATTTTGAATCCACCCTCGAATCTCTAACAACCAAATCTTGGTCTTTTGAAGGTTTGATGGTGCCCATCATCACCATTTTATCTTGTTCCTGTGTGAGGGATTCCATGAAGTCTGCAAGCTTAGGCATCTTCCAGGCTCGAGCTGTCAACTTGGTGGCATGGAAGGTAAAAAAAAACACTAAATAGTCAGGGCCAAGCTTCGAGAGTATGGCCAAAACTTGTTTCTCTTCCTTCTTTTCAATTCCACGTTGTTTTAGCTGCAAAACAAGGGCTTTAAAAAATAGAGTTGCAAGGATTCAAAGCTGCTGGGACTCAAAGAGATCAATTCATTCTTGATTTGATGTCCTCTCATCTCATCTGTCTTACCAAAAATCTCTACAAGCTTCTCCCACACTTCAGTAGGTGATTTCAATCCATCAAGACAGAAGAGGAGGTATCTTGAAATGATCAGACACAAAAGATCATAGGCCTCATCCCTCATGTTGTGCCATTTTATTTTCTCTGCAGCTGCATTGGGCTCTACCTCAGTTTCCATAGTCACTTTGTAGAGACCTTTCTCTCTCAACAGTATCTCCATCTCAATTTTCCATTCCAAAAAATTAAATGGAGTCAAGATGATCTTCTGAGATTGATCCATAGCTCAGAAATTGTGCCCTTCAGTCAGCAGAATATGCTCCCAGTCAAGATGTCGAAGCTGGAATAGAAATATGGAAGGAGATAAATTGATCTACAAATGCTCTAATACCATGTGGAAATTGAACCCAAGTGATAGAACAATTAAACTCACAAAATTGCTAATCAAACATGCAAAATTACCAACAAAGGAGACTGAAATTGGAGCATAACACTAATCTATATTGAATAAGTGTACAATAGCCAACCTTATGAATTCATATGCTGATGAAATATATAATTATATGAGATATTCTAATGCATAAGGATGCCATTCAAAATAGTCAAAAAGAAGGCTTACTAAATCTAGTCAAATCCCCCATAGGTGCATAAAGCAGTTTCCAAATCCACTTAGAGACTCAGGAATTGGAAAAGTCAAGTAGGTAAGATATTAAGGTATGGGAAGACAACTCATACATGCTTTTATTAGGAGAAAAGGATGGAGGATGACGTGGGAAAAAAACAAGTCACACCTAGTCTTGCTTTCCCTTTTGCCTTATTTCTCAATAAGCGGATATCTTTGCAGAAAAAACAGATATGCACTTTGGAGGATCTGGAATAAAGTAGACATGTTAAATATGGTTTCCAGGAGGTTTTCCAAGTGCTCCATGACTCAGTTTTAGCAAGTTTGACTTCTATGACATGTAGAAGACAACTTGCATAGAGTGGAATATAGAAAACTAGGAAAATAAGACAAAAATGAATTAATTAATGTCTAAGGTAGGTAACTATGGGTTGATTATTCTAAAAATATGGATGAGCAAGTATTTATGGTGATATTAATGGGATGTTGGGATTATTTTTAATCCTCCCTTTGACCACACAGTCTAATTATATATTTTCCTAGCTTAGGAGGCCTTCATCAATCCACTAGTGCATGGGGGACACACCTAAGGGACATATTCCACTTACTGCAGCCTATTGCGCGAGTTTAGGAACCCTAGAGACCAATACTTAGAATTTAGGAACCCACTATGAGTGCCACCAACAGTCTCCTTTAGTTTGTTAAAGGATTGTAACTTCGAAAGATATTCTATTGTACTTTCATTGTATTCTCCTTCATAGATGTTATTCCTCCGTTCAGAGATGTCCTTGATGTACTTGGTCATGAGGTAAAACCTTCATTGATAGTCGGGGAATAGTACCCATAAAAGTAATATATAAAATGTATTTTGAGTCTTCCTAGGTAGGTCAGACCTAATTAGAGAATCTTCCTGACCTAGTTTGTTATTTGAGTCACTCACCTGGTGAATATAAATAGGTGAGGCACCTCTCTCATTTACACACACCTTACAATCAAGCGTTGTGCAAGAGAGAGAGTATACTGTGGAAGAGGAGAAACTATTCTTTTTCTTGGGTTTTTATACTGTACTTGGTCAAATTACATATACAGGAAGTTTTGATGGGTTTTCTCCCCCATGAGGGTTTCCCAAGATAGATCTTTGTGTTCCTTTGTGTTGATGTGCTTGTCTTTCTTTCAGTGATCATTTTCTTATCATTATGATGTTATGAAGCTAATTTTTTTTAGATATTGTATAACCATTAAAAATATAGCATGGTATCAGATCCACCCTGAAAGAAGTCTTTGTGCAACTGAAACAATGCTACAACTACAACTACTAGATATTAGGGATAATGCTTGAAAAAACATAGAAGGAAAAATATAGTCATATTGGAATTTTCACTATAACTCAAGATTGACGAAGGATCAGGAGCTGAAAATTTTATAGGACTAATATTAAATCTTGATGTACCTTTTTTGTGAGTTTAATCCCCATATTCCCTATAATGTAGGATATATGATCCCTTCAAATAAGGGTTACAACCTCTTTGACAATTCATCCTTAAATAGGTGACATAGGGAGAATCGCTATATCTCAGGATAGGAAGGCACAAATACAATTTCAAAAGATGACATAGATAGGGAACAAAATATAGTTTTTTTGGTACGATTTTTAAACCCCGAAGGTGAAACAATGAAATGTGGAAATCCATACAAGTTCACTATGCTCAACAGTCCTAAAATAAGTCACCTTGGGAAACTTCATATAACTACCAATTTATGAATCCAATTCTTATCTAACCTATAGCATTAGAGAGAAGCCTAGACCTATCTACCTTATGACAAAGTTTCAGACCTTTAGGAGCATAACATTTTAAGTGATAACAGAAACAATATCAGTCATTTTTGTTGAAGAAACTAGAGAAAAACTAGGGCTTCCTGTTCTGAGCACTTCCCTCCATCGATTAGTTGAAAAAGGAGGACTATCAAACTCTCCCTAGGTGGGTGCATATTTGTATGTAATAATTTTCTCATTTTTTTGATTCTCAATTTTTTACCTAACACTATTGTCAGGAAAACTAGGGAATCATATATTTTGTAGTTATATCCACAGTTTTGGGAAAATAAGTATGTTGCTCAGCTCGCCTCATGAAGGCACATCTTTCTATCCAATCAAATATGAAAGTTAACTAAGTTGAAAAATCATGGTTTCTCTGAGAAACCCTAGGTCCACCAAAAGCAGTCTTCTAGAAGATATTTCAAGCAAGCATCACATTGAAGCAATATCATTGGTAAGTTCTATCCTCTCTATTTCCATTTGAGTTTCTCAATTTTATCATGACAACAAACAATACCAAGCTTGAGGACACACTTGAAAGAGTCGAGAACTTATAATCATGGAAGTATAGAGTGCTTCTCATACTTGAAGAAGCATGATATTGAGAACTATGTCAAAGAAGAAGATGCAGATCTAGAGGGAGATGATGTCAAAGAAAAGTGCAATAAGGTCCTAGTCAAAACCAAGACGAGTATTTCTATCTCCATTGGATATCACATGTATCATACTTGAAGACTCCCAAGGATATGTTCGATGCAATGAATAGATTGTACAGATATTACCTTGAAAACTCAACTTAGGTATGTGAAGATGCAAATGTCAGAAATATTCAATGTTACTTCACAACAATATCTCAGCTCAAGGATCAATTAGAAGCAATTGGAGACAATGTCAAAGAAGCATAATCATAGATTGCAACTTTGAATGGTCTTCCAAGTTTAGTCAAGGGAGTTGTTATAGAAGGAAGATCACCTATAAAGGAATGCACGTAACAAGAATCTTGATTGATGGAAAAATAAGAAGAGATGGGAGAATATGACAATCAATCCCTAACAAATCATGCTAAGAAGATAAAAAACAAGAAGGAAGAACATTCCTGGAAAGAATTAAAGGACTTCAGAAGAACGACATCTCACAACTCGGATGTTCAGTTGTGATGAGAAAGGACACTTTGTGAAAGAATGTCCTAAGAAGGAATAATGGAAGGATGATATTATCATGAAGTATCGGTCAATCATACAAAATGATGTTTGGATATGAGTTCAAGACATGAAGGGAATTTTTGTAAATTCTTCCAAATATCTATATAAGATCAAGTATACAACAGATCGAAGTATCAAAAGATACAAAGAAAGGTTCTTGGTTTCTATCAGAAAGACAAAGTCAATTATTGAAAGACACTACTCTAGGGGCTAGACACACCTCTCCAATGGTGGATATCACACAGTTGGTGTAATCAAAGTAGAAGAATAAATCGAGCAACCTACTGTTAGGATATTTTAGACACTTAGGAGTTAGTTAAGATCAACTTGTGTAATATATTCGTTAGGTAAAAGTGTGTTTCTTTAGTATGCATTAGTATGCATTTGTAAATATTCTAATCCGACGGTCATGATATGTTCTAGACATAGAGTGATCCGACAGTTCAACTTCTCTTAGATCATACCTACCATTTATCCGTGGCTTAACACCCGATTGGTCTATGATCTCTATTTAAAGAGCATAGAGGGTCCTTGGATAGTTGATCGATTATGAGAAGCTCACTTCACAAAAATAGATCAGTTTCTCAACTGTTGACTTCGTTGTTGGTCTCTTCGATGGATTAAAGGTACATATTTGTTAAGGATGGCCCTCGGATGCATGCATGCCACACGGGGTGTATGCATGCCATATTCCCATCATCCTAAGGTTTGGTGCCCCCTTACAAGGAAGGTTGCTCCCTCGCATGCGTGAAGGCCATTCTGGCTGGCACGCTAGCATTTTCAAACCTGAAATATTTCTGTGAAGAATTTATGAATGCTCCCAATTTTACTAAAATATGACTGATTTTCCCATCCCACTGATAGTACACGACCATGTCCGAAGCGGTCTGAGTGTCGAGTATTTCTTAGGGGACTAAAGGGATATGAAAACTATTTTATTTTGTGTGTGCTTGAATATTTGATTGTGAGATTCTAACATGGTTTAGGGATGAGAAGGGTTGTGAATGTGAAAGAAGGTTTTATTTCAGGGAGCGTTATTTGTAGGTGGAATTCCCTTGGATCCTGTTATTCGTTCATGAGGGAAAGTGTCTTGTGATGAATACGTTTGAATTCTCCATCAATGGGATGTATTTCCAGAAGAATTTGGAAAAATAAAATGCGCAAGGACTAAAGAATATTGGTTAGTCATTGCGCTTTGGAGTTTCTAGGGTAGTCTACTCAGAGGATTCGAAGATTAGTATTCATTTGTAATAATTATTCTCCATTTTATTTCTGTTCTATTTTCCATTCAGGAAATGAAATTGGTATTAGAGTTTTCATGCCATGCCATCCCACTATCTAGCCACACCCCAATGTCTACTCCGGATGTATATAGCATAACACAGCTCACGTGATCCATCACTAATACGATAAAACATAGAACCTAATATCAAGAGGTTGAATGAGAGGGATTCACTCCTAACTGGACTTTGTTTATTTCTTTTAAACCTATTACTATCATTGACGGTTACAATTTTATGATAAAATTAGGGTTTGTAGGATTGTTATCAATATCATAAATATATATGATTATTTCGTAGTATATAAATCATTTGAGGGATTTTCTTTTGGTTGAAGTAAGGTTTTCTTTTCCATCATTCTTTCAATGTGGTATTTACAACCAACGTAATTTAATATTGTTCAAAATAAAGGTTTGGTTTTGTTTCAAAGAAGAGATCCATTCATTTATTACATCATTTTGTGTTTAAAAGTATCCCTTTGAATATTATATATATACATATATATAATGTTTTCTTCATTTATACTAGTCACGGAAGGACTAAAACATGGCGGTAACTGTGTAGACAAACTGCCACCCTAGAACCTGCTCTTGAAAAAAAAGTTGTAACGTTAGTGCACCGTACGTTGGTTCAATCATTGCAACTAGTTTTAGTTTACAAGTTCCAGTTGAAGGCCCGAGTCAACCCTTCCGGAGCAATAATCCTTTTGATTGATTTTCATTCAGTTATAATCCTAGTGTGTTGAGACCAATCTCGTCATTTTGTTTATGTTTTTCACTAAAATTTGTATTCGCTCTACACATTCTCTACACAACTAAGTTTTCATTTGGGTTGTGTTTCGGAAGGTGGAACCATCTTCTCATCCAGATTGGATACTTTTATATAGTAATAACTTGTTTTCAGAAACTACCAACCCATGGTTCAATTATTACCAGTACAATGCATCTCCAACCCTAATTATACATTGGCAAGTTCACAAATTCCTCTGTTCGTTTCTATTTGGATGATACGCCTTTGCATCCTGGATCTCTCATCTAGGAACACAACATAGGTGAAAAAATTCATGAAATTTTGACCAATGTATTCTCTACAGTGAGATTGTGTATGTGTGGAAATTGAACCCAAGTGATAGAACAATTACACTCACAAAATTGTTAATCAAACATGCAAAATTACCAACAAAGGAGACTGAAATTGAAGCATAAAACTAATCTGTATTGAATAAGTGTACAATAGCCAACTTTATGAATTCATAGGCTCCTGCAATATATAATTACATGAGAGATTCGAATGCATAAGGATTGCATTCGAAATAGTAAAAAAGTAGGCTTACTAAATCTAGTCAAATCCCCCATAGGTGCATAAAGCAGTTTCCAAATCCACTTAGAGGCTCATGAATTGGAAAAGTCAAGTAGGAAAGCTAATAAGGGATGGAAAGACAACTCATATATGCTTTTATTAGGAGAAAAGGATGGAGGATGATGTGGGCAAAAAACAAGTCAACTGCACCTTAGTCTTGCTTTCTCTTTTGCCTTATTTCTCAATAAAACAGGCAGCTTTGCAGAAAATGCAGATATGCGCTTTGGAGGATCTGGAATAAAGTAGACATGCTAAATATGGTTTCCAAGAGGTTTTTCAAGTGCTCCATGACTCATTTTTAGCAAGTTTGACTTCTATGACATGTAGAATATAACTTGCATAAAGTGGAATATAGGAAACTAGGCAAATAAGACAAAAATGAATTAATTAATGTCTAAGGTAGGTAACTATGGGTTCATTATTCTAACATCCTCCCTTAAGCCTGAATTTATGAGTAAATATCAGAAAACTATAGGGCCTAGAAACAAGGCTTAGTCACCCTTTACATACTGCATGTCCATTTAACCAAGGAAAGAGGCAAAAACCCAGTGGGAAAATCCTCCCTTAAACATGGACAGAAAAACAAAATTTGAAAATATTGTCATCAATCATGCTTCACAGCATGATCAACAATATCTAGTAGTGATTTGAGATTGTTGAATGTCTTCTCACAAAAAACTTTGGTGAAGATGTCTGCTACTTGTTCTGAAGATGCACAGAAGAGTAGATGAATGGTGCCATCATGCACAAGTTGTATGATGTAGTGCATAAGGATCTCAATTTGTTTGGTTCTCTGTCTCTGAACTGGATCATTGCAGATTCGAATGGTGCTCTGATTATCACAATATATAATATTTGAAACTCTAATTCGAAGCCACACTCACCAAGTATTCGCTGCAACCATAAACATTGAGTTGTTGCATTTACAACTCCTCTGTACTCTGCTTCTATAGATGAGAGTGTTATAGCACTCTGTTTCTTTCTTGACCAACTAATTGGTCCTTCTGCAAGCATGAACACATATCCTAATGTTGAATTTCGATATGTGTTGTCACCTTCCCAATCACTGTCAGTAAACCCAATCAAATCAAGATCAGATTTAGCTTTGTAGAAGATCCCATGAGTTCTTGTTCCTTGAACAAAGTTAAGGATCCTTTTGGCTGCTCTCCAATGGATCTCATGGGGCTGATCCATGTATCTTGAATCCACACTAACTGCATAAGAAATATCAGGTCGAGTGTGTGTAAGGTAAAGAAAACACCCAATCAACTGGCTATACAGTGTATTATTTACCATAGAAGAAGAATCTGCTTCTTCAAGCTTAACTCGTGAAAGGAAGGGAGTCTTTCCTGGCTTGAAATATTTAATGTTGAACTTGTTCAGAAAATCTAAGGCATACTTGGATTGATTTACTTTGATTGCATGTTGGGATTGAGCAATTTCGAGACCGAGGAATTGGCTCAACAACCCCAAATTAGTCATAGAAAAGGCATGGTTCATTGCATCCTTCAAGGAGGCAATCTCTTTCTTTGAACTTCCCGTGATCGAAAGGTCATACACATACAAGACAATAATCATAAAATAAACATGAATCAGCTTCAAATAAACATTAGGATTATACTTGCATCAAATAAAACTCAATGACAACAGAAAGCCATCAATCTTGGCATACCAAGCCCTGGGGGCTTGCTTGAGCCCATATGATGATTTCTTCAACCTGCACACAAAAGATGGATTAGAAACAAACCCTTGAGGTTGCTGCATGTAAATATATTTAGTCAGATCTCCATTTAGGAAAGCACACTTCACATCCATGTGATGTACCTCCTACTGCTTCGAAGCTGCAATGGCTAAAGCTAGCCTTATGGAGTCCATCTTTGCCACTAGTGTAAAGGTTTCATTGTAGTCAATACCATGTACTTGTGAGTAGTGCTTGGCTACCAATATTTCCTTATATTTCAAAGGTGATCCATCAGTTTCAAACTTAGTCATGAAAACCCAGTTACATTGAACTAGCTTCCTTCCTGGGGGAAGATCAACCATTTCCCAAGTGTTGTTCTTCTGGAGCGAGCTGAATTCTTCTTTCATGTTTGTTTGCCATATTGGATCAAGTGTTGCATATTCATATGTATGTGGGTCTGATTCAACCATCAAATAGAACTTCTCTAAAAACAAAGGGTCTTTCATACACAGTACACTCTCAAACTGAGATCTAGTCCTCCTAGGGTCACTAGGATTTCTAGCTAATTCCCTAGCTGCATCAATGGTATTTGTTTCCCATTTTTCTCTTGTAGGACTATCAGTATGTGCAATTCAATCATCATTATCAGACATATCAGAATCAGAAAACTCATTTGTCTCTCCACTTACATTCAATGGATCTGGTGGTGAAGACGACTCTCCAATTTCAACTGCTACTAAAGGCTCTTCTTGGAACTGAACACTCCTTTCAATGAAGGATTTGTTTGCACTCAAGTTGATCAACTTGTACCCTTTTAAATCTTCAGAATACCCAACAAATAGGCACTCTTGGCTTTGGGGCTACAAATCCTTTCTCTTTTCAGTTGGAATTCTAGCCCAAGCCTTTGAGCCAAAAATCCTGAAATGGGTCACATCTGGCTTGTGCCCACTCCAAGCTTCAAAAGGATTCATACCATCAAGTTGTTTATGAGGCACCTTATTCTGGATGTAGGATGCACAGTTTATAGCCTTGGCCCAAAACTTTGGTGGAAAATTCTTAGCCTCCATCATACAGGTTGCCATCTCCTTTAGTGACCTTTTCTTTCTCTCAGCAACACCATTTTGCTGTGGTGTGTAAGGGATCGAATGTTGCATCTAAATACCTACATATTTACAATACTGAATGAACTCAGACTTGACATACTCACCACCATTTTCATATCTGAGGATCTTGAGTCTCCTCTCAGACTGGTTTTCAACCAAGGCCTTAAAGACTTTGAAGAGGTCAAAAATTTCAGACTTATGCTTTAGGAAGTAAACCCAACAATACCTGGAAAATTCATCTATGAAGGTCAATGCATATTTGTCTTGACTCATGGACATATGAGGAAATGGATAAAAAACATCACTGTGGATCAACTCAAGAGGTACAAAGGTTCTCTCATGACTAGCTCTCAAATTTGTGCTCTGGGTGTTTTCCTAGGATCCAACCTTGACAGACTCCCTTGGAAAACTTAATATTTGGTAACCCTATGACCATATCATTTTCACTCAGATCACAAATATACTTATAGTTAAGATAATCAAATCTGTCATGCCAAATTTTTCTTTCCTCATTAGCATGAATCAAAAGAGTAGAGGGGTTTGAGTAGGGTAGAAAATGGGAAAACATGTATACCTTCGAAGTGTGATCAACAACACCTTTTGCAATGACTTTACCATTCGATATCTCTGTGATCTCAACATCATCAGGGGAGAAGATGACCTTCTTTGAAGACCCTATGTGAGTCATCGGATACACTGACAAGAGGTTAGAGGCAAGACCTGGAACATACAACACATTATTGAACTTACCATGATCAAGATCAATCCTTCCTTTCCCCAAACTGTCAGTGAGAGAGTCATCTCCCAAAAATATTGGTGGACCTTTCGACATGTCAAGAGAGGATAATTCCTCCTTGGTTGAAACCATGTGTCTAGAAGCTCTCGAGTCTATGATGAAGCTAGGTGAGCTTGATGTGCCAGCAACCAAAGCATGTACTCTCTCTTTGTCCTCTCAATTTGATCCTCCTTCCCTCTTCTTTGAGCAATCAGGAAGGGATATTTTATTCTTCTAAAGGAGTTGGGTCAACATGTCAATTTTCTTCTTCATATAAGAGCTCTTGGGATGATAGCCCTTACTGCAGTATGCGCACTTACTCATTTATCCTTTGTTCTTCTTCTTCTGGAAGTTCTTCTTGGAGCCTTGGGGATTCTCTTGAGACTTGTTCTTGTCTCTCTTTTTCTCAGGTGGCTTCTTATCTTTATTCTTTCATTTTGAATCCACCCTTGAATATATAACAACCAAAGCTTGGTATTTTGAAGGTTTGATGGTTCCCATCATCACCAATTTATCTTGTTCCTGTGTGAGGGATTCCATGAACTCTGCAAGCTTAGGCATCTTCCAGGGTCAAGCTATCAACTTGGTGGCATGGAAGGTAAAAAAAACACTAAATAGTCAGGGCCAAGCTTCGAGAGTATGGCCAAAACTTGTTTCTCTTCCTTCTTTTCAATTCCACACTGTTTTAGCTGCAAAACAAGGGCTTTAAAAAATAGAGTTGCAAGGATTCAAAGCTGCTGGGACTCAAAGAGATCAATTCATTCTTGATTTGATGTCCTCTTATCTCATCTGTCTTACCAAAAATCTCTACAAGATTCTCCCACACTTCAGTAGGTGATGTCAATCCATCAAGACAGAAGAGGAAGTCTCTTGAAATGATCAGACACAAAAGACGATAGGCCTCATCCCTCCTGTTGTGCCATTTTATTTTCTCTGCAGCTGCATTGGGCTCTGCCTCAGTTGCCATAGTCACTTTCTAGAGACCTTTCGCTCTCAAAAGTATCTCCATCTCAACTTTCCATTCAAAGAAATTAAATGGAGTAAATATGATCTTCTGAGATTGATCCATAGCTCAGAAATTGTGCCCTTCAGTCAGCAGAATATGCTCCCAGTCAAGATGTCGAACCTGCAATAGAAATATGGAAGGAGATAAATATATCTAAAAATGCTCTAATACCATGTGGAAATTGAACCCAAGTTATAGAACAATTACACTCACAAATTTGCTAATTAAACATGCAAAATTACCAACAAAGGAGACTGAAATTGGAGCATAACACTAATCTGTATTGAATAAGTGTACAATAGCCAAACTTATGAATTCATATGCTGATGCAATATATAATTATATGAGATATTCTAATGCATAAGGATGCCATTCAAAATAGTCAAAAAGTAGGCTTACTAAATCTAGTCAAATCCCCCATAGGTGCAGAAAGCAGTTTCCAAATCCACTTAGAGACTCACGAATTGGAAAAGTCAAGTAGGCAAGCTATTAAGGTATGGGAAGACAACTCATACATGCTTTTATTAGGAGAAAAGGATGGAGGATGATGTGGGGAAAAATCAATTCACACCTAGTCTTGCTTTCCCTTTTGCCTTATTTCTCAATAAACAAATAGCTTTGCAGAAAAAACAGATATGCGCTTTGGAGGATCTGGAATAAAGCAGACATGTTGAATATGGTTTCCAGGAGGTTTTCCAAGCGCTCCATGACTTAGTTTTAGCAAGTTTGACTTCTATGACATGTAGAAGACAACTTGCATAGAGTGGAATATAGAAAACTAGGAAAATAAGACAAAAATGAATTAATTAATGTCTAAGGTAGGTAACTATGGGTTGATTATTCCAACAATATGGATGAACAAGTATTTATGGTGATATTAATGGGATGTTGGTATTATTTTTAATCCTCCCTTTGACCACATAGTCTAATTATATATTTTCCTAGCTTAGGAGGCCTTCATCAATCCACTAGTGCATGGGGGACACACCTAGGGGACATATTCCACTTACTGCAGCTTATTGCGCGATTTTAGGAACCCTAGAGACCAATCCTTAGAATTTAGGAACCCACTATGAGTGCCACCAACAGTCTCCTTCAGTTTGTTAAAGGATTGTAACTTCGAAAGATATTCTATTGTACTTTCATTGTATTCTCCCTCATAGATGTTATTCCTCCGTTCAGAGATGTCCTTGATGTACTTGGTCATGAGGTAAAACCTTCATTGTAAGTCGGGGAATAGTACCCATAAAAGTAATATATAAAATGTATTTTGAGTCTTCCTAGGTAGGTCAGACCTAATTAGAGAATCTTCCTGACCTAGTTTGTTATTTGAGTCACTCACCTGATGAATATAAATAGGTGAGGCACCTCTCTCATTTACACACACCTTACAATCAAGCATTGCGTAAGAGAGAGAGTATACTGTGGAAGAGGAGAAACTATTCTTTTTGTTGGGTTTTTATACTGTACTTGTTCAAATTACATATACAGGAAGTTTTGATGGGTTTTCTCCCCCGTGAGGGTTTCCCAAGATAGATCTTTGTGTTCCTTTGTGTTGATGTGCTTGTCTTTCTTTCAGTGATCCTTTTCTTATCATTATGATGTTATGAAGCTAATTTTTTTTAGATATTGTATAACCATTAAAAATATAACATGGTATCAGATCCACCCTGAAAGAAGTCTTTGTGCAACTGAAACAATGCTACAACTACAACTACTAGATATTAGGGATAATGCTTGAAAAACCATAAAAGGAAAAATCTAGTCATCTTGGAATTTTCACTATAACTCAAGATTGACGAAAGATCAGGAGCAGAAAATTTTAAAGGACTAATATTAAATCTTGATGTACCTTTTTTGTGAGTTTAATCCCCATATTCGCTATAATGTAGGATATATGATCCCTTCAAATAAGGGTTACAACCTCTTTGACAATTCAT
The DNA here is from genome assembly GCA_001517045.1 of Pseudotsuga menziesii. NCBI lineage: Eukaryota > Viridiplantae > Streptophyta > Pinopsida > Pinales > Pinaceae > Pseudotsuga > Pseudotsuga menziesii. The sequence goes on along the minus strand of LPNX010596059.1, from coordinate 22,356 downwards.
CCTTAAACAAGTGACCTAGGGAGAATCTCTATATCTCAGGATAGGAAGGCACAAATACAATTTCAAAAGATGACATAGATAGGGAACAAAATATAGTTTTTGTGGTATGATTTTTAAACCCCAAAGGTGAAACAATGAAATGTGGAAGTCCATACAAGTTCACTATGCTCAACGGTCCTAAAATAAGTCACCTTGGGAAACTTCATATAACTACCATTTTATGAATCCAATTCTTCTCTAACCTATAGAATTGGAGAGAAGCCTAGACCTATCTACCTTATGACAAAGTTTCAGACCTTTAGGACCATAACGTTTTGAGCGATAACAGAAACAATATCAGTCATTTATGTTGAAGAAACTAGAGAAAAACTAGGGCTTCCTGTTCTGAGCACTTCCCTCCATTGATTAGTTGAAAAAGGAGGACTATCAAACTCTCCCTAGGCGGTTGCATATTTGTATGTAATAATTTTCTCATTTTTTTGATTCTCAATTTTTTACCTAACACTATTGTTGGGAAAACTAGGACATCATATATTTTGTAGTTATATCCACAGTTTTTGGAAAATAAGTATGTTGCTCAGCTCCCCTCATGAAGGCACATCTTTCTATCCAATCAAATATGAAAGTTACCTAAGTTGAAAAATCATGGTTTCTCTGAGAAACCCTAGGTCCACCAGAAGTAGTCTTCTAGAAGATATTTCAAGCAAGCATCACATTGAAGCAATATCATTGGTAAGTTCTATCCTCTCTATTTCCATTTGAGTTTCTCAATTTTATTATGACGACAAACAATACCAAGCTTGAGGGCACACTTGAAAGAGTCGAGAACTTCTAATCATGGAAGTATAGAGTGCTTCTCATACTTGAAGAAGCATGATATTGAGAACTATGTGAAAGAAGAAGATGCAGATCTAGAGGGAGATGATGTCAAAGCAAAGCGCAATAAGGACCTAGTCAAAACCAAGACGAGTATTTCTGTCTCCATTGGATATCACATGTATCATACTTGAATACTCCCGGGGATATGTTCGATGCAATGAATAGATTGTACAGATATTACCCTGAAAACTCAACTCAAGGATGTGAAGATGCAAATGTCAGAAAGATTCAATGTTACTTCACAAGAATATCTCATCTTAAGGATCAATTAGAAGCAATTGGAGACAATGTTAAAGAAGCATAATTATAGATTGCAACTTTGAATGGTCTTCCAAGTTTAGTCAAGGGAGTTGTTATAGAAGGAAGATCACCTATAAAGGAATGCACGTAAGAAGAATCTTGATTGATGGAAAAATAAGAAGAGATGGGAGAATATGACAATCAATCCCTAAAAACTCATGCTAAGAAGATAAAAAACAAGAAGGAAGAACATTCCTGCAAAGAATTAAAGGACTTCAGAAGAACGACATCTCACAACTCGGATGTTCAGTTGTGATGAGAAAGGACACTTTGTGAAAGAATGTCCTAAGAAGGAATAATGGAAGGATGATATGATCAAGAAGTATCGATCAATCATACAAAATGATGTTTGGATATGAGTTCAAGACATGAAGGGAATTTTTGTAAATTCTTCCAAATAGATATATAAGATCAAGTATACAACAAATCGAAGTATCAAAAGATACAAAGAAAGGTTCTTGGTTTCTATCAGAAAGACAGAGTCAATTATTGAAAGACACTACTCTAGGGGCTAGACACACCTCTCCAATGGTGGATATTACACAGTTGGTGTAATCAAAGTAGAAGAATAAATCGAGCAACCTACTGTTAGGATATTTTAGACACTTAGGAGTTAGTTAAGATCAACTTGTGTAATATATTCGTTAGGGAAAAGTGTGTTTCTTTAGTATGCATTAGTATGCATTTGTAAATATTCTAATCGGACGGTCATGATATGTTCTAGACATAGAGTGATCCGACAGTTCAACTTCTTTTAGATCATACCTACCATTTATCCGTGGCTTAACACCCGATTGGTCTATGATCTCTATTTAAAGAGCATAGAGGGTCCTTGGCTAGTTGATCGATTATGAGAAGCTCATGTAACTTTATTTATTTTGCATAATAAATTTCTCCAAGTATCTATTTGGTTGGGGTCGTGGATTGTTTCCCTCTCGAGGGTTTTAACCAAGTGACAAACATCAGTGTGTTGATCTGTGATCTATTTGTGTGAATCAGTTTCTCAAGATGTTCAATCTTTTGAGAGTACCCTGTGTACCCGAACATGGTATCAGAGCTTTTATGAAGAGCTGCTTTTGGTTTTGATCAAGATCTGGAACCGGTGTTGCTGAAACTTCGAAAGGGTTTTTGGTTCTAGATTTTCTGTGCATTTTTGGCCTATGGGAGCTATTCCTTTGCGTCTGGAGCATCTTTTCCATAGGGAAATAGTTTTTGTTTCACCGAAAACCATTTCCATTTATTCTAGAAACACCCATTTCGGAAAATCTGAAGGTATAATGTTATAGTAATGATTTTTTTTTAATATCTCATATCTTATCAATTTTATTATTGGATCTTTTTTTTTTTAGTCTCAAACTGTTGCCTTCACTGACTGCATATGCTCTTTGTCGTGCACCGTGCGCGATCGCGGCGAAACAGAAATAGTAAGGGAAAGTTTTTTTCTTGTCTTCTCGGCTACGTATGCTCTTTGCTGTGCACCTTGTGCGATCACGGCAAATCAGAAACAACGAGAAAACTTGAAAACGTAGAGTTTCTGGGTAAGCTAACCAAGATCTACCCCATTGTGTGGAAAAAGTTTTTTTTATTTTTGTTTTTCGTTTTTTTTGTGATTTGCAGAAAAAAAGGAAAGCACAGAGAACGAGAGAGAAGAGTTTAAAAAAAAAAAAAACCTTTCTCTTTCCATTCTTTTACGTACCTTTTAAACTTAGCTCGCTTGGTCCAAAGTTGCTTTATTCCTTAATAGGTCTTGAGTTCAAGTCTTATTAAGCTACTTTTTAGTGCATGCAATTTCTATTTTCAAGTTACTTTATTGTAAAAGTGCATCTCACATAAATAAAATAAAATAAAAAGTGAGTCACTTAAGTCTTTTAATTTATTGCCGCACTATTTAAAAGTAACATTATTGTAAAAGTGAACCTCACTTATTCTACAAAAGTGATTTACTTCAAAGCAACTTTATTGTAAAGAGGTTGCCAAAGGTTGATCTTGGGAAAAGGGGGGTTCTTTTTTTTAGTTGGTCAAGCTAATATCTTCCACGTCACTATTGGGGACATCTTCAACATTTTCTTTGATCAAGCATAACTTCATCATTTAGAATCAGTTTTCAGTGCTGTTTTTTTTTTAAACCGCATATTTTTTCAAGCTCTTTGCAACCAGATAGTTATTTTCTGTTTTTTTAGCCATTATTTTACAGTATGGCCGCCCCTTGTGATATTATACTTACAAGTTCTAACTATTTCTCATGGAAATATCGTATGGAGGATGTTCTACGAAGTAGGGGACTTTTCAGGATAACCTCAAGGAAAGAAACAGAATCCACTGATGATGATAAAAAAATTAAATGGGCAAATAGATGTGATGAAGCTCGTGGATTGATTGGGATGTCAATATCTACTGATTTGCGATTCCACATATCTAGAATTGATGAACCTGATAAAGCTTGGGAAAAGTTGGAATCTGTGTTTGGTAAACACAATTAAATTTAGGGTCATCAACTTGAGAATGAGTTGCTTTCCTTGAATCCAAATGATTTTACATGCATTTGAGACTATTTATCTAAGTATAAAACTCTTAGACTCTTATGTGCAGAATGCAAGATTAAGAAAGAAGACAAATAATGTATTTATCATATTCTTTCCAAACTTGGACCTGCATATTCTATTTTTGTATCCACATTCTACTCCATGAAAGAATCCTTGACTGTAGCTAGCTATCAAGAGCCTAGTCTTCAATCCTTTTGTGATTCCTTAACTAGAGAGAAATATAAGCTCATTCATCTTGGAATAATTAACAATGCAGATACATCTAGGAAAGCCTTATTGTCCCAACATAAAGAAAATCCAATCCTCCCAAGAAACAAAATTTTCGCAATAATAAGCCAAAAAACAAGGGCCCCAAACCCTCTCAGTCAGCTCCTTCTTTAAAAAATGACAAAGGATCCAAGCAAAAAGAAAATAAGACTGAGCGTCATTGCAATTTTTGTGGGAAAGATAATCAAGATGATTCTAAGTGTTTCAAGAAGATGGCAGCCTTGGAAGCAGCAATGAAGAAGCACCACATCAGCATAGATTCGTCTTCAGAATCTAACTCTCATGGACATGCACTTTGTGCTTCTGGTTACTCTTATACTGCATCTTCTTCTTCTACTTCAAATGAATGGCTTATTAATTCTGGAGCATCTTATCATATGGCTAAGGATCAAGCCATATTTTCTACTATGCATGAATGTAACACCAAACAAATATTTGTTGGTGATGATAGATCTCTAAGTGTTGTAAGATCTAGAATAGTTATAGTAGAAAATGGTCATTTCAGTGATGTACTATGTGTTCCAAAAATTTCCTGCAATTTGTTATCAGTCTATCAAATTACTCATTCAGGTGAAGGTAAAACTGTGACGTTTACATCTCACCAAGTTGTAATGAAGGATTTTAAAAATCCTCAAAATGTCCTAACTACTGGAACTGTTGATGATATTACCAGGTTGTACAAATTTAACAACTTTGGGTCATCACCTTTTCCTTCAGTTTTTGTTGCTCATAGTTGTAACTTGAGAAAACTTTGGCATGAGAAATTTGTTCACTTAAATTATCGCTCATTGCAACAACTATGTAAAGACAATATGGTGATTGGTCTTCCAATGGTATCTTGCAAGGATGGTGTTTGTTCCGGTTGTGTACTCGAAAAACATCATCAGGACAGTTTTGACAAGCATGCCTCTTGGCACTCCTCGGTTCCTTTGGAGCTTGTGCATAGTGACGTGTGTGGTCCTTTTCCATTTGCATCCTTTTCTGGTTTCAAATATTTCTTAACTTTCATTGATGACTACTCCAGATGCACTTGGGTTTACTTCCTAAAACTTAAGAGAAAAGTATTTAACATGTTCCTGGCCTACAAGGCCCTTGTTGAAAAACAATCTGGTCATCAAATTATTGAGTTAAGATCTGACAATGGAGTAGAATATGTTAACAACAAGTTCATTACTTTTTGCATTGAACAAGGAAACTAACAACAGCACACTGTTCCATATACACCACAACAAAATGGTGTAGCTGAACGGAAGAACCGCACTTTAAAATAAATGGCTAATTGTATGATCCAATCTAAGCGACTAAGTCTTCAATATTGGGCTGAGGCCATAAATTGTGCAAATTACATTGTTAATCGTACACCCACTAAAGTTTTACAAGATATAACAGTGGAAGAAGCATGGACTAAAATTAACCAGATGTAAGTCACTTTCCTGTGTTTGGTTGTGAAGCATGGGCTCACATTCTGGATGAAAAATGAAAAGCATTGCAGCCTAAAAGTGAAAAGTGCATATTTGTTGGATATTCTGAAGATGTAAAAGGTTATAGACTTCTTCATCCCCATTCAAACGATATAATCATTAGAAGAGATGTTAAATTTGATGAAAACCTCTTGGCCTGCGAGCCTAACTTGGCGGGTATGCCATCATTGGCCTGCGAGCCTAATTTGGCGATTGTGCCTTCTTCTTCTTCTTCCAACTTCCTTGACAGGTTTCCAACTCCAGTTTCCAATGATGATAGTGAAGATGAAAATCCACCTCCACCTTCTCATGTTCCTCTAATTGCACCAGCACCAATACTTCCTCGATGGGTCCATTCAACATGTGAAGTAACTGGTGACCTTGCCGGTGATCCTAGAGATCAACGTCGAACACGTTCTCAGTTTCAGCAAGCCTCTTCTCTTTTGGCTCAAGTTTCCAAGAATCATGATCCAAAAAATTTTGCAGAAGCTTCAGGAAATCCAGATTGGGATGCAACTATGGATGAAGAATATCGTTCCTTAATGGCAAACGATACTTGGGATCTTGTTCCTCTTCCAAAAGGAAGAAAACTTGTCAGATGTAAATGGGTCTACAAAACTAAGTATGCATCAAATGGAAGTGTTGAAAGACTTAAGGAAAGGTTTGTTGCCAAAGGTTTTTCCCAAGTTGAAGGGATTGACTACAATGAAACCTTTGCCCCTGTAGCAAAAATTAACTCCATCCACCTTGTTCTTTTCCTTCCAGCCTTACGTAACTAGGAAGTCCATCAAATGGATGTCAAGTCTTCCTTCTTACATGGTAATTTAGATGAGGAAATTTACATGGAACAACCTCCTGGATATGTTCATAATAAATCTAGCCGTGTTTGTCTCCTTAAGAAATCCTTATATGGCCTTAAGCAATCTCCTAGAGCTTGGTATGCCAAAATGGATAGATTTCTTCT
>LPNX010596059.1:0-15901 GCA_001517045.1 Pseudotsuga menziesii | reverse complement strand
AATGTCTATACCAAGAAAGTAGGAAACCATCTCATCATACTTGTTCTTTATGTTGATGATTTTATCCTTACTGGTAGTGACCCTAAACTTATAACCCATTTGAAATCCAGTCTTAAGCAAAATTTTGAAATGTCATACTTAGGACATTTGCATTATTTTCTTGGTCTTCAAGTCTTACAAACCAAAGAAGGAATATTTCTTTCCCTGTCTAAGTATGCTTGTGACCTTCATCGTCGCTTCCACATGGAAGATTGTAAACCAGCCCCTTCTCCCTTCCATTCTGGAGTCAAAATTTCTACCACTTGTACTTCCCCTGAAGTAGATGCCACCTTGTATCGTTAGCTTGTTGGTAGTCTTTTATACTTGACTCATTCCCGTCTTGACCTTTCCTTTGCCATTGGTCATGTTGGCCGTTATATGCAAACACCTCATGAAAGTCACTGGAAAGCAGCAAAAAGAATACTTTGATATATTCGAGGTACAATTTAGTTTGGGATTCATTACAATACAGGGGGGAAACCTTTGTTGGTTGGTTTCACTAATTCAGATTGGGTCGGTGATCCTGATGATTGAAAGTCTACTACATGTTATGTTTTTAGTCTGGGATCTGGACCTGTCACTTGGAATTGTAAGAAACAACAAGATCTTCCTCTTTCTTCAGCAAAAGCAGAATATGGAGCCGTAGTTAATGCCAGTCAGGAAGCTTTATGGATTCGATAGATCAAGTTCAGAGTTTGGATTCAAGCAGCAGCAGCCTACTCCACTTTGGTGCGACAATCAAAGTGCCATCAATCTTGCCAAAGATCTAGTTCTACATTAGCGCAGCAAACACATTGAGCTACACATGCACTTCATCAGAAATCTTGTCCATGATAGTGTTATTGAAGTTCTCTATTGCCCTATAGATGATCAACTTGCAGACATCTTCACCAAGTCTCTTACAGAAGCGAAGTTTTCTAAACTTCGGTCTATGTTAGGAGTTCAAGAATGTGTCCTTAAGGGGGGATAGGCTCTAATGCCTCCTTCCTTCTCCTAATAGTGTCACTTTTGTAAATCCTTCAATCCTATCCCAAGTTGTTCTTAAGGGGGGATGTTAGGATATTTTAGACACTTAGGAGTTAGTTAAGATCAACTTGTGTAATATATCCGTTAGGTAAAAGTGTGTTTCTTTAGTATGCATTTGTAAATATTCTAATCCGATGGTCACGATATGTTCTAGACATAGAGTGATCCGACAGTTCAACTTCTCTTAGATCATAGCTACCATTGATCCATGGATTAACACTCGATTGGTCTATGATCTCTATTTAAAGAGCATAGAGGGTCCTTGGCTAGTTGATCGATTATGAGAAGCTCATGTAACTTTATTTCTTTTGCATAATAAATTGTTCCAAGTAGCTATTTGGCTGGGGCCATGGACTGTTTCCCTCTTGAGGGTTTTAACCACGTGACAAACATTGGTGTGTTGATCTATGATATGTTTGTGTGAAGCAATTGCTCAAGGTGTTCGGTCTTTTGGGAGTACCCCGTGTACCCGAACACCTACAAGGTTTGAGAGTCTCTATAGAGAACCACCTATGCACAAAAGTATTTGTACAAGCTCAGTAGGTACCCATGGGTTAACACATAAAAATACATGAGGAGATTGAGGATCAAATAGAGTGATGGATATCCCAAGATTTTCTACAAGTTTGAAGATAGAAGTATACAAAGGATGAGAAGCTCATAGATGGGTGTAATAGAAAACTTGTAACAAAGTTTGAGATGAAGGATCTTGATATCCGGTGACCTTGACAGGTGACATATATGGATACAAAGAATATTATTAGCATAGGATGCTACATGTCATGCCAATGTCCTTATGCATAGAGTACAAGATGTAGAGGAAGGATGGTGCTCCACCTCAGAGGGAGTGACTACGGTAGATCTCAAAGTTTGAGAATCTTGACATGATTCTTGGGATTAGAGGTATGATGAAATCTAGAGGATATTTTCCTTATCCAAGAAAAATATGGAGAGAAAATGGTGTGGTACCTAAAGGGTACATTTGAGTATGGTCTCATATATGTGAGATACCAAAGAATTTTCCTGCATAGATATGATGAATTTAATTGGGTTGGCAGTGCTACAAAAATAAAGATCACTCCAACATGTTACAGAAAGCGGACTAGTGTTTCTCTTAGTGCAACCAAGGATGAATATATTGAAGCTGAGAAAAAAGAAAGGGAAGATTCCTCAAGTGATGAGGAATATGATATAGAAGAATTATACCAATGAAGATGAAGATAATACTCTTATCCATTTTAGCATTGGATAAGAAGGGATGCATTGGTAGGACACACATATTCAACACCAATACATAGTTCTATGTGATATGTGGTGAAAGAAGACTTGCTCAGTATTTTCAATCATGAGAAAGATAGGAACAAGTCTTCAGAATCATACGATGAAGTTGAACACATTTGCATAGTCTTCAGTAATTCAAGAATACATAGATCAATATGGAGCCTATCAAAAAAACAAAGATAAGTATTTGAATTGTCATTTCCTATATATCTATTTGTTCAGTTATGTACATAGATATGTTCCTAGATTTAGGAAGTGTATTATGTATGTTAGAGTGTTTTGCATTTATGAATAGTTTACTGGTAATATCCATATGATGGGTAAGTGGCTTATGTGTCTATACAAAATTCCATTTCTACTTATCTAGAATGAAACCTCTTTGTTGACATAATGTCTTGGTAGAGATGGAAGGCTTCTAGAAAGTTATTGTATGTATACCAGATATGGATGAATATTGTATTAGCTGAAATAGTTAATGCATGATTATATAAAACATATCTTTATGCATTAGAACTTTTCATTATGAACATTTTATGAAATGCTTCTAATAATACAACTATATTTTACTTGTAGGAAGGATTATATGCAATCACCTATAAGAGAAGAAATGATGAAGTTGTGTATGTACGATGAAGTCTCATATGTACAAGAGAAGAATGATGCAGTTGTAGATGCGTAAAATAAGAATGATGCAAGTTGTGGATGTACAATGCAATTGTCGATGCACAAGAGAAGAATGATCAAATTGCATATGAAAAAAATAAGAATGATTCAAGTTGTGGATGTACGATGCAGTATCAGATGTACAAGATCAGAATAGTGATAAAGAACAAGTTGCAGAAGGGAGCTGAAAAGCTCAAGTATGTTCCTACAGAGGAACATGTGGTAGATGTGTTGACTAAGACTCTGTCTCATGTAAATTTTGAATACTTTCGAGACAAGATTGGAGTAGTCCTAAAGGACCTCCCTTGAAAGAGGGAGTGAAGAATATGGTAGAAGGTTGCATTGGTGTGGTATCTCAGCCTAGGGTAGGGTAAGTCTAGATAGGATTGTTGACCCAAAAGGGTTAGTAAGTCAGACGAGGATTGTTGATCCTAGGGAGATTAGAATGTATGGCTAGGCTTGTTTATCCTAAAAGGGTTAGTAAGCTAGACAAGGATTGTTGATCCCTAGTGAGATCCATCTGTCTGACTAGGCTTGTTGACTCAAAAGGTTTAGTAAGTTAGAAAAAATTCCTGGATGGATATAGTAGAGAACTCACCGAAGTGCTACTCCATGATGGTCAGAGGGAAAGAAGTGGTTTTAGAATGTCTTGCTTGGATTCTTGACCCATAAGGGTTAGTAATCCAAACAAAGCTTGTTTGGTTTCCCAAGGAGATCAATCTGTCTGACTAGGCTTGTCGACCTGAAAGGGTTTGTAAGTCAGACAAGATGTTAATGTACTGGTTTCAATATTTTCATATTGATGTTGAAGTGGCAAGTTCAGTATTTTCATACCGATGTTGATATCGCAAGTTTAGTATTTTGATACTGATGTCGATGTGGAAACTTTAGTATTTTCATATCAATGTTGATGTGGCAGGTTAAGTATTTTCATACTTATGTTATGGTAGGTTCAAAATTGATATACTGATGGTGATAAGAAAGTTTCAATATTTCTATACTAATAATGAGGAGGTATTTTCAGTATTTATATAGTGATATTGATGATGATGTTGCTTCAGCATATGTATGTCGATGCTGATGATGTGGTTGTAGTCCCAATACCTTATGTTGTTGATGATGACGTGGTTGTGGTCGCAACACCCTGTACTAATAATGTTGATGTGGTTGAAGTCACAACACTTTGTGATGATGATGATGATGTTGTTTAAGCATTCCTATGTTGATGATGATGATGTTCCAACATCTCGATTTGATAATGAAGATGATGATATGAATTTATTGATGGTGTTGCTTTAGCACTAACATGCTAATGATTTCGTTGTTGTTTCAGTATTTACATACTGATGTTAAAGATAATGTTCCAATATTCACATACTGATGTTGAAGAAGATGATTCAGTATTCACATATTGATATGGCGGAATATGATTCAGTATCCACATACTGATATTGCGGAAGATGATTCAGTATCTACATGCTGATGTTGTAGAAGATGATCTCATACACACAAAAGATGATTTAGTATCCACATATTGATGTTGTAGAAGATGATCTGGTATTTACCTACTGAGGTTGCAGAAGATGATCCAATATTCTGATACTGAGATTGATGATGAATATGAATGATGTTGTTCCAAAAATTACTATGACATATAGAGATTCACCAGTTAGTTGTACAGTTGTGATGACGATTTTTGCTAATGTAGATTACCTTCCTAGTTAAGAGGGAGTGTTAAAGTAGTGTAACTTCGACGGATATTCTATTGTAATTTTATTGTATTCTCCTTCATAGATGTTATTCCTCCGTTTGGATATGTCCTTGATGTAATTGGCCATGAGGTAAAACCTCTGTTGTAACTTGGGGAAATAATACCCACAAAAGTAATATATAAAATGTAGTTTGAGTCTTTCTAGGGAGGTCGACCCTAATTAGAGAACCTAGATGACCTATTTAGTTATTTGAGTCACTCATCTGGGGAATATAAATAGGTGAGGTGCCTCTCTCATACACACACCTTACACTCAAGCATTGCACAAGAGAGAGAGAGAGAGAGAGAAAGAGAGAGAGAGAGAGAGAGAGAGTATACTGTCCAAGAGGAACAACTATTCTTATTGCCGGGGTTTTACACTGTACTTGGTAGAATTCTATATAGAGGAAATTTTGTTGGGTTTTATCCCCCATGAGGGTTTCCCAGGATAAATCTTTGTGTTCCTTTGTGTTGTTGTTATTGTATTTATTTCGGTGATCCTTTGAATATGGTTATGAAGCTAAATGTTTTTATATATTGTATAACCATTAAAATATAACACAATTGAACTTGGTAGGTAATCATATATGTTTAGTTATGCTCTAGTTACCGTCAATTAAATCACAATCAGTTAGCCTAGTGCCAATTTGCATGATTTAAGGGAGTGTGGGAACCTTTGCTCACCCACCCTCATTAGTTAAATTATTGTAGACTAAGTTAGTTATCCAGAGTTGCAATAATGATCACCAGTGATGATTTTCTCATACTAAGTTAGCTTCGGAGTTAGTTCGAGTTGGTAGATTCGAATCTTATCTTATGCATTGAAATTATCCTATATGTATAACCATTGTATTACATATTGATTACTGATTCATGAATATAATCATATTGTTCCAATTTTGTCTCTATGTGTGTACAAATTTTCCATGAAGAATTGATTAGTCTATGCTAAATTATTTTCTCTCTTTTGCAACCTTCTCTTCTCATTTGAATTCATGCAAGATGATGATTCTATGATTCATTGAATTTAACATGGTATCAGAATGGGTATCTATGCATGCCTCGAACCTCAAAAACTTCTATTAATGCACCAAAATTCATTGAGTTTCCACATAATTCCTGGAATAATTGCATTGCTCCCTCTGGATTCTGTCCAAAGAAGTCTATCCAGGTGTGATGTAGTTAGAGGAAGTGCACATGTCAAAGTGAAGGGTGATTGATATAAATTAATTTGAATTGAGTTTTTTTGCAAGTACATTCAAATGTTTCTTGAAGAATTGTTGCTCAGTATAGATGTGAAATGGAGAATTCAACTGCTCTAACTCCCAATATCCTTACACCCTTCAATTACTTTGATTGGAGGGAAGATATGCATATTTTTTTGCGCAACAAAGGTCTGTACATGATGGCCATGGGAATAGTAAACGAACCTTTGTAGTATATTGAAAAATTGAAGCATATGGATAGGATTGATGAATCTTTTGGATACATGTGCATCCACATCTCTATGGAGTTTTTGTTCCATATTTATGGACTCAAGACTTCAAAAGAAGTATGGGATAAGCTCAAATCCTTGTTTGGAAAACAGGATGAGTTGAGGGGCCATATCCTGGATAATGAGATGATGTCACTATATCCCAGTAACTTCAAAACTATACAACAATTTTTTTCAAAATTCAAATCATTGGTCATGTAATGCAAGCAATGCATGATTGAGAAGAAGGATGAGCAGTTGGTGATCTCCATACTAAGAAAACTTGGCTCATAATTCTCAGTGTTTGTCTCTACTTTTCACTCTGGGAGACTAACTACTAATTGGTGAATTCCATCCCTTGATTTCTTCATAGAGTCTCTAATCCAAGAACAAGACATACTTATACATATGTTAGCTCTGAGAGCCTCTCCAAATCAAGCTCTCTTAATCGGTGACACAAGGAATGCACAAATTGTTAGTTTTTCTTAATATATGATTAGATTATCTAGGATATTTATCTGAAAGAATAACAAGTACATAAAGATGCATAAGATATAAAAGATACACGAGACACAAATATTTTCACCGAGGAAACCATAAAGGAGAAAACCCCAAAAACTTCTTCTTCATAGTAATATGATCAAAATCAGTAATAAGAAGTATTCAACAACTATTTATCTCTCCTCCTCTGTCTGACTCTCTTCTTCATGCATGCTTGATATTGTGTTGGGTGTGTATAAATGAGGGAGAGTGCCTCCTTATTTATACCCTTTAAAATCACTAACCAAATATAACATTCGAGCCTACATTTCATCTCACATGGGGCCCACTTATCCTAGAGGGACTACAAGTACATATTACATGATGTTACACTAGGGACCATTGCCCTGACTTACAACGAAGGTTGTACCTCAAGGTCTAGACACAATTTAGACATCTTGTAAAGGGGTAACACACATACCCAATGGGGTTACAACAACATACACTGATAATATACATCAGAATATATTCCAAAGTTACAAATACATCAACACTCCCTCTTAACTAGGAAGGTATTATCTCTCTACACAGTCATCAACACATCTATTTAGGTATTCATTGCATAGTCACCATCACAAAGTCATAGATTCTTCATCATAGTTGCTACCATAATCTTCTTATAATTTGATCATTGTACCATACTATATGTCATCATAAGTTACTACAGTGCCAACCCTTTCTCATGATCGATGTAGGCATAGTCCTCTGTCAGGTCTTCATCACATCTTGAGCCAACCTTCATGTATATTCTGTCCAAGATCTTCTTCACATTCCCACGTCAATATCCTACGTCTTCTACCTTCATCATATCCAGATCATATCTTTTTTCCTGCATAAGAAAAAACAACAAACAACCAAAGCATCTACAGTTGACCCGCGTTCTATTAAAAGAACCACCTAGGTGCACCTCTTCTGCTTCATGACCTTATCATCTCAACATGGGAACTTCATATATCTCATATATATGGTAGGACTAATTACAACCCAACAGCCTGCTACACCAGGACCTTTTTAGGTTCTGTTATGACTAGATATTGTTCTTAGTTTTTTTTTAGTTTTTGTGTGTTATTTCTTAAAGTTTTGTTTCTTATTATTTTTCATTTTTGGGTTTGTTTTGAAAATGAATAGTGGTCAATAATTTTTATTTGATTTTATAGGTTATAGTCGTTTTGATTTATTTTGTTTTATTTCTAAAGTTTTTCTTTTTGGCTTATTAGGTGTTATATATCATTTGAAGTCCAAAAAGTCTATATTTAAATTTATTCCAAGATTTATCTTTAAGACCTAACCCTGATTTTTGAAACCTTTGTAAATAATTGTGCATAAGAACATTCCTGTAGTGAAAAATTCAAGGTTAATGCAATAAGGTGCTACAAGAATCTTAAATCATTGGAAAGAATGGTGGATAATCGTGGTTGTTGTAGAGGAAAATATTGAAGTTTTTAGACACTTGTTGAAGACATAATAATGCATGTTCATGACCCCAGTTCATAATCATGAAAAGTGTATGGTGCTTGTAGAGATCATTGAGAGAATATATTAAATTGAGCACATAGATCTGTGGACAAACACACAACTCACAAGATAGATCACACAATTTACTCAACAATTGAAGAATGAAATAGTGCAAAAATGGTTTGCAACTGTGAATGCTTTCATTAATCAAAAATTAATTTGATAATAATTACAATGAAGTACAATGGCTAAATAGCCACAAGAAATTTGAATCCACATGAGGAAATTCGAATTGATTAGACTCTACTTGAATGTAGGTAACTAAAACCCTGTCTAAATCATTATCGGAGGACTCAATAGTTGACTGACCTTGTCTAAACCATTGTCAGAGTTCAACGGAGTTCTAAAACACAACTCAAGTGTATAATTCAGTGTTAACTAAGGCTAACTAACTATGGTTGGTGAGAAATGCACCTCTCCTGCATGCAACTATGCAAACCTTGCGCTAATTGAATGTAGAGGACTAGAACTGAATGTAACTGACTCCTATCTGAAATTGACTAGTCAACTCAACTCAACTGACCTTGGTTGGTATCGACACTCCCAGTGGCTCTTAAATTTTAGGGATTGGTCTAGGAGGCTCCTAAACTGATGCATGCAAGTGCAATCAGTGGTAGTACGCCTCAATTAGTGTTCCCCACACTTTAGTAACTGAAACATGTGCCCCAATCAGGCCAAGTGGACCCAATGGTGATAGTGACTAAAAATAGATTGGATGGACTCCCAATTTAGACATGACTCTTGATTTAGACATATGACCAAATTAGACAAGGTAGGATTAATAATCCTAACACCCCCCCTGAATGCTAGCTTGGAGAATCTGTGGGCCCTGGTAACTAAGACCATAGGTCACCCATTACATCAAGTAAAGTAAAGTAACTTCTTAATACAAGGAGCTCGGGAAAAAACAAAGTAAAGTAGATAATATGGATTCAAGTTTGAAAAACTTGGAAATATGTTGCTGCAACCTTCATCTCTGTGATGTAGCGAAGCAGGATGAATAGTGTTCTGTGCACAGGTATTCTGGGGCTTGGCATGTATAGTTTTCCTTCTTCTCCCAAAATGATGATGGAAGGAAGGAGGAATGTAACCTTTGTCTCTTGCTGGATGAAGAGGTGTATGATCAGCTCTATTCTTTTGAATGTAGTGAGACTGAGCCTTTTCCATGTAGCATATTAGAGGGAGTCTATTGCATCTCTCTAAAGGAGGTAAGATTGCATGACATAGTGCAAGGGTCTTTCCCTTCTAAGTGTTAGGTGGGTTTCCATTCATATTCATAGCTTCCAGTATGGAAGTAGGGACTCAATCTGGATCTGAATCACCCTGAACCTCATTCTCATAAACTGATATAGTTGGATCTGCAATACTAGTAGAAGCTATAAAAGAAGTAGATGAAATGATTTTACCATCCCTTGTAAGTGGTTGCTGAGAGTGCATTGGTTCTGAAGGAGGAATGAAGTGTGAGAACTCATATGCTTTGGAGGCATTATTTGCAACGCCCTTTGCTATTATGTTCCCAGTAGAGATACCTATGATCTCCACTGAGTCAGGACCAAATATCACTCTCTTTGGAGAGCCAATATGAGTCATCTTGTATACAAATAACATGTTTGAAGCTATGGAGGGAACATAGAGCACATCTTTGAATATTCCATGTTCAATCTTGATAGAATAGTTCCCTTTGGTTCGAATTTGACTATTATTTCCCATATGAATACTAGGACCATCAAAGGACTGTAAGGAAGAGAATGATTCTCTGGAACCAGCCATATGATCGGAAGCTCCAAAATCAATGAGAAAGACTTGTGTTGTTGAACATCTAGCCTTCAGTGCATGGCCTTTCCTTTGATGTTCTTCATCTTCTTCTTAAGAGTCATCCTTCCTTGTGCTAGAAGGTCTAGCAATGTTGTGTTTCTTCAAAAGAAGATCCATTTTATCAAGTTGTCTTCTCATACAGCAGCTTTCTAAGTGAAAGCCCCTTCCATAGTAAGAACAAAGGACCTTTCCTTTGCCATTCTTCTTGATTCTCTTCAAACCTGAAGGCTCATTTGACTGCTCTTTATTCACAGGAGAGTTATCTCTTTGCTT
The DNA here is from genome assembly GCA_001517045.1 of Pseudotsuga menziesii. Classification (NCBI taxonomy): domain Eukaryota; kingdom Viridiplantae; phylum Streptophyta; class Pinopsida; order Pinales; family Pinaceae; genus Pseudotsuga; species Pseudotsuga menziesii. Next base: position 5,525 of record LPNX010596059.1, on the reverse strand, counting down.
CCCTTTATCATTCGCTCCCTTAGGTCCTCCTCCAACTAGTGCTTGATCTCTATAAGATCGAATGATCCCCATTTGGATCAACTTGTCATGCTCATAAGTGAGAGATGAAATGAAAGCATCAAGAGTTGCCATATTCCAATTTGGAGTAGTAAGCCTCACTGATTGAAAATTTAATACAAATATTGAGTATTCTTCACTGATTTTTGAGAGAATGGAAAGAATGAGCTGATCATTCTCCTTCTCCACCTTCCATTGCTTCAACTAGTATATCAAGTTCTTGAATTTTGTGAAAAAATCGTTCAGTGTTTCCAAGTTGGATGGATTACGAGAGATTAGTTCATTTTCTAGCTGATGGACCCTCATCTCATCCTACTTATCAAATAAGGAAGCAAGCTTGTCCCAAATTTCCTTGGGAGTCTTCAATCCTTGGAAGTGGAAACGAAGATCTCAAGAGACTGAGAGGGACAAGTATCCATAAGCTTCGCCAAGCCTGTTCAAGTACTTTTCTTTGTCATTATTAAGAATTGGCACTACCTTTGTTTCTTATATGAGTCTAAAGAGAAACTTGGTGCGAAGGAAGCTCTCCATGTCTTCTTTCCATTGGTGGTAGTTGAAGGATGTGAGCTGCTCCATTTGAGGGAATATTTTGAATGCAGTAGAGAGGACTGAGCTGCTGTAGCGAATCCTGTGAGGGAAATGAGCTGCTTGTAGTGAATAAAGTGAGAGGAGCTGATAACCTGTAAATCAAACAATCAAACATACAAAATAAGGTCGACAGTCTGCACTTTTGGAATTTCCTTCACACCCAACATAGTTGATCAAGCAAGCTTGATCAACAATTTATTAACTTCGGATATAGAGTGGTAAATTCTCCTCTTCTAATGCAGTATTGGAAGGAGCAATTTTTCTCAATAATGATCCAGTTGGAGATCTGAGGAGGAGAGGTGCCTTGTCTGCTGAGGCTCTGATACCATGTCAAATTAAGCACATAGATCTGTGGACAAACACACAACTCACAAGATAGATCACACAATTTACTCAGCAATTAAAGAATGAAGCGGTGCAAAAATGGCTTGCAACTTTGAATGTTTTCATTAATCAAAAATTAATTTTATAATAATTACAATGAAGTAAAATGGCTGAATAGCCACAATCAATTCGAATCCACATGAGGAAATTCGAATTGATTAGACTCTATTTGAATTTAGGTAACTAAGACCTTGTCTAAATCATTATCGGAAGACTCAATAGTTAACTGACCTTTGTTATCACATATATAGTAGCCAGGCTACCATATTCTATTTTTCAGACATAGTACATTTTTCAGCCAGATCTCTTACATATGAGATCTTGAGATGAGCATTTTGATGGATCATGTTTATATTAGTGGACTATTGTACTCTCCCATGTTAGGACTGAGTCTCAGGACACTCAAATTTGAGGACCGATGTAGTCATTTATGTCATTACAGAGCAGTCATTGATGTCCTGTTTTATATCAGTTCTTTCTCATTGGACAAATGGTGTCTTAGATGGATTATATTGCATTATTATGACTTAGCATTTTATATTGTGTTATGGTTATTATTGCTTTTATAATGATCTATGTGACATGTATTAACTTGTGGTATCATGATCTGGCAGTCATAATTATATGGACTTGGTTGTATCTTGTACTATGTATTGATGTCCTTACCTAGACTTGGAAGTTCTTGATTTATGCTCATTGGTTTTACCCTCCTTAGAGAGAATAGAGGTAGTCATTCCCACCATTGATTTGGCTTGCTAGTGTTGGCTCCATCATTCATTGTCTTCACCCATCCATTACCTTCCAGCTTAGTTTTCAACCCAACTGACTTCTTGACTTATGGCATGGAGGATCTTTCTCCTTGCTAGAACTTTTGTTGGACAAGCCTCCCTGTTTATATTGTGTCTCAGCTCTGATTTGGTGACAAAAATTGCCTTTGGTAAGTTGGATAGTATGCCTAAATCATTCTGGCTGGTTGTCCCGATGTTTGGCATTGTGCAGAACTCTCCCTAGTCACTTGAGATGTTGCTGGCTAAAACTGAAAACTCATGTACTACCTGTATTGAAAATATTGAATATGCGCCTATGGAAAATGAAAATTACAAAAGTGTGTTTCTTAACATATGTAAAGAGGGAAAGAGCAATGAAATGCTAAAATACTCCTTGAAGAGTATAAGAAAAGGTAAAAAAAAAAAGCAATGATTAAAAATATGCTATATCCAAATATTGTTGACCTTATAAAAATAAATATGTCCCGGATGAAAGCTGTAATTAGTTGTGTTTTTAAGCACTAGTGAAGTCCCAAAGGATCATATAGGCCAAAAAGGCCATGGAATAAAATAATGATCCTAGTGAACTTGGATCAAGCTTGATGTAGTCATGATGCCTAAGTTGAATAAGCACTCTCTAAACAACTCACCCATTTGTGAGGAACTGCCATTCATTGTGTTGTTGTTTCTCCGACTTTGGTTATAGTGAGTATTCCCTTTTCATATCCGAAGTGTCATGATGTTGAGTAGGAATTCATCCTTTGCCTTAAGCCTTGTAAATTTCATCCTTCACCCTTCACTAAAAAAATGACTACAACTATGAAGTGAGTATAGTCCTGAAAGTCTAAGTCTGAGTAATAATAAATAAAGCCATATATATGTATTGGTTGATGTACCGCCAGTGAAATGGATGCTACTTGTTGTAATTGTTACTTGAATGAGTTGTAGAGCATGTCTTAGCCTTTTAGCACTTGCAGCAGATGGATGATAGTCTGAGTTATTATTGGTGTCTGATCATTTACAGATGGTTATATTGTTTATTGGATATGATTGATGATCAAATAGAGACCTGTGAGGGGTATGAGTATACACCTTAGATGGATTTGGACTCTTTGAGTCTAATTGTTATTTTCCATTTCTAGGCACTTGCAGATATGATCAAGCTCATTTTGCCTTTCTAATGCAGTTTTTCTTCACAGGTTGATATGTTTGAGTAGGGGATGTTTTAGTTGGATCTCCTAGGGCATTGTATGGGCATAGGGGGTGCAGACACTTGTTTGTACCATAGTAACCCCATCGCAGAGAGATTGGTGGGCTCAGTTTGACAACGTGGGAACCCTAGGAGGTTGTTTTGGTAGGATCATGTTTCCTGAGACAAATTAAAAATGATTAAATCGCTATTGAAGAAATCGACTTGGGCTACTGAGGTAAATAAATGGCATGGGAAGAGTCACAATGATGAGAGTGATGTCCTCCACACCTTCTCCAATAGTTGCAGCACCTGATTGGGCCCACACCTATTTCTGGTAATTTTTATATTATTTTCTGGAGCTTTTGGGAGGCTCACGATTTCCTCAAGGAGGCACAAAGTCAAAGAATTAAAATATTATATTATTTTATTGTGCCATGGGGACACCCAGAGGGAGTTAGACAAACACTCATTGGACCCACCATATGCTTCATTTATTTCTTGTTGAGTGGGTTACCTTTTTTATGGATGATTTAATCCACTTTGGTAATTTATGGTTATATTGATCCTAGTATTGTATGTTGAGCTCATCTCAACCATTGATTAGAACATTTCATCTTTTAATCTTAGCCACTCATTTTTAAAGTGGTTAAGATTGGTTTATGATTAAGGTTCTCTCATTTCTATTTAAAGGAGAGAGCTTCTCATTTGTAAGGGGTCTTTGGCTCTTGGATATGAATAATAGAAAGAAAAAAAATGTGGATATTTTTAGGATCTGCTTTGCATCTGATGTTCTCAAATGGTGATTGGATAGTCTTTTGGTTCCTAGCATTGTGGAAATTCTTGTGAGGTCTATGTTTTTTCTGCTGACATTTTTTTTTCCTACAGGAGGGCGTTTTGGCTGGAGCATTTTTGCAGGGGGACCTCAACTCACTTGGTTTTATTCGTCTTAGATCAGGGGGTTTTCATTAGTTTCATTGTGATCTATGATTACTTCATTTTAATTTCTTGTAGCATTTGGTTTATTTATCTTGTATTGGAAAATTTGATATTGTTGGCGTTTCCTCATGTAGAATAGGGGGCGCATGTAGAAATTTAGGCCAACAGTAGATTAATTTTACCCACAACAATTATCAATTGATCATGCAAAATTGCTAACAATGGAGACTGAAAATGGAGCTGTAACACAAAATTATATTAACTGAGTGTACAATAGCCAACCCTGTAATATCATAGGCTGCTGAATAAATAGAATACATGAAGAAATCGAATGCATGAGGAAGCATCCAAATCTACCATAAAGCAGGCTTACCAAAAATAAGCAAATCCCCCATAGGTGTAAAAGCTGGATCCCAAATCTGTCATGGAGATCACGAATTGGCAAAAATGCATAGGCAAGCTAAAGAGTGGTGGAATGGCAGCTTATACATGTTTTTTCATGGAGAAAAGAGAGGAGGATGTGTAGGACAAAAAACAAGTTCACCTCACCTAGTCTAGCTTTCCCATGTGCCTTAAAACACTGAAAAAGCAGGCAATAAAGCAGAAAAAGCAGATAGGCACCTAGGAGGCCAGGAATAAAGTAGATTTGATTCCTAAGGCTTTCCCAAGCGCTACATGAGTCAGATATGGCAAGCTTGACCTCTATGGATAGGCAATTAGCAACTTGCACAAGGTGGGACACATGAACTAGGCAAATAAGACAAAAATAAATGAATTAATGTCTAAGTGGGTAAACTATGGGTTGATTATTCTAACACCCCCCCTTAAGCCTGACTTTATGAGTAATAAATCAAAAATATAAATCCTAGAAACAAGGCTTAGTCACCCTTTTACATACTGCAAGTCCATACAACCAAGGAAAGAGGCAAAAACAACTTGGGAAAATCCTCCCTTAAACATGGACTGTAAAACAAAATTGTAGAATCTTGTCTCCACTCATGCCTTTATAGCATGATCAGCAATCCCCAGCAGTGATTTGAGATTGCTGAAGGTCTTCTCACAAAATGCTTTGGTGAAGATATCAGCTACTTGTTCTGAAGATGAACAGAAGAGTAGGTGAATGGTGCCATCATGCACAAGCTCTCTGATGTAGTGCATGTGAATCTCAATGTGTCTGGTTCTCTGCTTCTGAACTGGATCTTTGCAGATTCGAATGGTACTCTGGTTATCATAGTAGATGGTAGTTGAGTACTCAGGTTCGAAACCACACTCTCCAAGTAAACCCTGCAACCATAAACACTGAGTTGATGCATTAACAACTCCTCTGTACTTAGCTTCTGTAGATGAGAGTGCAATGGCACTCTGTTTCTTGCTTGACCAGCTGATTGGCCTTTCTACAAGCATGAACACATACCCTGAAGTGGACTTTCTGTCTCTGCTATCACCTGCCCAATCACTGTCAGTAAATCCAATCAAATCAAGATCATATTTTGCTTTACAGAAGATCCCATGTGTCCTTGTTCCCTGAACAAAGTTAAGGATCCTTTTGGCTTCTTTCCAATGGATCTCATGAGGCTGATCCATGTATCTAGAAGCCACAC
>LPNX010596047.1:194604-216536 GCA_001517045.1 Pseudotsuga menziesii | reverse complement strand
TTTTGTGTTACAGCTCCATATTCAGTCTCCATTCTTGATAATTTTGCATGATCAATTGTTAATTGTTGTGGGTGAAATTAATCTACTGCAGGCCTGAATTTCTACATGGACCACTGAGGAAAAGGGTGCATTTGAGAAAATCAAAGTGGCTCTTACTAAAGCTACTGTGTTAGTAAGCCCAGATTTTACCAAAGAATTTCTTACATTCTCATTGCATCAGAAGATACAATAGCAGCAGTTTTATTGCAGGAAAATAAAGAAGGACTTGGAGCAGCCTATTGCATTCTTCAGTAAAACTCTCAGAGATTCTGAACTGAAGTACAGTGTTTTGGAAAAGCAAGCATATGCTCTGGTAAAGGCTTTAAATTTTTTTAGAATCTATGTGCTGCATTCTAAAGTTATTTCATTTGTACCAAATGCTTTTGTAAAAGATGCGTTAACACAGCCTGATAGTGAAGGGAAAAGAGGTGGGTGGATTGCTAAGATTATGGAGTATGATGTGGAGATCAGACCTACCAAACTTGTCAAGGGACAAGGTTTAGCCAAGCTGCTGGCTGAATCAAATTGTCAGGCTCTGGGATTGCATGTTATGACTGAAGAAATAGCTCAGGAAGAGGATCAAGCACTACTAGAAAAAGAGAAGATCATGGACTTTTATTCATCATCAGAATGGTATGCGGATATTGTTTATTTTCTGTTGTTTTTTCAATGTCCTGAACATTTGGATAGGAAAGATGCTAGATCCTAAAAACTTAAAGCTACTAAGTATTGTCTAGTAGAAGAGCAGTTGTTCTGGAAGCACCCAGGGGGTATCCTACTCAGATGCTTGGACAAATATGAAATTGAAGGGGTAATTGCTGAATCTCATGAAGGTGCTTGTGGAGGTCACAAGTTCTAGAAAACAACAGCATACAGGATTTTAAGAGCTGGATATTATTGGCCCTATTTGTTTGCAGATGTTTATCAGCAGGTAAGAGCCTGTATCCCTTGTCAGAAGTTTGCTGGCAAACAGAAATTGTTGTCATTGCCCCTGAAACCTATTGCAGTAAGTTCTCCGTTTCAGCAATGGGGTCTGGATTTTATTGGAGAAATAAATCCAACTTCCTCAGGATAACACCGATGGATTCTAACTGCAACAGATTTTTTTACTAAATGGGTGGAAGCCATCCCTACTAGGAATGCGACAGATAAAGTAATCATGGAGTTCATTGAGGAAAATATCCTATGTAGGTTTGGCTGTCCTCAGAAATTAGTGACAGATAATGATAAGGCCTTCAAGTCTAAAGCAATGGAATCTTTTTGTGAAAGGAATGGCATCCTACTAAAGCATTCAACTCCTTATTATCCCCAGGGAAATTGTCTGGCTGAATCCTCTAATAAGAACATCATTCAGAGTATCAAGAAGCTGCTCAAGCATAACAAAAGATCATGGGATTCAATGCTAAAATATGCATTGTGGGCAGATAGGATAATGGTAAAACAAGCCATTGGAACTTCTCCATTTCATTTAGTTTATGGAACAGATGCAGTTTTTCCTATCCAATTGGGAATCCCAGTGATGAAGTTTCTTCAGAATTCTTAAGAAGAGCCAAATAATATGCAGAGAAGGATTTATGAGATGATAGAGTTGCAGCAGAGTAGGGAAAAGGTGGATGAAAAGGCACAGTTGTACAGATTGAAGATCAAAAGCAGATTTTATAGGAACATCAAAGAAAACACTTTTTCAGTTGGTGATATGGTTCTAAGGTGGGATGCAAGGAAAGAGCAAAAAGGTAAGCATGGTAAGTTTGATAACATCTAGTTTGGCCCTTTCGTAGTGTGAAAGGTTTTAGAGAATAATACTTTTATCCTGCAGTCTTTGGATGGTGAGGAGTTGTCCAGTCCAGTTAATGGACGATTCCTCAAGCATTTTTACAGTTTATAAGGGGATTTTCCCTTTTCATTGTACATACCGGTGTGAGTGAAGCATAATAAGACTCCATAGCCCAATGGAAGTTTTGCAGACAAGTAGGTAGCAGATAGAAGGCACTGGTCTACAGGTTCTTGAAGCCTCACAGGGAGGACTTCATCCCGCAGCTGGAGCCAGATGTTAAGTTAGAAACTTGTTTCTTCAAATTTTATGTTTGATTGTCATTTTTATTTTAGTTTGCTTATTTGCTTGAGTTTATTCCTTTACTTACTGTGGAAAATTTTTGGTATTTAATGAAATTTTCAAGTTTTTGCCTTTAGGTTTTTTATTGTTTTTCCTCCTTTAGTTTTTGAAGGGTTTTTTAAAAGGTCATTATGTTGATTAAGGATGTCACAAATATATTCTAAGAGCATAGTTTAGCACCTAAACTGCACTCAAAGTGGAAAAAATGATTAAAATAGCGCCAAAAGTGATTTCAAATTATTCTTGTAGCGCAAGTGTCAAAAATTAACACAGTGGCGCTACAAGAATATCGTGCATGTTAAATTCTCTGATTTTTAAGCCGAATTTTTTGCATGAGTTCAAATCCTAGGTGACTAATCGCATGTTTAGAGGCTGTTTATATGTGTTGCTCCAGTAATCATCATGAAAGCAGGTGGGATTCATGTCATGGCAGAGGTCGTGGTTATCATCAGGTAGAATGCAGCCCATCATGATAGATAGAGGCATATACAGAGTTTGATGTGAGGGAAGAAATTCAATGCATGCAATACGAAGCTGAAGACTTGAGTGGACCGACTAAATCTGCCAAAAAACCGGAGGTTGCTGTTACAGAGCAGAGTTGGGATTTTCACCGTTGCAGAGAACATTTAGGGCTTTCTTATTTCACCACCCGGAATCAAATTGGATGCATGAAGACACCTGTTCACTAAAATTTGATAATTAGATAGCACAAGGAGTGGTTTATAGCTTCTGCAGATCGACAGAAAGTAGGTATTCTGTGATAACCTGTTAATAGCTGCTGAATTGCGGCTTTCTCGGTAAAGTCTGTTTTTTTAAAATTGGTTAAGGGAAACGTTAAGTTATGCCTTTAAATGAGATTCCTTCCGAAGAGATAGCTGTTTAAGACATTTTGAGATGCTGTGGTGAGTGGAAGGTTGAAAAATAGCATTATATTGAACCATTCCCTCTTCGAAGCCTGAAAAGATGACAGGGTGAAGAGCTCTGTATTTTATGGTGACTAAACTTCACAAATTGGTCTGCTACCTGTACACAATGCAATGAAGGAGCTAAAAATCTAAGATTACATGGGAACTTAGTCTCATTCGGTGCTAAAACTGACTCGTTTTGATGATAAAAAACTACTAGGAGCAGAAAGTGAATAGATTTAAGATTGTTTTTGTTTTATATATCTTCTCATCCAATCGATAAACAGTCTTCAGTTGGTTTAAAGAGCTGGCAACTGAGATCATTTATGCAAAGCTAATCTGTACAGAGATTGCTTAATACACAAGTGTTATTGTACATTCTGGAGATGGTCAGCTATCTGAATGAAGAGATTGAATGATAACTAAGTTTCATCAACAGTTTTAATGAAGAGTTTGGAGTACTCTGATTGATCTAAATCACTTGAGCCTGTGGTAAAACCTAACCCGCATTAGAAAACAAAAGGAAACAGTCAAGGAAGACTAAGCAAAGCTGATTATTAAAACCTTAGAGGTTTAAGGAGAAAAAACAGCTATTAGGTCATTGACAGAACCCTAGAATTCATAAAGTTCAGCCATTGAAGCAAATGGGTAAAAATGGAAAAATAAATAGGGCTAAGCCCACTGATCTAAGCTGGATTGAGAAATTCCCAGGTTGTGTAGAACTTTTCCAGAAGGCTGGGTGGCTGGATTTTTTCAAAAGAATAGATGGTTATAACACTGAGGTTTCCTGTAAATTTTCACAATGCTACAATCAGGACATGGTGGTTTTTGACACTATAAAGTTTAGGTTGATAGTGGATCTAGTTGCAGAAGCTACAGGAATAAAAAATGAAGGTGAGATGTGGTTTAAAAAGTTGCCTTTCACTTTTGATGCCCAGAGGTATCTGTTACCTAATGTTACCCCAGATTGGAGCAAAGGCATACTGATCCAAAATTTCAGAAGTGAGTGGGTGGAACCCATTAGAATCTTGCAAAGCTATATCACCTATGAAGGCAGATATGCCTATGTCTTCAAATACCATTTTAGGTTTCTACAGCATATGGTTGGTGTATCCAAAATGAGCCTTCCATTCTTCCTATTCAAAAGTATACAGAAGATGTCTAGTAGAGTCAAGGGACATCAGGATCATACTTCCCAATCTATTTTCCACGATGGACTGATTAAATTGATCACTAGTACTGTCCTGCAGAGCGAAGGAAAAAATTGGGATTCCTTCCTCTTCTGGTCTGGTTTTCAAGTTAAACAAGAGGATCAGCAAACCAAAAAGCAAGCAGATAAAGGGAAAGTACTAGTGAGGAAACTAGGTCAGAAGGTCAGGTCTGAAGACAAGAAAGAGGTTAAACTTGGAGAAGCACCGGAGCCCTTGAAGGATGACAATGAGCCTAAAATGTTTTCAGCTGACATTAAAGGTAAATACTCACTGTTTACAGAAAAGAAAGAGCAACCTATGCAACACATGACACCAGCAGAAGTTTTCAGTGAAGATAAAACTACTATCCCAGAAAAAGTTGTTGTACAGGAAGAAGATATTCAGGCTCAGCAAAGGAGTCCCATAACTATCCTATCAGAGGATGAGGGTTATTTGTTAGAGGAAGATGAATCCATTGCCAAAGCTGAAGCTAGGGTTGATTCACGCAAGGAATTTTCCACTCTGGAAAACAAGATAGTCAGACCTAGGAGAAAGAAGAACAAGGTTGAAGTCATGGCGTTTGCTACAGTAAAACATCAAGGGAGAGTTTTGAAGATGCTGGGAGAATTGGCTCCAGGATGGAGGCCTAAAACCAGGCCAAAAGATAAGTTAAGATTGAATATGAAAAAACTACTTAACCCTAGCTTGAATACCAAAGGAGTGACTGTTCTTGATGATAGTTCTGCAGATGAAGAGTCAAAAATTGACAAAGTGAGCAGTAAGAAAAAAAAAGCAGTTGTGAAAAGTTCAGTTCTTTATCCTAAAAAAATAAAAAATCCATTACAGTCAGTAGAAGATTCAAGCCAGCCCGAGCCTAAACTGTCTGCAATATTTCTTGAATTAAGAAATGAACTATTGAAACAACAGCAAGGAAAATAAATTGAAGTTTCTTATGATGAGGACCAGCTATTAATAGATAAAGCTATACCTAAGGAATCAGACATTCAAGAAAACCCTAGTATTCCTGATATTTTTGCAAATCTACTACAAGAAGATGAAGATATTTTCAGGAGACTAAATATACCATGGATGCCCAGTGATGTACAAGGTACCACAACAGGGAAGGTTATTGATTCAAACAGGGAAAACCTACAAAGAACTATTAAACAGTACAGACATCAAATGGACTACCTGCAGGAAACTAATGATGGCCTCATTCTAGCCAATAAAAGGCTGAGGGAGGATTTACAGGAAGTCAATGAACATTATCAAGAGCTAATAGTTGTTTCTAAAGAGGCTCTGAAGAGGAAGAGAACCACTGATTTGCAGTGTACATAGCTGAAGCAGATTGTTAGAGACTTGCAGCAGCAGAATGAAGAACTCACCAGAAGGGTAGCTGATATGGAAGATGAACAGAGGTGAGCCAGGAAGAAAGCCCCAGCTTTGGATGGGATAGCCTTGCTGGCTAAAGCTGCAAAGGACCTTTGAGTTAGTTAGTCAGTCAGTTATTTGTTATCTCTTCAGTACATGTTTTGGCTTCATATTTGACTTGTTTAGTTGCTTAACTGATAAATTCATTGCTGGTCTATGTTTGTATGCTGGTGATGCTTATCTTTTATGAACGAACTTCAATATTGTGTTCTGTTGGATACTTGTTGATTATATTAAGCATCTTTGTCTTTACTTGCTTATGATTCAGTTCTTGTTTAGCTCATGAGTGTATTCCCTGTTGGTCACCAAATTTACAACCAAGAAAACATTCCAGAAACCATAAAACCTAGTTTACTTTATTGAGTTTTATTTGAGATTGTGTTGGCTTGTTTCTTTAGCCTTGGAAACAATTTCTGGCCCAAACATTTAGCATGCTGCAAAGCTACTCAAGATCCAATGGTCATCAAGTTTATTGCAGCCACATTAAATGCTCTGCAACATGCTAAATATTGCTTGCCTTAAATGAAAACTGTAGTTCTAGTATTTCAAGTGCCAATGGTAGATTATTTTTTGAAATGTGTAATTAGAAAGTGTAACAATTTTTTAAAAGCTAATGATAAAAATACAATGATACATAAGGGAGTGAAATGAGTGACAATTTGAAAAAAAAAATTGACACTTATAAACAGGGATAAAGCTTAAAGTGAAAGCATGAAAAATCTAAAACCATCATTGAATTGTCATTTGATCAACAAAGTAGATTTGAAATTCCAGGCTGATATCTTAGATCACTGAAAAAACTGTACTATGTAAGATCACTTTATCATATGATATCTAAGATCATTGAAAAAATTGTACTATGTAAGATCACGTTATTGACCATATCTAAGATCATGTGAATCGTGATGCTCTGACCATATTGAGACCACGTGATTGCACAGAACTAGGTCCATGTGATGACAAACAATATTCAACATGCAGCAGAGTAATAAATATTGGGGGCAGTTGTATTGTGGGTACATCTGTCATAAATCTATAAGGTAACGGTATACAATTGTCAAAATTGTCAGGGTGCACTTAGGTCCATCGTGGAGTCAGTCATAATTAAATAATTAACCGTTTTTGTTTGGTGGTCAGGGTATCACATGGGGCAAACAATATTCAACATGCAGTAGAGTAATAAATATTGGGGCGGCTGTATTGTGGGTCGTTGGATCTCAAACAAGTTGAGATCTAACGGTCCACAATGCAGCAGCCTCAACATTTATTACTCTATTGCATGTAAAATATTTTTTGCCCCATGTGATACCCTGACCACCGAACAAAAACGATCAATTATTTAATTATGACTAACTCCACGATGGACCTGAGTGCACCCTGACCATTTTGACAATTGTATACCGTTACCTTATAGATTTATGACAGATGTTTTAAATTGTATTAGCGTTGCACATCAAAACTGAATTATTTACATTGTGCCCCATGTTACAAACTCCCAATTCTATATGTTGCATCGATAAAACTGTATTCATGTGACTGAATGATAGCTGTAAACAATTAAAAGATTCTGTATTGATGTTCGATGTAAAAAGATATATTGAAAGAGCTGTAAAAATATATATTGAAAAAGCTATAAAATGGAAGCAATGTACAAAGACCATTTCAATAAAGTTAAATAAAAAGGCAATTGTTGATAACAAAAGTGACGGGTTCGCCTTGGGCTGTCATTTCTTTTTTTAAAGAATTTTGTGTGTTTTGGGGATGATATAATATTTTATTTTATTTTAATGGTTTATATAGCTAGTTAGAAAATAAATAATTTTGGGGGATTTTATAAATGATATAATATTTTATTTTATTTTAATGATTTATATAACAGTTAAAGAAATGAAAAAAAGACATATAAGTTATCTTTGGCAAGGGAAGTAAGTTAAGCATGGCTATGTACAATTATCCTCATATTTAGTGTAACAAAATTTTGACTAATAGCTGATTGAACCATAATTAGCATAGATCCAAATCTTAGGCTCTATTAAACGCGCCCAGAGAGATCAAATCTCTATAGGTGCAAGCCTCTTCTTTAGTATTGCACCTGGTGTGTCCTATATATAGCCATTGATTTGATTCAAACTAAAAGACCCATCTTTTTATTTAAGGTCGACATATTATATTTTTATTATTAATATTTATTATATTGTATTTTAATAGGAACAAACATTACAACATCTCTTTGTCCCCCATACATGGTTTTAAAACCACGTGCAAGGCCCTCCTAACACCATGGGCTATTTAGGAGGCCTTGCACATGCTTTTAAAACCATATGCAAGGCCTCCTAAACAATCCATGGTTTATGTTTAGGAGGCCTTGCATATGGTTTTAAAACCAAATTTTTGCGGATAATTCAATTTTTTATTATTTTGTTAGGTAGGAACATTACAACATCTCCCCGTATTGTTTTTTTTTTCACGGACATTTATTTTGGCAAATAATCAAATTTTGATTTTTTTAGTGTTTTGTTAGGTAAGAACATTACAACATCTCCCCCATATTAGGTTGTCTTTGTGGCCGACATTTATTTTGGTTGATAATTAAAAATTTTATTTTTTATTATTTTGTTAGTAACAAACAAGTTACAATATCTCTCCCATACTTGAAAATATATTTTGTGGCCGACATAATATCGATAAACATTACAAGATCTCCCTCATACTGGGTTGTAGAGCGCCTCTCGGTGCAATAAGTTCAAGATTGATTGTGCAATAAAACAAATCAGTTCAATATGTGCTTAACTTTAAATGTTCAATTATGTGGAAGTTTTTTCTATGAGATTCTTGGATCTGGTGTTGTTTTGTAGTGAGCCACCATAAATTGTTAAGCAACTAGTAGTTTAAACAAGTATGTGGAAGTTTCTTCTATGAGATTCGTGGATGTGTTGTTTTGTAGTTAGCCACCATAAATTGTTAAGCAACTAGTACTTTAAACAATTATGTGGAATTTTTTTCTATGAGATTCTTCGATCTGGTGTTATTTTGTAGTGAGCCACCATAAATTGTTAAGCAACTAGTAGTTTAAACAATTATGTGGAAGTTTTTTTTATGAGATTCTTGGATGTGTTGTTTTGTAGTGAGCCACCATAAATTGTTAAGCAACTAGTACTTTAAGTTTTGTTTTACATGTTGAGAATACAACTATTTTCAGACATATTTTAGGTTTAAGGAATAAGAGCTATGAAAAAATGCAACAAGGTTTAAATAAATAAAAAAATTTAAGTACTTTTTCATATTTGCTTGTGAAGGGTAGTGAAGCTAGATCATTACCACAAACTTAAGCAAAGAAGTTCAATGACCAATAATGGAGTTTGCATTATAAATTCCACTACTTTTTAGTTAAAAAATTCATACATACACCACCTATAATTGATATAGGATCTACATCTTTTTTAAATGAAAAAGAAATCACTAAAAATCCAAATACTTTTGATACATTAGAACAATTTATTTATTTACATCCATACTAACTATGCTTCGTAATATCATTTTCAATAATGTATCTTTTTCAAAAATAAGGAAAAAAAATTATCCATGGATTGCATTCCATGATAAAAGGAAACTTGGAATTAGATTCCAGGAAAATGCCAAATATATGTTTACATCCATTCTTTAAAACTTATTTTAACTCATCCTTAAAGGGAAAAAAATTACATGACTGATTAGTGATTGAAAGGGGTATTCATAAGGCAACCAGATATCAGTCCAGTTGGCAAGTGTTATATCCTTGCTTAAAAGATTGATGTTAAGACTCCGATCATGGACACTTAATGTCTTCAGAACTTCAATGATTTTGCAAATTTGAGTGTTATTAAATGGGTTAAAAGATTGATGTTAAGACTCCAATCATGGATACTTAATGTCTTTATAACTTCAATGATTTTGCAAATTTCAGTGTTATTAAATGAGAAATCATATCTTAACTCAACTAACATTTATTTATTTATTTATTGTTTTTTCTGTATGCTTTAATTTTACTGCTTTCTATCTATAGTTCTTTACCGACGTTTAGGTTGTCATGATTTTAGTGTACAATTTGCAAAGCAAAGAATCTAAATAATTATACATTTATCTAGGTAACAAAAATAAAATAAAATAAAAAATCAATTAACTTTACTCAAGATCTAAATTTTAGAAGCATTTTGCACATAAAGTAGTGAGGTGCTCTACAACCCAATATGGAGGAGATGTTGTCACATAAGTAACATAACACTATAAAAAACAAAATGTAGTAAAAAAAACTCATGTCCACTCATAAAATAAAAAATTAAAACAAAGCGAAAAGTAATAAAAAAATTTACATCTCAAAAAATTGGATCCCTCTAGTGAGATGGATCTATGTTGTTATTCCAAATTTAAAAAAACATGTACTGATAATAAGATTATAATAAAAAAATAGTTTATAGTATAGTAACATTGTTAATATATGCCTTCAAAGTTGTGAAATAAAAATCAACTTAATCTTATTAAAGATCTATAAACTATAAACCATTTTTTATTTCAAATTTAAGAAAACATGTGTTTACTAAAAAAAATTGTTATACCATTCTTATTGGTATAACTATTATAGGTTGATTTTTACACATAGCAATATGTTGGTTTTCATTCATGTAACATACCCAAAACTGAAAAATAAATATTTATTATGTATTTCAACAAAAACATTATGTTAATTTTTATTGTAAAGTTTATGACTAAGTGGGTCAAGGAGGACTTTAATTGAGAATTATTTATTTTAATAATTATTAAAAGGAGACACCTATTCAGGGGATACTGTTAAATGAGTGTTCACTTCCCACTAGGAGGAAGGAGCAGCTGTAGAAGGTTGTTTGACAAGTGGCAGCACTAGCATTCACTTTCTAGTTGTTGCAAGAGCATAATCCCTAAAAAAGTGGTCATGTTCCCTAAGAGGGGGAATTGAGCTGGGTGGCTCATTAAATTCCAAAACTGACCCAAAGACATAGGAAATCTTATATAAACCATAAAATTGAGCAGGAGGCTCACCACTCATTCTGATTTCTGAGAGAATGAACTTTGTCATAGCTGTAAACTAAAAAGTCAGACACACAAAGAATTTGATGAGGGAATAGTTAAAGTGAACTACTGAGTTAAGTCTGCTTTTAAGTGTTAAGTTGTAGAAGTCTGCTGTGTAGCAGAGATATTCGTCCTAGTGGTGCAGTGAGCAAGCTCGAGGGTCCTAAGCAAGTGATTTGGATGCTTCAAAAAAAGTTGGGTGGAATAGTCTCCCTTGGGTGTCAGTCTCTTTTCTGCAACGCATTTAGGTTCTAATTCTAGATCTGTATTATATTATTGCAATTACTTTTGTTTTAAGTAAACTATAACTATTATCAAATGAGGCTCTAGCTAATAGATGTTTATTCAATAATTATGTGATTAAGTATCTGTGTAGAAACTGTTGATAGAGAAATTAATTCAAATTACCTCTTGTATTTATCCTCTCACCGTAGTGACGTACTCAAGTACAGGAAGATATGGAATTAGGTTGAATAGTAGTATCAGAATGATTGAATAAAGATGTAGGTTCGTGATTACAGAGCACAGAAATATTATGATTACAATCTATTATAGTTAGAAGACTTGGTAATTAGTTTTATTCATGTTGTAGCTCTTAAATTTAATGGATAATTATTTACATATATTAAAACTAAAATACAATTACAGTAGACTAAATTAGATTACTTAAAAGTATTTTAAGCTTAGTTTCTTAATAGCTAAATTATTAATTATCACCGAGTCGATATCATCGACAAATCTTAGCACTGATTGTAGGATTCTGATTAAACCGGTGATGTCTCTACAGTGTTTCTCTTGCAGAAGGAAATTTCAGCCTTAGGGATTTATGATTTTGAAACTGTATGGTTAACTAGAAAATTATAAATTCCTTCTATCATTAATGGAAGTTAAATACAGTTTCATGGTTTATTAAAAGTAAGTAAACCGAAGTAAAAGACTTAGCTATTTGATAGAGGGTTCCATGACCCTTTTAAATTATATATATAATCAAAAAAATAGTATTGTGACCATAGAATACGATTATCAAAGTATAAAAACTATCCAATATTTCACGGCTTTTTCAACAAAAAGACAGAGAAGTTTTTTGGGAAATTATAACTAGATTTTAGATATAAACTATTCATAATTTGATTGAAGGATACAACTCTAGGGTTTTAGGCCTCACGAGCCTTTCAAACAATAAAGAAAACAACACTGAAAGTATACTCGTTTATAAGTCTTTCGATGTTGTATAGTTAAAAATGTAAATACATATAGAGGACTAAACAAACGAAGTGGATTTCAATTAATAATGCAGGTGAGTAAGTCAATTAAAAAGTATACACAGAGAATTCTCGCGGGCTTTGCCCTAAATCATATCCAATCTAAAAAATATAATAAAGAAAGCTTTTTGTTTTACCCAAAGCTTTACAGCTTCTACAGAATAAAGAAAACCTAGATAGAGGCCTCAGTAATAGTAGAGACTTCATAACTAAATAGGTTAACGTTAAAGAAATAAATTGTAAGCCCGTAAAGTCATAATACCAATATCATTATATTCTAAAACTTTGTTTGTGCAATAGGTTAAGCTAGATATCTCAGAAAGTTCTTTCAAGTATGGATATAACAGTTAGCAGAGGCCATACGGCCCGTATTCGTTTCTCATATCCTTTATTTTTAGACAGGCAAGGTTTCCTTAATAGAACCTCAATTATAAACCTTTTTACAAAATACAGATTTTCCCTAAAAGTTTAAACAGTATTATCATGCGACAGTAATGCAAGAACAATAACGAATTACACAAACATTTATACTCTCTCCATTAAAAACATTTGCACATAAACCCCGACGAATGTCAATGAAAATATTTCTATTTCAATATGTTTTTTTTAGAGAAGCTTCTATGCCAAATACAAAATAAACAAGATGAAGGCTCGCGACCACATTGTTAAGTTAACCAATGATCCGGATTTATGCAGGAACACAACAAAATACACAAATAACCATAGAAACAAATATGCAGCGAAAATAACACTTCATTTCATTAATCAATAATTGAAACTTGTTTACATACATAATTGAAATAAACTAGCTAAAGTGCTGGCATCTTGTCTCTGAGAAGAGATGTGGTGGCTACATGCCTCTGAACTCCCTATTACAATGAGGCTTGAATGCCTATATATTATTGAGAAACAATTGAAACCATACACATCCAAAAACCTAACCCTAGGAGGTGGAACGCCAGAATGTGGGCCCTGTTGGGTAACTTGGTACATCAATTTCCCTGGGTCATAACTTTAGCATACTGCCTCTATTTGGCGTGCATGATACATCATTAGAAATATCTATTTAAGGACTACATCCACAAACAACAAATATCAAGTCTGAAATGGACTCATATTTTCCCAACCATTCAATGCAGAAAAAACGTCGTTTAGGGCCTCAAAACGGCTCCAAAAGTTTAGGACCCGAAAACTACCAGAAATAGTAAATTGTGCTACAATTAAGGAAACTAGAAAACTGAAAGAAACAATGGTGGGGGTCCAAGTGGAATAAGTGGGTGGCCACCAATATCCTCCTAGATCAACCAATCAAACCCCTCATGGGTCAGACTCGCTTGAAGTCTATAATACATAAATACCTTTCTAGAATTCAAGATGGAAGATTGATAAACCTTATATCATTCAGAAGAAAGTAGCAAGACTCTTCTTAAAGATCTGGAATAATACATAGTGACTGAAAACAAAGACTTAGACAGAGATACCATATCCAAACCCTTACGAGTCTTGCTGTAACAAACAATTTTCAAAACCAACAAAGGATTCCAGAGTGGTATAATCGTCCACGGCTCCCCAAGAGTAGTTTCACATACTTAAATTAACGATTGTTTAAAATACCAAAAATCCAAGTATTACTTCCATATCGAACTTGGAGTGGAGGAAACCAACGCCATAAAAACATACCAAGAAACCTGTCTCTTCTCAAGAGTTGTGCAAGGGAGTGACAGAGGTCTTACTAGTAAAGGGGAAGACTTAGCAGCCAGCATTGCCCTCCACTTCATTCCAAAAGTTGTACTTGTAAACATTACATTAACTGGAAGTTAAACCGTGAAACGTTGAAGAAAGAACTTGGTAATAAGAAAAAGGATCTTTTCATAATATAAAACTGTTAGTGCAGAGAAAACTTACCAGCTTTGTGTTTAAGACACCCAAGCATCAACAAAGCGAGGATTTTTTAACCTTCTCAGTGAACAAATCAACTTGGACAGGTATAGGTGGTTGGGTTTAAGGCTCCTCCATCTTTGTTGGATGATGAGGAATTGTTTTTATAGAGCCAAAACATCCAAGAGTCGAAGGCATAATGAAGACGATGAAGAATGTCATACGATAAACCATCAATTGGTTGGCACGACCGTCAAAGCGCATTAAAACCCTTAGGGTTTTCCACGCATGTTTTGTCGACAACTGGAAGACACATTGAAATCACAAGGCTAGAATTTATAACGAATCTTCAACCTGTCCTTACTTTTGGATATCAATTTAAAACTGAATGTGCATCACATCAAACCCTTATCGTTAGCCTTCTTGCCACCTTGGAGTATGGTGTACATTTTATAGTGCATTGTATTTATGGTTGGCTCATATTGTATCTACATTTTTAAAGTTGGACCCTTAATATCCTTAGGGTATAGCTTCTACCTTTGATAAAAATAGATAGCATATTTTCATGGCTTCTGGAACTTTGAAGATGAGATTTTTTTTAGGATTTAAACCTTTTTTCTTTCTTAGACCTTAGGATCGTTTTGGATTTGAACTAGTTAGCATATTAGTACAGAGTTTGTCGTTTAAGTGGTAAAGTTAAGGTACCTCAAATCCCTCAGATTGTAGAAAAGAAGATTCATGTTCTAGTCATCGCGACTAAGTAAGACCTTTGATTCCTTCCTTGTGCAACTCAAGATAGAAACAATCAAACTACAATGACAAACTGCCTTGCGACAACAGATTAATTTTTAGACATTCAAAAAAGTATTGACATATCAATAGATCAACAACTAAGCAAACAAGTAATGGTTTAAATACATTACAACAAAAATACTTGATGAAAGAAGTATGAGTAATAACATCTCTATAATTATTGTATAGTAAATCCTAATATCACTTGCACTAAAAAAATAAAAAAATTGGTGAAATTAGGGGATGTTAGAGTTCATCATTGAATATAATGAGTTATATAATGAATCTCACAAACCATCATATTCATAAAATTGGGTTATACAATGAATCTTAGAACCAAATTTTAACATATTATAATAAAATCTCTTAATATGAAATTGTCTTTAATTTTAATGTTGTAGTTTCACATTAAAAATAAATAAAAACCTTAAATATCTTAATAACATATTTAGTATTATTTGATTACATGTGCATATTAATATCATTATTTAATTATTATGATGTAAAAAAAATAAAAACATTAATTGTTAATACACTGTAACTTTTCTTTAGGCCTTGTTATATAAATCATTTTGTAATAGAAAGTGGTTTGTTATATAAATCTTTTAATAATATAGAAAATTAATTGAGCATCATAAATTATTATCAAGTAAAAAAATAAAAACATTAAATAAAAACATGAATTATTCATAGAGTGTAACTATTATTTAGGTCTTGTTATATTTTGTAACATAAAAAGAGGTTTGTTATATAAATTTTTTAGAAATATAGAAAGTTAAGTGATCATATAACCAGCATAGATCCAAATCCTGGGCTCTATCAAACGGCGAGAGGGATCAAATCTTTGGAGGTGCAAACCTCTTCTTAAGTATTGCACTCAACTATCAGCTTAGTATTAATATTTAATACTATTTATGGCCAACATGTAGTATTTTTTATTATTTTTTATTTTGTTAGGAAAGAACATTACAACATCTCCCCCTACATTATTTTAAAACCATGTGCAAAGCCTTCCTAAGACCATGGGATTTTTAGGAGGCATTGCACATGGTCTTAAAACCATTTGCAACAACCTCCTAAACCATGTACCATAAAACCATGGGTTGTTTAGGAGGCCTTGCACATGGTTTTAAAAACATTTGCAAGGCCCTCCTAAACCATCTACAACAAAACCATGGGTTGTTTAGGAGGCCTTGCACATGGTTTTAAAACCATGTGCACAACCAACAATTTTTTTTGGATAATTCATTTTTTTATTTTTTATTATTTTGTTAAGCACGAACATTGCAACATCTCCCCCATATTGTGTTGTTTTTTTTACCTACATTTGTTTTGGCGGATAATTCATTTCTTTTATTTTTTATTGTTTTGTTAGGTAGGAACATTACAACATCTCCCCATATTAGGTTGTTTTTGTAGCCCACATTTATTTTGAAGGATAATTTTTTTTATGGCCAACATTTACAAGAGTAAGAGTAATGTTACATAACGTTACAAGCATTACATGTAACGTTACAAGATCTCCCCCATACTGGGCTGTAGAGCACCTCTCTGTGCAAAAATAAAAATCATTTTAGCTCATAATCTAATTTTATTTATTCAACATTATTGTATTTTAAATTGTATAAAAAAAAAAATTTAATAAATTATTGTTTTTTAAATTGATATAATTTTAATTGTTGAATATCATGTTACTTTTACATTCAAATCCACAACATCACTTGTTTGTTTTTGGTTGTATATTAAGAAATAATTCTTAATTATACTTTTTTATCTAGCATTTTTTTGAGAGTATAAAATTTAAATGACAAATG
The DNA here is from genome assembly GCA_001517045.1 of Pseudotsuga menziesii. NCBI lineage: Eukaryota > Viridiplantae > Streptophyta > Pinopsida > Pinales > Pinaceae > Pseudotsuga > Pseudotsuga menziesii. Next base: position 200,030 of record LPNX010596047.1, on the reverse strand, counting down.
ATATTCATATAAAAAAAATTAAAAAGTCATAATATATGTATTATTATACCTGCCTCAGCAGTTATATTGTAATCCATCGCAAGTCAAACTTTTTTGACTTTGTATTAGTTTCTCTCTATTGAAAAAATTAAAATCTGTTTTGTAAAGTATAGCTTAGCGATTTGTAAAATATTTTTTTAATTTTGTTAAAAAACTATTTTGTAAACAACTTATTGGTGGATAGAAGATGATGTCAACTTTGGAATTTGGTATCTGGATTTGAGTTGACATGTGGCAACATGACATCTTAATAATAAAATTAAAAAAATAAAAATTATATCCCATTGCCATCTGTTATAGCAAGTGGTACCATCGGAGCCAGCTGTTCTGGTTTTTTTCAGACCTCGGGCCATGAGACGAGGGTGCATTAGCTTGGCAATGTCATCCACAACAACTAAATCGGAGTCGAGGTAAATGTAAATGATTTTCCCGAGGCATGACGGCAAGATATCGGCCAAGTAAGTGCGAGCGTAATTGAGTGGCTGATCCAGAGCCTGTCAAAGTGATATAATATGAAGGGCAAGTATGGAAAAGTCGCCTAAAGCGTAGCCTTGAGATCACGTTGGCGCTCGGACACCATGAAATGGAAGACTACATTCTCAGGACAAGCAGACTACGTTGGCTTCATGATTGTAAGTACAGACTACAGTATATAGGCTCAAAGACAGAAAAGTTTGGTTTGTGTCACAAATTCGGTTTGTAAATCATATATACCTGCGAAACAACTAAGATTGAATTGTAATATATTGTCGTAGTAGAAACGCTCTCCCATGAACAGCAAAGAGCTCTGAGCGGCGATGAAAATGGAGAATTCACGAGAGGATTCATGGATGGCCATGACGAAGAGATTGATCCTGATCGTGACGAAGCAGCAGCTGGCTATGGAAAAGGCAAGATGGATAGAGAAATGACTGTGGGAAAATGCCAGCAGAAGAGTGTGGGCATGGGATATTTGGACCAACTGAAGAAGAGAATGATGAATAATAATCCTGCATCCATTAATGGAGGTGAAGCATTTAGCTTCAAACAGTTCAGAGAGATTAGCTGCGCTCGTGCTTGCATGATGTCCTTGAATCCCAGTATTCTTGTAAAGACACCTCATATTCCAAGAGAAGAATACATGGCTCTGGTCGAAGGACGTTCTAGTGAAGATGCGCAGATTATTAATAATAATACACTGAATGACATAAGGAGACGCGTAGGCAAAATCATAGGGTGCAAGAAGCTGATGTTGCCAAACTCAAAGGAACGTAAGCAAAACGAGCCTTGTGAGGATCAGGCCGCAGCAATAAATAATTCTCATAATTCAAACAAGGATAGAGATATCCAGAGACGAAATATCAGAACATCAAGGATGAAAGAGATTGTGAAATGGCAGGCCACTTCTAAAACCAGCGAGAAGAATAATCGCTGGAGGGTACTGAATCGCCATTATTTTTTATTTTTTCTGCGTTGTGTGCCGATCTGTTGTCTTTTTACTTATCCATGATACTTGTGTTTGTGTTAATATATGATTATTGGTGCATATTTTCAACAGAAACAAAGGATCTCTGAGTGGCACGTCTGGTTCAGAGGAGGATCTGAGGAGCTCATGTTCGTCATAGGGGTCATCTTCTACAGCTTCTTCGTTTAGAGGAGTTCAGAGTAAGTGGGAGGTGCAGTCAAGTGCCCTGTGTCCACCTCCCAGAGGAAACCAAACTAACTGGATAACTACAGACTCTGAATGTAAGAACCCCTCTTTTCCCTGGCATCGTACTCCTGTTTTTCTACATAGTGCTTCATTTCTACAATAGTCCAAGTTGGAACTTTGGGACTGGAAACTACTAAATAAAAGTCTTTATATATTGGGAACGCCTAGAAGAATGTCTACCCTTACAAGGTCTTAGTTTTAGTATTTGTTATTGGTTTTTGGGCTTACTAAATAAGTCTTTAGAGGGAACACCTAGAAAAATTGTGTTATTGGTTGTTGGGCTAACTAAAGAATTTCTTTAGAGGGATCACCTAAAAGAATGTCTACATTTGCAAGCTATTGGCTTTTCGTCATTCATAGGGAACACCTAGAAGAATGTCTACGTTCCCAAGCTCTTAGCTTTTGTTATTGGCTTTAGAATAGTCATTACTTTTTAAGCTATTAACTTTTGTCATTGGTTTTTGCACTAGGAATAAAGAATGTCCACCTTTGCAAGCTCTTAGTTTTTGTCGTTGGATCCTCTCATAAGAGTTTTCTTTATGAATTATCTCGAGTTCATCCCTAAAAATAACTTTTTAATCTTCTCATTAAAGTCTTTGTATATTGTCAAACCAACCCTAAAACAAAATTATACCCCTATTATCGAAACCAGCACATTGCTCAAATCAATTAATTTGGTTTAGCCATATTGCCCAAACCAAGAATTTGGTTTGTGAGATCTAAACCAAGATTTTAGTTAAACACATTGCTCAAATCAATCAAGTTGGTTTAGCCATATTGCCCAAACAAAGAATTTGGTTTGTGAGATATATCTCAAGGTTTTTAATAGTCTTATTTTCACTTTTCACTTTAATTTGGGTAATCTGGTTTGTGAGATATAGTTTTTTATAATGTATTTTTCACTTTAGTTTAGGATGCATTTTAAGATTAATGTTTCTTTTGTTATCGTTTATAATATTAAGAATTGTTTTAAACATAGTATATCATATTTATAAATATTATTATTAGCATATAAGAAGGTATGAAAAATTATATAATACTTTTATATATAATAATGAGTTAAAAATATATATATTATTTTGAAATTTTCATGAAAAAAAATATATATATATAGGATTATTATTTTTTGGATTTTTAGGTAAAAAATATTAACGATGTGATGTATTATTAAAGATACTACAATATATATTAGTTATATAATATCTATAATATATATGGAAATTTTATTGAATTTTATAAGGATACCAATTTGTTTTATAATTTTAATACTATGATTCTAAAATTGATAGTTTCTCTTTGTGTATATCACTTGAGTATGTGTATTATGAATAATCTCACATGTAAGAGATGGCTTATAGGGTGCAAGTCTTCAAAGTGATGTTATAAAGAGATGGTTTCTGGGGTGCAAGTCTCCAAAGTGATGTTATGAATTGATGGTTTATAGGGGTGCATGTCCTAAGGGTGATGTCATAACATCCTTATTCACTTTGGTTTTAACATCAGTAGAAAACTCTACTACATCCTTATAGGCTAGTCATTGTTCCCAAATAGTGTGAAATAAAATTCATGAAAAACCTTAAAGATCATTGCCATTAATATCATTCATGGTGATGATACAAACCTCGATGTTAGATTGATTTCATCTCTATATAAAAAATGAGAGGTGTATTTCCCAAACCAGCTTACATAAACAAAATATGTTTTTCATAGAATAATAGATAGAGTCAATACCTCCACAAGCATTTCCTCCCTTTAATTGGGGTGTCATTCTATGTTTCCATTCAATCAAATTGATATCATTCTCTAGGTTGTTGTCTATGTGATACCTATAATAATTATAAGGTGTTTATGAATACATTAGCATATTTCAAGATTTAGATTTTGTTTTACAATAATTTTAATCCTTCTAATGGTGTGTACCACTTGGGCATGTGTGTTGTGAATAATCTCACATCCATAGAAATTGTGAAATAAAGATGGTTCATTTCAAGTGCAAGTCCCCAAAATGTGTGATAACATCCTCCCTCACCTTGATACTAACGCCACTAGTGACTTCATTAATTCAAAGTATTGCTTCCTTAAAGGTCATTCATCATTTCCAATAAGTGTTAATAAATTGTCGATGGTCCAAACCTCAATGTTTTTCTACCCCAACAATTTGATTTCATTCCAACTAGAGTGCTAACAATTATCAAGTCTCCAAAATCCAAATTTTCTTTTAAATGTTATTCTAGGAATTATATTAAAGTTGTTATTGTACGCTATGTTCTAGATCATGGTATCAGATCTCATTTAACCCTTATGTATGCGCCTCTAACTCTTTTCACAGGACTATAGAATTGTAGAAGTAATCGTTATGCTTTGGATGATTGAATGGGCTAAATCCAAAGGTTCATCTTGTTTGTGATCTAGTGGTTGAGAAAATGTGTTTTGTTCTCGTGAAAAACACAAGTTCAAAACCACATCAACAAAGACCTTTACGAGTGCATGTGAAAGTCAAATTTGATGACTCTCCATGTTAAAGTGGGGTACATATCATATGTTAGGATCTTGTTATACATTAATACTCTATTCCTCCCTACTAGCACACACCCATCTAAACTTCATTTTTTATTAGCATCTCAAAATTATATATCTTTAATTCACATAAATGACCTCCCTAATACATGATTTAAACCTTGTTGTGATATGTACATCATTGAAATAATCTTAAACAAGTGGAATAAGCAACAAAGTTGCTTAGTACCTGCCTCCTAAGAAGAGATTGAAAATATATAGCACTAGGATAATTTTGCTATAAAAATATATGATAAAACAAATATAATTACAATTTGAAAGAAATTAAAAGAAAAATGAATTAAAAAATGTCCATTTAAATACGATCTAGGTTATTGCAATGTAGCATAAAACAAGCATATTCAAGCTTCCTTACATACTTCTAGTAATATTCTTGACTTATGTTATAAAAATATGCAAGTTTCTTTATAGACTAGCATAAATAGGAAATGAGAAATAATAGCTTATAAGACTATAAATTAATATCATTGTTGTGAGAATAGTTTATTTATATTTTATTATAAATTTATAATGTTATACAAATATGCAAGTTTTTTTTATAGACTAGCATAAATAGGAAATGAGAAATAATAGCTTATAAGACTATAAATTAATCTCATTGTTGTGAGAATAGTTTATTTATATTTTATTATAAATTTATAATTTAAATTTAAAATAAATTTAATTATTTTAAATTGAAAAAAAATATTTTTTAGTTAAATATTTTGAATAATGGATTTTCCAAGAATAAAGCATTACTATAAATTACTATATATTACTATATATAGTAATGAGTCATAAAGAAAATAAACAAAGCATTACTATATATAGTAATGAGTCGTAAAGGAACTTCAATCTACAAGAAAAATCCCATGTTCTTTGAACTCAACCTTTCTAGTTCTATTTCCAAAATTTGATAAAGTCAATTCTTTTGGAGATTTTCGTTCAATCTCTTTATGAAAAAATGTTTATAAATTATTTTGGTTAAGATTAAAGGTAATTCAACAATGTATTTCCCTTGAATAGATTCGGTTCTTGGAAGGCTGATTCATTCATGAAGCCATTAGTATAGCCCAAGAAGCTTTCCATTCGATAAGACAAAGAAAATACCCTTTTGTTGTGATGAAAATTGACCTAAAAA
>LPNX010596047.1:172552-192839 GCA_001517045.1 Pseudotsuga menziesii | reverse complement strand
AGTATGTAAGGAAGCTTGAATATGCTTGTTTTATGCTACATTGCAATAACCTATATCATATTTAAATGGACATTTTTTAATTCATTTTTGTTTTAATTTATTTCAAATTGTAATTATATTTGTTTAATCATATATTTTTATAGCAAAATTATCCTATTGCTATATATTTTCAATCTCTTCTTAGGAGGCAGGTACTAAGCAACTTTGTTGCTTATTCCACTTGTTTCTATTGCCATGAGACATCAATGTTTATGATTGTTTTTATTTTTTTTGAAGCAAAAACAAGTAACATCAAAGTTAAAAAAACCAAAATTACAAAGCTGAGATCCAAAAGAAATAGAACTTCTTTAAAAACCAAAAGTTAAAAATGGCTTACGTTGAGAGCAAAGTGCTCCAAACAATGGAACCTGTTACATTCACAATAGGTCCAAAGAAAAGATGTATGAATTATATTAAAAGCCATACCAAAAGGGAGCATATGCCAACCCAAACTCTCAAACCAAGATCAAAACAACAGTCTTGATTATTGGAAATACAAGTCATGAATTTTACAAAATTTTATGAAGCTCATACATGACGTATACAATCCAGGGAACTTTATATATGCAATTCAAGTTGTTGGAGGATAAGGGAAACTTCATTACACCAAAATTCATCATATTGATAACCTTTTGCATCTGCATTTTCCATTTGTTTGTGAATCTCTGCTTCACATAGAGCAGAAGTTGTTACCACTTCTACTTTTATGTTTGCTTTCTTAATTTCTTCTAAAATTTTCCATCATCTGACAATCATACACTCTAATTTTTTGGAGTCTTGTAAGTTTTAAATAACTTTTGGGCAATTTTTTTATTTTTTCACATCTCATCACCGTTAATATTTGAAGAGAAGCCATTGCACCCTCCTCCATCTTTGGCAACTCTTCTAACTTGAATAATTTAACTAATGAAAGTATTTCCAAATAAGGAAATGCGCCATTCTCACTAAATTATTTAGGTAAGATTTTTAAATTATAACGTTGCAAGGTTCAATGATAACGTTTCCATGTGAACAAATTTCCCTAAGGTACCCTCACTAATTGTTTGTCCATTGTCCGATAAACGTAAGGTTTTGAGTTGGGCTAAATTGCCCAAATCCAAAGCTTTTATGGAAACTGCTTCTTCCTGTTCTGTCCACAGACTTGTGCAGCAACTCATGTTGAAATGCTACAGAGACCAGGAATCCATCAAAATAAAAAAATCGTGAATCCATCAAAATACATACAGAATTCTACAAAAATCATGTTGATTTCTACAAAAATCGTGAATCCATCAAAATACATACAGAATTCAATGAAATTCGAGTTGGATGCTCCTACATCAATCAAAGCTAGTAGTTAGGGTCGCATTCTCTCTCTAGTGGACGGGAGGGGACGTGACAACATGGTATCAGAGTTATTGGTTACAACATTGGGCCTGGATGGGCCAAGAGGATAGCTATTAGAGCTGCGAGTTGCAGCATTGGACCTAGATGGGCCAAGTTGAATAGATAAAAATGGAAAAAAACACCCAGGTTGTGATTGGACAGAGTTGTTGGTTGCAGAAAGAAAACTACAACAAGAAAGAGTGTTATTTAGCAGAATTGCTAAACATAGCCAACCCAACCAAATGCACCATGGCTGTGATCTGAATTCTACTACGATCTTGACCGTTCATGCTTGCAAGAAGAAATTGGTAAGTAATTGTTTGAATTTCTAAGATTGACTAACAAATGATGTTGCTAACACATTTTGCAGAGTCATAGTGCAAATTGAAGAGTTGATCTTGGTCTGACCAAGGAGGTCAAAGAAGATCAATGCTAAGATTAAAATTAACATCATGGATGATGCACAAGATCCATATGGACACGGGAAATATGTTATGGGGGAAAATCCAAGAGACCCACAAGAGGGAAGGAAGCCACTCCAATGCTAGAGATGTCGAGGACCCCATTTGCGCCGAATTTTTCCACATGGGGAAGGGTATGTAAGGCCATCTTACAATATCCAAGGTCATGGAACTGAAGTTGTTGGGAAAAGGGAACGAGAGAGTTCCCCAGATGCTGCAGCTACCATAAGAATCCTAAGGGTAGAGTTGTAGGGTTGCAAGGAAGAAAATAAAAGGCTGGTAAAGGATTTGCTAGAGAGAAACCAGATGAATTTAGTCATGCTACAGAGTTGGGCAGACCCCCAAAGGTAGATAAAATCTGGGCATCATTTAACAGAGGTAGAAGGGAGTAGGAGAAATTCCCATAAGAAAGATATGAAGCTTAACCCAAGGAAGAAAGGTTTTAAACCTTCTCACCTCCTGAAGCAGCAAACGCAGCCATCACAAGATGAGATTGAGCCAAGAAGAGTTGTGAGGGAAAATCCCAAGGAACCACTCAAATGATGGGGATGTGAAGGACCCCATCAACGCAAGAATTGTCCACTTGTGAATAGGAATGAGGTTCAAGTCCCTAGCACCCAAGAAGATGAAACTGTGGGTCAGGAATCAAGGATCACTCCTAAAATTTGTGCAGTGTTAGAAGACCACCAGGAAGGTCATATCTCAACTGTGGTGGAAGTTGAGGGTGAGATTATTGAACATAATGTTTTTGTTTTGATTGACCCTGGATCGACTCACGGCTATATCACTCTTGGACTTGTTGAGATGTGCACTTTGAAGAAGTCAAAGCATAGAAAATCGTGTTTAGTTCAACTAGTTACTGGAACTAAGAGAAAGGTTAGTGAAGTGGTAAGGAAATGTCCATTAGTCATGGATGGGTTAGTCACTTGTGCAGATATGAATGTTCTGCCTCTTGGTTCCTATGATGTTCTCATTTGAATGGATTGGTAGGAAGCACATATAGCAAGATTTGATTGTTACCACAAGACTTTTGAGTGGTTGAATGAATAAGGAAACCTGAAGGTTGTGAAAGGCTTTCCAAAAGTGACCTCTGGAAGGAAGTCTTCAGCAATACAACTGAAGAAGTTCTGGGGGAAATGTTGCAGAATGTATGCAGCTCATGTTTTGGGGGCAGCAGAGAATGATACTCCTAGGTTGGAGGGCTGTCATGTGCTGTAGGAATTCAGGAATGTTTTTCCAGGTGAAATTCCAGAGCTTCCTCCAAAGGGGGACATTGATCTCACAATTGAACTTGTGCTGGGTAAAGCACCATTGTCCAAGACACCCTATAGGGTGAGTACACCAGAAATGATAGAGATGAAGGTGCACGTGCAAGAGTTTTTGGGAAAGTGGTATGTCAAGAAAAGTGTGTCTCCTTGGGGAGCACCATTCCTAATTGTGAAAAAGAAAGATGATACACTATGGTTTTGTATTAATCATAAATAGTTGAGCAAAGTCACTAAGGGGAACAAACATCCTTTTCCTAGAAAGGATGACCTCTTTGATGAAATGAGAGGAGCAAAGGTGTTTTCCAAGATTCACTTGGGGTTTGATTACCATTAGGTAAGACTCCAGTAAGGCTCCGGGATGGAGATTTTCATAAGACAACCTTCAGAGCAAGGTATGGATTTTATGAAGTTGTGGTGGTATCATTTGGTTTCACAAATGCACCAATAAGAACATGTGCCTCATGAATAATGTTTTTAGTAAGTATCTGGACATGTTTGTTCTTGTTTTCCTTGATGGCATTCTTATTCTAAGAATGAGGAAGAACATGTGGAACATTTGAGGCTAAATTTGAAATTGCTCAAGAACCATAAGTTGTATGCAGGGTTGAGCAACTATGAATTCTATGAAGATAGAATTCATTAATTGGGTCACATTATCTCAGATAAAGGAATAATCGTGGAACCTAAAAGGGTTGAGACCATTAGGAGCTGGATTGCTCCAAGAAAGATGACAGATGTAAGATCTTTGGTGGGACTTTTGGGGCATTGCAAGAAGTTCACTGAAGAAGATTTTGCAGGAAAAGTGGAGCTTGTGTATAGGTTGAGGAGGCCTGCATGTGAACTTGTAGTTCCATGAAGAAATGAACCTTGTGTGTATGGGGATACATATGAGGACTTCCTGAAGAATCAGGTAGAATGACCTAAGCAAAGCAGTATAGTTGTGCCCAATGAAACCCAGGGCAAGAAGCTACCATGTTCTATCAGAAGTATCTCATGACTAAGAACAGATTTTGAAACTTCAAATTGCAAGATTTTCTGTTGATTATGGGAGATTGTGATATTCTGTGATGGTTTTGATTCAATCTAATAATGGATATGCTTGTTTTCCATTGCTTGATGTTTGAAATTCCTGGTGCTAATTGTGAATGTTTGACTGATTTAAAATTGTGTCAAGATGACATGGTCTATGTGGATGTCCAGGTTTTGGGCAGCATGTGTAAGTAGGGGATGAGTGCTCTCGCTTGAAAAAATCCAAACAATACGAGGATGACCTCATGGTTGCAAAAAACTGATTTTATGCAGGAAGCAGAAGTGTGAACTCATATTTTTATTTGAATATCAGTGTTATTGATCGTTTGATATTTGGGAAATCATGTATGCATGAAATAGATTTGAAAATCTATGATTAAAATTTTATGATGACATCTCATGTAAACTGCATACTTGTATGTAACACAAGTGAGATGATGGAACTATGCCCTTGGAGTACATAACTTCTCGAAAGGATGTGTTTGGGATACATAACTCTTCGGAAGGATGTACTCGGTGTACATAGCTCCTCGGAAGGATAAACTAGGTGTACATAGCTTCTCGGAGGGATGTGTTGGAAATAGGTTTGAAAATCTGACTGAAATTTTTATGATGACATCTCATATGAACTGCATGCTTGTATGTAATGCAAGTGAAATGCTGAAAAATATGTATTGGGTGTACATGGATCCTCGGAAGGATTTATGTGGTGTACATAGCTTCTCAAAGGGATGTGTTTGAAATAGGATTGGAAACCGATGATTGAAATTTTCTAATGACATCTGATGTAAAATGGATGTCTATATGTAATGCAGGTGAGACGATGAAAATATGTACTGGTTGTACATGGCTCCTCGAAAGGATGTATTGGGTGTACATGGCTTCCCGGAGGGATGCGTTTGGAATAGGTTTGGGAACCTATGATTGAAATTTTATAGTGGCATTGGTAAGCACTTGGAGGAGGTGTTGGGCCCTTAAGCTAGAGTTGTTATTGAGCACCCAGAGAGGTGTTAGGTTCTGAAGCGGGGCTGATTGGATCTCGGTTGAGAGATGCTATACAGGTAAGTATTGGATTACTTGGAAAATATTGGGTGATTTTCTGTAATTACACATGTACATAATGATTCAACTAATATTTCAGAAATCTTGTTAAGAAATAAATCCTGCGGAAATGAATCTGACATGTGAATTAATTTGTTATGGTTCCTGGAAAGGAAGTGCCTGAGCAGTGGTGAGCACTGGAAGAGGTGCTAGGATCGTAAACTAGAGCTCCAATTGAGCACCCAAGGCAGTGTTAGGCTCTGAAGTGGGGTTGACCAGATATTGGTTGGGAGACGTTATACAGATAAGTAGTTGGTTTACTTATCATACTTTTGATTGTTATTGATTTTCTTTAAATATACATGAGCATATGATGCAGACATGGTTTTGCAAATCTTGTTATAGATTGCATCCTATAGGAATGAATCTGACATATGAATTAAATTCATTGTGGTGTTCAGAAAAGAAGCACCTGAGCTTGGTAAGCCATTGGAGGAGGTGCAGGCTCTTGAACAAAACTACTATTGAAGCACTTGAGGAGGTGTTGGGCTCAAGAAAAGAGCTGTTAGACCTCAATTGAGAGGTATTTTCAGGTGATCCGAGTCTTGTAGAAATTTGGCTACCCTTTAATGCACACCCAGATGTGGGGTGGGGAAGGGTTGTGAGCGCCATGGTTGTATAAAGCCCAATCGGACACCTGTGGAACCAAAAGAAGATACTTATGCATATGAGTATTTGGTTCACTTGGCAACTTTTTGTTGATTTTATATCAATATACATGTGAATGTGATTCATCTATGATTTCAGAAAATCTTGTGAATACTGACATGGGAATTGACTCATTGCTTGAGAATAGGTATTGCTGGTTGCCAAAGACACTGGAAATGTTCCAAGTTGAGGAGAAGGATTCTGCAAGACCAGGAAAATATCTTGTGGCGTGTGCTGATGCATGCAAGAAAGGACTTGGAAGAGTTCCAAATCGTGCCATTGGACAGATACTGGTGCAGAGGAATCACTGCGGTCCTAAAGAGGCTACGTGGGAGTTGGAGGATGCCATGTGATTGGCACATCCATTTTTGGTTTGATTTTGCAAAGCACTGAGGGTGGTGCCAGTGTAGCAATTGTTAAATTTTTGTAAAGCACTGAGGACAGTGCTATTGAAGGGGGAGGGGAATGTAACACCCTGGCTTTGACCCCGTTTGCAATAAATGTATATGATGTAAATATTGTAAGTAATCATGGTGTGGAGCTAAAGGCAAAATCCCCACCATTGATTTAGTATTTTATGTTTCGGCGATTAAAATCGATGCCGATGGTATTTTGTGCTAGCCAAGCACAATATGATTGAGACATCATGTAAATATGCAATTTAATTAACCCATAACTAGCTATGTCAATGCAACAAATAATGATATGGGGGCATCATTTCCTAAGGGATAGGGAGGGGGAATGTTTAACCTTGAGCCAATGGGGAAAAGCCAAATATCAAGGGAAAAACCCATAAACTATCAACCACCTATTTATTGTATTTTTCCCCAATCATTTATTTCTACCAAAATTTGGTTGAGGTAGTTATTGCATGGGAATGGGAAAATTATGGGAACAAATTCGAATTGGGCAGGGCACCTATTCTTGAAAAACGTGTTTTGACTGCATGGGCAAGAAAACACCCAAAAATGTATGCCCATTTTCTCATGCATTCATGTTTCATCTTCCCTCGCGTTTTGGGGGAGCTGGGGGGGACGTTTTTATCATCCATCCTTTATTCATGGGGCGGGGGGGGGGGGTTGTTCATTTTCATGTTCATTCATCCACTTGCTGGTCATTCTTCCCGATCTGATAGATGGAGCGAGTGCTAGCAGGTGATGCTATGTGTTTCTGCAAGTATTTTTCCTTTGCCGAGACCCTGGTTGTTGTGTTATCCTAAACTATTGAGTGTTATGAGACCCTGTTACTTTGTGTATCAGAGCGAATTCTATGTTGTTGTGTCTCCCTGTGCTTTTCTGTGATGTGCACCCTAGTTTTGGTATGAACTATATACAAGACTTAGGAGTGGAAGAGACGTAGAATGTGCTTGATAAACCTAGTGTGGAACCTCACAATAAGATAAGACTGGCTGGTGAATATACTATGCACATCCTGAAGAGCACTGGAAGGGAAGGTGTAGCTTGAGGGACTATGGAGCAGAGAAGGGGACACTTCCTTGTGTTGGGTGTGTAGGAAACATGGATTCCAGGTTAGATAGGTCTTGTGAAGGTTTCCTTAGCTTTGTGGATGAGCTCACTAGCTTAGCAGTTCTTCCTGTCCACTGCCTTAGAAGCCTGATAAACCCAACTTAAAGGATGGCTTGGCTAATAGCCCAATAAACCCATCTGTTGGCTTGGTTGTGTCTTGTTGTGTTTGGCCTTGTGTGTGTGATCCTTGGTTGGACAGCCTGATAAAACCATCTGTTAGTAGGCTTGGCTGGTCCTTAATGTGAATGTTGGCTTGACTGACTGCAATGTGATAAACCCATCAGTAAATTGGCTTGTGTTCCTGCAACCTGATAAACCCAACTATGTTGGCTTGGCTAAGTTTTGTTGTATCCTTGGCTATGTGTGAGCCTGCTAGTGTTCCTTATTCCTTGGGGAAATCATGCCCAGCTCAGGGGTGGAAGTGTTGTTGAGAGATTGATGAGCGCACTGGCCTATTGTTGGGTGGAACGTTGCAGCAACGTAGCTGGTTGCATGAAAAAATTCTTTCAAGATAAGTATTCTTATCTATGTTAAGCTCTGCATTTGTATTTGCTTAATGAAATATGATGAACATGCCTAATGTGTTGAATTGATGAATTTTTTCCACTGTATAATTGCAATTGTATGCATTTGTGTATGTTTTTTTCAATGCATTTTTAAATTATGTTATGGGGATTAGATTTCCCAGATTGGTAATGGTCTGAATGATCAAAGTTGTCCAATACTTTTGCTAACAGGTTGAATTTCTTGACTGAAATCTCCTTCCACAACTTTCCTTTCCGTAATTTGCGATATGCGGGATGCAGGATGCGGGATGCGACTTCACAATATCTATTTCCACAGATTTCCTTCCACAAATTGCGGGATGCAGGATGCGTCTTCACAAATCTCTACTTCCGCAACTCTTCTTTCCGCATCGGTATATTCCGCATGCGGGATGCGAGATGCAGGATGCGGCTTCGCGGATCTCTACTTCCACAACTCTTATTTCCACAATGGTCTATTCCACATGTGGGATGCAGGATGCAGCATGTAGTATGCGGGATGTGGGATCGCAATTTCCATTTTCCCCTATTCCACAAACTCAAGCTTTATGCACCCTTGATTCTTGCGGGTTGATTCTTAGCCGTTGATCTGTTCCTAGATGCGGAATAGATTGTGACCGTCGATTTTCGTTGTGATTTTTCTCAGCTGTTCGATCTCCTCTAAGATATTTCTCTGTAGATTGTCGAAGTGATCATTGACGGGATCAATTTCTCTATTTTTGGGAAGTGGAGAATTTATACACCGACTTGAATAGAGTGAACGCAAGATGAATTCATTCCTCTATATATTTCTACAAAAACAAGGAATCCATCAAAATACATACAAAATTCAATGAAATTCGAGCTGGATGCTCCTACATCAATCAGACCAAGTAGTTAGGTTCGCGTTCTCTCTCTAGTGGATGGGAGGTGACGTGACAAAGGCACTTGTGCAGAAAACATCCCAAAGTATTTTTTGGATGAAAATCCATTCCATAATTGGGAACCATTATTGATCAAAATGATATCTACTTGGATCCTAACAACATTTTTTCACTACTCAACTAACCAAAATTGCAAACAATGATCACATTAAAGAGTTTTTATGGGCAATATGACTTTTAAACAAAAATCATCAAATCATTTTTAAAAATGGTGCATTCCTTAGATGGAATATCACATTAGAAAGATTTCTCTTAGAATACATAACTTGACTAAGCATTTCAATAGATCAAGAAAAGATTCTAATCAAAACCCATTTTAATATTTCCAAATTTGTAAGAGGCATTTCAAATCAAAATCGAGTCTTCCTAACATGCCATTAGTGCAGTTCTAAAAAATTGAGGTCACCTTTTGGCCTATCACTCAAAGGATCTAGCCAACACAAAGATACATTAGAAAACATATGATAAATAACCATGTACAATTTTCCAAGCCTTAACAAAGAAATGGATACAATATATTCTTAACAAAGAAGCAAACTAAGCAACATACATTCAACAATTTGATTTAGTAATAAAGTATATGAGAGGTATAGCCAATTAGTTTAGGAATTTACTAAATTTCCCTCAATTTAATACCCTGAATATCCTCAACCTATGGTTTGCATCAAATGAGGAATGAAAACCATTATATATGACAAATCCCACATTCATCCCATATTCCAAGAATTGCATCATCTTACAAAGATTAATCAAGTGTTTTTCTTCAAGGACTATCTGTGGGAATATAATAAACCCACTTAATACTTAGGATAAAATATTTAATCATTATTTGATTAATTTCCTACCTACTAGCTTAGATAGTTGGAATCCACTTGCACCACATCATCAACACTTTCCATGTATACCCCATGTTAGGATTAATTAATCCTCCTTTGTCCAATATAGTCTATTCGGTCATTTTTCCTAACTTAGGAAGTTATTATCACTGTGCTAGAGTATGGGGGACACACCTAGGGGTTATCTGCCACTTACTACATCTTCATGCATGAGTTTGTGCCTTTGGGACCAATCCTTACATTACAGGAGCCCACTCTGAGTGCCACCAGCAGTCACCTTCAATTGGTTGTGGTAGGTAAAAAGTTATGCTAAGTTATCCTCTAGTTACTTTCACTTATATCACTATCAGTTATATTGGCACCAATTTTGCATGTATGTAAGGAAAGTGACGCCTTTTGTCCACCTACCTCATCAGTTAAGTGATTGTAGAGTGATTTAGACATCCAGAGTTAGACTAGTGAGCTCCAACTGTGATTTTTCCACACTGAGTTAGATAAACAGTCAGTTAGAGATCGTAGATTCGAATCCTATCCACAGTATTCAAATTCTAATTATTGTACTACCATTTTATTACTAATTAATGAATGAAGATTAATGTTGTGATTATCTCAACGTTTTTTTGTCCAATTAATCTAAAATCTGTGTCATGAATTCTTTGCTCAGAGTACATTCATCCTGATTATTCCACTGCATAATTCCTTTCCAATAGCTCTCATCATATCCCATAGATCTATGGCTCTCAAATTTACCATGACATCATATCCTTATTCAGGCTAAATCTCAAACCTCAGAAACCTCCATGCTTGCACCAAAAGTAGTTGAGTTTCCACATAATTCCTGGAATCATTGCATTGATCCCCCTGTATTATGTCGAGAGAATTATATACATGTGTGACGGACTCTAAAAAAGTGCACATGTTAAGGTGGAAAGGTTTGAACTAACAAATGTTTACAAATTGATTATTTTTGGAAATTTTTTTGTAGGTAAAACTTCAAAATGGATTTAAGATCAGTTCCTCCTCTATCACCATTCAATTATGCTGAGTGGAAATTGAAGATAGTTTCATATATTGAGAGCCATGATCTCCTTGATGTGTAATTTAGAGGCCGTAAATAATCTTATGAAGAGGAAGAAGATTGGATAAATGACTATGATAGATCATATGGAAGTATGGGTATGGTAATGTCTCCTGATATGTGTTATCTCATGGAATCTGTTGAGCATCCATTTGAGCTCTAGAGAAATCTAGAGAGAGAATTTGGTGTGCAAAAAGAAGAAGATGATAGCTGGAGTGAATCCAACACATCCTCGTGTATTCTCCCTTCAAAATTCTTGTCCTCTATTCTCTCAGATGAAGTTGTTCAAGATCATGAAGAAGAAACAAAATCTTCAACTCAATCAATTCGAATGGTTGAAAGTCTCCTTGCAGTGACTCCTTCTCCTGTTGCTACAGAAGTTTATGAGATCTCTGATATCTCATCTTCTCATATAGCTGATCCAGAAAAACACATTTGAATCTTCTTTGTTGAATAAAAACTCTCCTTCCATTCTACTTAGTCATTCTCTAGTGATTCTTCTATTCTAAATTATGTGCAAAGTTTTCCAGTGAAAGCTCAAAGAGTTAAAGAGAAATTCAATTCCTCTCTCTCCAATCATGTTGTTATTGTGCTAAAAAGTGATACTTTGTATTTTTTGGAGGAAATATCAAATTTTAGGAGTGACCCATTCACCCTCAATGATCTATATCTTCCAACAAATTCCTACATGATTGCTTGCACCAATACTCAGAGTTTTGTTGAAGAAGGAAACAATTGTGCATCTACCATCTCAGTTGAGCACTTGGAACCTTTGTTCCACAATCTTGGATATAATATGACCTTATTTGGTTCGAATTTTAAGTTTCAAGATTCTCCAGTCATGCTTCTAGTTGTTCTCATCAATTTTGGTGTGAAAAATCAAGCACCTCAAGTCTCTTTCAAATTTGTTGTTGGGAATTTGATGTCAGTTTTCTCTCATGAGTTTGTTGATATTAAATTTTGTGAATCATTGGATATTTTAGAAGCTATATCAGATTATGGAGCTCAATCATTATCTCTCCATGGTCCTGGGACTTCTTTTCCTTCCTACTTGATCACATGCCCATCTCCTCACAGTACTAGTAAAGATGGAGACATCCTACATTCTTTCTCCTAACACCTGGAGCTGATTTAACCTCACATGGTTCTATTCTCAATGATAAAACATATAAGTTTCTTGGGTTTAACTCACATGGTTTGAATTATCAAGAACTTTTCCTCTCTCACAAGTTGATCTCAGTTACTCTACATGGGTCCAATTTTCATCTTGCACCTGTCTATGTTCCTGATTCAGTTGAGCATATTCCTCTTCTTCCAAAGAGGAAAATTCCTCCATACATAATCAATTATATTGGATAGGTTCACATGCATAGTCCCAGGATGATGATGCACAGAAGAACCAATATTTTGCATTACCGCTCCACAGAGTTGCAAATTGTAGCAATTTTTTCACAAGTTTTGCTCAAAGATAAAAAAATTCTCGTAAGTATGGAAGCTTGTTTCCTGATTACCTGCTTATTTTGAGGGGGGGGTTCCCATGAGGTTTTCCTCATTTTCTTTATTTTATTAAGCAGTATTTATTTCAATTATATTGATGGGTGACTTTTGGCCTAGTTTCCAAGGCCCAAGTTGTCCAAAGTTAGGATTAAGGGGGGCTGTTAGGATTAATTAATCCTCTTTTCCCATATAGTCTATTTGGTCTTTTTTCCTAACTTAGAAAGTTATTATCATTGTGCTAGAGTATGGGGGATACACCTAGGGGTTATCTGCCACTTACTACATCTTCATGCATGAGTTTATGCGCCTCTAGGACCAATCCCTACATTGTAGGAGCCCTCTCTGAGTGCCACCAGCAGTCACCTTCAGTTGGTTGTGGTAGGTAAGTAGTTATGTTAAGCTATCCTCCTGTTTCTTTTAGTTATATCACTATCAGTTAGCCTAGCGCCATTTTTTCATGCATGTAGGGAAAGTGGCACCTTTTTTTCCACCTACCTCATCAGTTAACTGATTGTAGACTTATTTATACATCCAGAGTTAGACTAGTGAACTCCAGCTATGATTTTTCCACATTGAGCTAGCTAAACAATCAGTTAGAGTTGGTAGTTTCGAATCCTATCCGCATTATTCGAAATATACTTATTACACTACCATTGTATTACTAATCAATGAATTAATATTAATGTTGTGATTATCTGAGAAATTCTTGTCCGATTAAATATGAAATTTGTGTCATGAATTCTTTGCTCAGTGTACATTCATCTTGATTATTCCACTGCATAATTCCTTTCCAATAGCTCTCATTATAACCTGTAGATCTATGGTTCTCAAATTTAACACCCCATGAGCGCTTTATCTTGATTATGGTTTGATATTGTCCACTTTATTGACTTTCATAATTAGTAAGTGTACCTTCCTACAAATTCTGTCTTTTACTACTTTATTCCATCTTTTTTATGGATAAGATAAATCTAGTCAACTAGAAAACCACTATCCTTTGTTGCTAACCCATCCTCCATTATTTTCTCTCCATATTCCAAGATTAGAAAGTCTTTCCATAACTTATCATCTCTCACTCTTTGTTTATCTAATTCCTAAGGTCCTTGGTAAATTAAGAAAGTGGTTTATCTTCCTATGGGGGTTTATCATATTTGGTAACTCTGATTTATGAGCTAGCAATGAGTTGTCTTCCATCAACTCAATTTTCCTTCATAGGGATGTATTACCAATGTAATGATATCAATCATTATTTATTAATCACTCCTTAATGTGACTGCATTATTCTTCTTGTTCTCTCTTATGCTAATTCTCTGCAATTCCCTGTGAGGTTAATTGTGTGCTTAGATTCTTTGCTTGCTTATAGAACTATTGCTACCATAAAGTATTTAGAATACTAGCATGGTATCAGAGCATAGGACATTAAAGAACTGGCATGGTATCAGAGTGCAAGGTTGTTCAATTTCTACAAAATTGAGGAGCTATATGTTATCTCTATCAAAGAGCATCCAGTTTCGTATCCCTCTCTGAAGAAGAGATTGTTATTAAGCTTACAAGAATTTCTCCTAGTTTTATTTGTGTAGGTTGCAGAGAGTATCTCCTTTAGCACATCAACATCTCAGTATGGATTCTTCTTCAGCTATGATCTTGACTCCCTTCAACTATCATGAATGGAAGGCAAATATTGGCATTCTATTGCACAGTAAGGGACTCTATAGAGTTTCTATGGAAGTTTAGAAAATGAACCAAATTCTATTGTTGAGAAAGCTAAGTGGCATATTAGGCTTGATGAAGCCTATGGATTGGTTTGCCTCTCTATTTATCCTTGTCTACTCTTTAATCTGGATGGTTTGACTACTCCAACCAAGTATGGACCAAACTTGAGTCTCTCTTTAGAGTTCAAGATGAGTTAAGAGTACATCAGCTGGAGATTAAGTTATTCTTAATGAGTCCAAGCAGTTTTGATTCTATTGAGGGATTCTTCAACAAATTCAAGTCACTTGTTCTAATGCTCAAGCATTGTGGGATTGAGAAGAAACAAGATCAATCATAATCCATTCCATTCTTTCAAAATTGGGTCCTAAATACTTAGTTTTTGTGTCTGCTTTTCATGCTACTAGGCTTGTTGTTTCGAATTGGAAAATGTCTTCTTTATGTACTTTCTTCGATTCACTAACAAAGGAGTAAGATAAATTGATCTAGATGGGTGCTCTTAAATATTATAAGGGAAATGATGATGCTCTCATAGTTCAAGGAAGCAAGAATACCAAGTCTAAATAAAAGCAAATGTCAAAGAGAAGAAGCCAAAGTCAGAAATTGAAGATGAATGTTCAAATCCTATTGATGAATATTCAATGAAGAAAGTCAAGAATAAAGGGAGCACATACAATTGTTCTTATTGCAGTAAAGGATTTCATCAAGAGAAGAAATATTTCAAGAAAAAGATGTACGCCATGTCTCAACTTCTTAAGAAGCATATCTTTCAAGTTCCAAATGAGCTACGGAATCCTGTTGAATCCTCAAAACATGGGCATAGTGCGCAATCCCAAGGTAATATCACCTATGCCTTGAATGTCAGCACTAAGTCCTTTCCTCATATATCTGATATAGATTCATATTCTATGATATATCATAATCAGAAATCTCAGTCTTTCTTGAATCATCCATCTATGCGTCACCTAGATTCATCTCCCAATACTTCTGATTTTTCATTAGATCCAAAATTGTCTTTGAGCATCTCTTCCTCACTTTATAATTCTGATTTAGAATCATATTTGCAAGCCAATATGCATGTCACGACACCATACATTCCACCATCCATACCATCTACCAGACCTATGAATACTCTTAAGACTATACAAACCACAAGTTCATTAGTTGATTCCTAAGTTTGTTTCCTATGTAGTCTTACTTATATCAAATGGTTTCAAGTTATGCCTATTTTTCACTGTGTTAGCACCGAGATTGAACCCAAAGGTTGCAGGAAGGGCTCGCTCCCAGGCAACAGCATAACCACTTTAAACCATGCTTCTGGCCCAGCACAGTCGGAGAGGGATCTCTCATTTACTTGTCATGTTTGCTCACACAAGATATTCTATGGAGAATGGTCAGGAGGTCAGATTCCTGAACGGGATAGGTATGTGGTTTTAAGGTGTAGGTTGGATTATCATATAGGGAAACCATAGGGCAATGGAGTCGACAGTCCGGGTATGAAACGTGTTGCAGGATGTAAGGAATCATAGAAATTAACAGCCATATGCAAGGTAACCATCCATCCTTCAATCAAGAGATATTGAGCAGGTGGCTAGTGGATAAGAGGAAACAACCCATTACGCAAATAAGCTGTAAATGATGCCAAACAATATTTAGCATGTTGCAGAGCTGCTCAAGATCCAACGGTGATCAAGCTTATTGTAGCCGCATTAAATGCTCTGCAACATGATAAATATTGCTTGCCTTAAATGACAACTGCAGTTCTGGTATTTCAAGTGCCAATGATAGATTATTTTTTGAAATGTGTAATTAGTAAGTGTAACAATTTTTTAAAAGCTAATGATAAAAATACATTGATGCATAAGTGAGTTGAGTCAGTGACAATTTCAAAAAAAATAATTGACACTTATAAATAGACATAAAGCTTAAAGTGAAAGCATGAAAAATCTAAAATCATCATTGAATTGTCATTTGATCAACAAAGTAGATTTGAAATTCCAGATCATTGAAAAAATTGTACTATGTAAGATCACTTTATTGACAATATCTAAGATCATTGAAAAAATTGTACTATGTAAGATCACGTTATTGACCATATCTAAGATCATGTGAATCATGATGCTCTGACCATATTGAGACCACGTGATTAAAACTTATTTTAACTCATCCTTAAAGGGAAAAAAATTACATTTATTTTAACTCATCCTTAAAGGGAAAAAAATCGCATGACTGATTAGTAATTGAAAGGGGTATTCATAAGGAAACCAGATATCAGTCCGATTGGCAAGTATTATATCCTTACTTAAAAGATTGATGTTAAGACTTCGATCATGGACACTTAATGTCTTCAGAACTTCTATGATTTTGCAAATGTCAGTGTTATTAAATGGGTTAAAAGATTGATGTTAAGACTCCGATCATGGATACTTAATGTCTTCAGAACTTCTATGATTTTGCAAATGTCAGTGTTATTAAATGGGTTAAAAGATTGATGTTAAGACTCCGATCATGGATACTTAATGTCTTCAGAACTTCAATGATTTTGCAAATTTCAATGTTATTAAATGAGAAATCATATCCTAACTCAACTAACATTTATTTATTTATTTATTTATTTATTGTTTTTTCTATATGCTTTAATTTTACTGCTTTCTGTCTATAGTTATTTACCAACGTTTAGGTTGTCATGATTTTAGTGTGCAATTTGCAAAGCAAAGAATCTACATAACTATACATCTATTTAGGTAACAAAAGTAAAGTAAAATTAAAAATTAATTAACTTTACTCAAGATCTAAATTTTAGAAGCATTTTGCACAGAAAGTAGTAAGGTGCTCTACAACCCAATATGGGGTAGATGTTGTCAATAAGTAACATAACACTATAAAAAATAAAATGTAGTAAAACAAAAACTCATGTCCACTCATAAAATAAAAAATTAAAACAAAGTGAAAAGTAGTAAAAAAATTTATATCTCAAAAAATTGGATCTCTCTAGATGCTTGTAGATCTGAGTTTGAGATGGATCTATGTTGTTATTCCAAATTTAAGAAAACATGTACTGATAATAAGATTATAATAAAAAAATAGTTTATAGTATAGTAACATTGTTAATATATGCCTTCAAAGTTGTGAAATAAAAATCAACTTAATCTTATTAAAGATCTATAAATTATAAACCATTTTTTATTTCAAATTTTAAGAAAACATGTGTTTACTAAAAAAAAATTTATACCATTCTTATTGGTATAACTATTATAGGTTTGATTTCTACACATAGCAACATGTTGGTTTTGGTTCATGTAACATACCCAAAACTGAAAAAAAAAAAATATTTATTATGTATTTCAGCAAAAACATTATGTTAATTTTTATTGTAAAGTTTATGACCAAGTGGGTCAAGGATGACTGTAATTGAGAATTATTTATTTTAATAATTAATAAAAGGAGACACCTGTTCAGGGGAGACTGTTAAACGAGTGTTCACTTCCCACTAGGAGGAAGGAGCAGCTGTAGAAGGTTGTTTGACAAGTGGCAGCACTAGCATTCACTTTCTAGTTGTTGCAGGAGCATAATCCCTAAAAAAATGGTCATGTTCCCTAAGAGGGGGAATTGAGCTGGGTGGCTCATTAAATTCCAAAACTGACCCAAAGACATAGGAAATCTTATATAAACCATCAAATTGAGCAGGAGGCTCACCACTCATCCTGATTTCTGAGAGAATGAACTTTGTGATAGCTGCAAACTAAAAATTCAAACACACAAAGAATTTGATGAGGGAATAGCTAAAGCGAATTGTTGAGTTAAGTCTGCTTCTAAGTGTTAAGTTGCAGAACTATGCTGTGTAGCAGAGATATTCTTCCTAGTGGTGCAGTGAGCAAGCTCGAGGGTCCTAAGCAAGTGATTTGGATGCTTCAGGAAAAATTGGGTGGAACAATCTCCCTTAGGTGTCAGTCTCTTTTCTGCAACACATCTAGGTTCTAATTCTAGATTTGTATTATATTATTGCAATTACTTATGTTTTAAGTAAACTATAACTATTATCGAATGAGGCTCTGGCTAATAGATGTTTATTCAATAATTATGTGATTAAGTATCTGTATAGAAACTGTTGATAGAGAAATTAATTCAAATTACCTCCAGTGTATTTATCCTCTCACCGTAGTGACGTACTCAAGTACAGGAAGATATGGAATAAGGTTGAATAGTAGTATCATAATGATTGAATAAAGATGTAGGTTTGTGATTACAGAGCACAGAAATGATATATTATTATTACAATCTATTACTAGTTAGAAGACCTGGTAGTTAGTTTTATTCATGTTGTAGGGCGCTCGCACGAAGTTGGTTCCACTTTTTGGTGCCACTTAGGAAATCAGAAACGTACTTCCGAAGTGCAAATCAAGAATGCATATGCGTTATTGATGGTACGTTCAGAATAACCCAAGCCCAAACACAAGGCTAAGGTTCGTGGAAATGTATATCGCATATGCGATATATCGTATGTGCGTTTTGTAATGTTACATATCGCATATGCGATATATCGCATATGCGATATGTAACATTACAAAACGCATATGCGATATGTAACATTACAAAACGCATATGCGATATATCGCAAGTGCGATATGCAACATTTAGAAAACGCAAGTTGTTTTGTACAATGGGTGAAAGTTTCTAATCTAAAATCAATATTGGTGATGAAAAAACCTTTTAGGTTTCTGTAAAAGGAGCTATGGAACTCTATACTAAATAAGGTATGAAAAGTGTTAAATAAGTTTATAAAGCATAATTTATTAAGTGTTGGGATACTATGTCAAAATAATTACAAGGTAGAGTTTGATGATAGATAATGAACAATTTATGATAAGAGTCAAGGAAATACGGTGTTTATAGTTGTGCCTATGTCAAAGAATCGAATCTTCCCATTGAAATTTAGAGAAAATAGTATCAACCTTGCTAATATGGAATATAAAGACATAAGTTGGTTGTGTCATCTCAGGTATGGCCATTTGAATTTTCATAGTTTGAAGCTTCTAACATTAAAAGAATTAGTTTATGGTTTTCTTAAGGTTGAAGAGAACAACGAGGTTTGTGAAGGATGTGCTAAAGGAAAAAATGGAAGAGAGAATTTTCTTAGAGGAAAGGAACGGAGGGCCCAATATCCACTTCATCTAGTTCACTCATATAATTTTGGTCCAATCCAGACAAAGAGTTTGGATAATTCATTGTATTTTATTAGTTTTATTGATGATTACTCACAAATGTGTTGGGTTTTTTTCTTAAGAGTAAGGGTGTTCAACATTTGATACATTCAAGAGATTTAAAGCCCTTGTGGAAAATGAAAGTGCTTACAAAATAAAGTGCATAAGTACTAACCATGGATGACAGTTTTTCTCAAGAGGTGTTTAGAATTTTTATGATATGAATGGCATTAAAAGACAACTCACCACTACTTATACACCTCAACAGAATGGGATAGTTAAAATGAAGAAACGTACAATGATGGAAATGGAAAGAACTATGTTACAGACCAGGGAATTAAGCAATTCCTTTTGGGGAGGTGAAGTTGCTACAACAATATACATGTTCTCAATCAAAGTCCCACAATTGCAATTGAAATTATGACTCATTACGAATCATGGTATGACAAAAATCCTAATGTTAATCATTTCAAAGTTTTTGGATTTTTATCCTATGTTCATGTAGTTGATAAAAAGAGACAAAAGTAGGATCCAAAAAGTGAACCATGCATTTTTGTGGATACAATGAGAAAATTAAGGTTCATAGGTTGTATAATCCTCTCACCAATAACATTGTTGTGTCTAGGGATGTGATTTTTTTATGAAGGGGGATTTTATGGTCATAAAAAACACCATGTTGAGAAGTCAAAAGATGGTTTGAATAGTGATATTATTGATGATATTAATCATGAGAAACCCATTAATGTTTTAGTTCCAAATTTTGTAAATACACCAAGTAGCCCCTCATCTAGTTCTCCAATTTCATGTACAAGTCCTACAAGGAAGGTAAGAAGCCTAAATGAAATTTATTAGAGAAGCTTGGCACACGAAGAAAATCCAAGAGGTGAGACTGTAAATGTTGCTTTATTTTCACAAGTTGATTTTGAACCATCATGTTTTGAAGAATATTATACTAATGAGTTTTTGGTGCAAGATATGCAAGAAGATATAGATTAAATTCATAGGAATTATACTTGGAATATTACAAATATTCCACATTTTTCCCTGTCAAATTAGCTTA
>LPNX010596047.1:141390-171840 GCA_001517045.1 Pseudotsuga menziesii | reverse complement strand
CGCTTGGCATCATTGAGGCACCTTAGCTCATCCATTAGAGGGGGGGGTCATTTGAGAAATTCTTTAGCCGATGCCTTGGACACAATAACAAACACAATTTCTGATGCCCAATGAGCTCTGTACAACATTACCTCGTACAGAGAATCTAGGAGGCGATACTACTCATATGGATTGACTCATAAAGACATCAAAGCCCTTAAAATTACTAAAGACCAGTTATTTTCATTATTCCGGGACCCCAGCACCGGATTGGTTCCACCCACCAGTCGAGCACACATTTCCATAGACTGGTGCATTGAACCAAATATAAAGGCTAATTGGATGGATCGTTGGTATATGGTCTTCGATGAAGACCCCCATGGGAATAGGGACATCCCATTTTATTTCCTTAGGAAGTTGTATGCAAAAATTCATCCTAGGGAAACATGTTAATTAGAGAATTATTTATATTTTTCTTTTTATGTAGATATATATATATATATTGTACTTGATTTGGACATCGAGGAGCTTAATTTTTGGATTATACACATGTACATTGAACTCACATATTCATGATTGTTTTTTTGGATTATATAAATGTGCATTGACCTTATATATTATTTTTTGGATTATATACATATATATGTAAAGGTTAGGAATGTTAAGAAGTTTTGATAGGTGCAAATATATGAATGTATGTAAATTATTAAATTTATGTATGTTTCTTATTGAGAAGTTGAGAGTGATAGAAATGTTATGAAGTTTTGATAGGTGCAATCTAATGTTAATAATTAATATATGGGGAATGTTAATGTTAGGAGTGAATGTGGGAATGGGGAAATGTTAGGAGTGAATGTTTTGATAGGTGCAATCTAATGTTAAAAATGAATATATGGAGAATGAATATGGGAATGTTAATGTTATGAATGTTAGAAAGTTTTGATAGATGCAAATATATGGATGTTTGGAATGAATGTTAAGAATGAATGTAGGAATGGGGGAATGTTAGGAGTGAATGTTTTGATAAGTGCAATGTTAGAAGTAAATGTGGGAATAGGGGAATGTTAGAAGTGAATGTTTTGATAGGAGTGAATGTAGGAATGGGGTAATGTTAGGAGTGAATATGGGAATGGGGTAATGTTAGGAGTGAATGTTTTGATAGGTGCAATGTTAGGAGTGAATGTCAGGAATGAATGTTAAAAATGAATGTGGAAATGGGGGAATGTTATGAGTGAATTTTTTGATAGCTGCAATGTTAGGAGTGAGTGTAGGAATAGGGGAATGTTAGGAGTGAATGTTTTTATAGGAGTGAATGTGGGAATGAGGGCATGTTAGGAGTGAATGTTTTGATAGGTGCAATGTAATGTTAAGAATGAATATGTGGGGAATGAATATGGGAATGTTAATGTTAGGAATGTTAGGAATGTTAGGAAGTTTTGATACATGCAAATATATGAATGTTAATAATGAATGTGGGAATGGGGGAATGTTAGGAGTGAATGTTTTGATAGGTGCAATGTTTGGAGTGAATGTGGGAATATGGAAATTTTAGGAGTGAATGTGGGAATGGGGGAATGTTAGGAGTGAATGTTTTGATAGGTGCAATGTTAGGAGTGAATGTGGGAATGGGGGAATGATAGGAGTGAATGTTTTGATATGTGCAATCTAATGTTAAGAATGAATATGGGAATGTTAATGTTAGGAATGTTAGAAAGTTAATGTTAGGAATGTTAGAAAGTTTTGATAGGTGCAAATATATGAATGTTTGGAATGAATGTTAAGAATGAATGTGGGAATGGGGGAATGTTAGGAGTAAATGTTTTGATAGGTGCAATGTTAGGAGTGAATGTGGGAATAGGGAAATGTTAAGAGTGAATGTTTTGATAGGTGCAATCTAATGTTAAGAATGAATATATTGAGAATGTTAATGTTAAGAATGAATATATGTGAATGTATGAATGAATGTAAGAATAAATATATGGGAAATGTTAATGTTAGGAGTGAATGTGGGAATGGGAGAATGTTAGGAGTGAATGTTTTGATAGGTGCAATGTTAGGAGTGAATGTGGGAATGGGGGAATGTTAGGAGTGATTGTTTTGATAGGTGCAATATTAAGAGTGAATGTTTTGATAGGTGCAATGTTAAGAGTGAATGTTAGGAGTGAATGTGGAAATAGGGGAATGTTAGAAAGGAATGCTTTGATAGGTCCAATCTAATGTTAAGAATGAATATATGGGGAATGAATATGGAAATGTTAATGTTAGGATTGTTAGAAAGTTTTGATAGGTGCAAATATATGAATGAATGTTAAAAAATGTTAGGAATGTTAGGAAGTTTTGATAGGTGAAAATATATGAATATATAAATGAATGTAAGAATGAATATAGGGGTATGTTAATGTTAAGAATGAATATATGGGGAATGTCAATCTTAGGAGTGAATGCGGGAATGGGGGAATGTTAGGAGAGAATGTTTTGATAGGTGCAATGTTAGGAGTGAATGTGAGAATGTTAGGACTGAATGTTTTGATTGGTGCAAATATATGAATGAATGTTAGGTAGTTTTAATAGGTGCAAATATATGAATGAATGTTAGGAAGTTTTGATAAGTGCAAATATATAAATGTTAGGAATGTTAGAAATTTTTTATAGGTGCAAAATATATGAAAGTATGTATTATTAAGTTTATGTATGATTGTAGATGTAAAATATTTTCAGTGTTGAGAATGTTAGGAATGTTAGAAAGTTTTGATAGAAATATTTTTTATTACGAAGGTAAAATTAGCAACTTGATTCTGAATTTTAATATTTTTAATACTAAGGTAACATTATCAATTTAATTATTATATTTATTTTATGTTCCTTACAAGAAAAGAAAATAAGCACCATAAAGTTGCAGTAATGAGGAAACTACAAATAGAATTCCTATATAACCCCCCAGGATTTAAAGAAAAGTGATGAAATAAATACAGAAAAACAAAAAGAAAGACTTGTAGAGTTACAGGGAGAATTCAAAATTTTAAGGCCCTCCATGTTTGATGGAGAATTTAAGGAAGCGATAGAGTCTTGGTTGTTAAATTTGTTGTGTGGTGGAAGGAGGATAAGAGTGTCAGTAACATACATAGTAAAGAGTTGAGTTGGAATTTTTTTTTAAAACTATTGAAAAAATGTATATGTCAGAACGATATTATGATTAGAAAGCCCAATAATTCAAAGATTTGAGACTAGGAAGACTAGGATTGTTAACCATGAAAGAATTTGTAACCGAGTTTATAAATTTACAACACTATGTACCATACCTAAGAGTTGAAAAAGCTAAGGCATACAGTTTTATCATTTGTTTACCTTCAGTGTATAAGGAAAAGATTGTGTTTGAAATTCATAAACAATGGATGAAGCAATTATAAAGGCCTAGTTTTGCTACCATTTGTTTAAACAAGTATCCAAATTGAGTAGAAGTTGGAAAAATAAAAAAATTTGAAAAGATCGATCAATGTAGGAAAGGATTTAAACCCTCACCTTTTGGAAAAGGAACAAGAGGTCATACTGATAAAAAATACAAAAGGAGAGGTTCAACCAATAGCAATGGGGTAAAGAGTATCTAAACTTCCAGTGAAGGATGGAATAGTAACCCGTAAGCATGTTGCAGGAAGTTTCTACTGTGAATGACATAGCCAAGAATATCCCTATAATTAATGTTTCTTTAGAATATCGGCAAGCGGACCATCAGTCCACCATGTTGGAAGTAGAAGGTAAAGTTTTGAACATACATGTTTCTATACTTATCGATTCAAGATCTAGTTTAAGTTACATTGCACCAAAAGTAGTTGAAAAGTGTAAACTTAGTAAGGAAAAACAAAAAAATGCATGGTTGGTATAGCTGGCAACAAAGGTAAGAAGAAAAGTTACGGAGATAGTTAAAGATTTTTTATTAGGTTTTAATGACTTGGCTACCTCAGTTAATTTAAATATACTTCCCCTAGGATCCTATGACATTGTGATAGGTATAGATTGGCTAGAATCTCATAAAGCTGTTATCGACTATTTGCATAAAAGTTTTAGTAGTGTGGATGAGGAGAATAAGTATCATACAATGAAGGAAATTTATAGACCTTTATCTACACACCAAATTTCAGTACTACAACGTAAAAAGTGTATTAGGAAAGGGTGTCAACTTTATGGCATCAAAATTAAAGAATTTGAGCCCGAAAAATAAAAAATGGAATTGGAACAATTTCCTATTTTAAAGGAATTTGAATTTGTATTTTGTGATAAGATATCAATATTACCACCTAAACGATATTTAGATTTTACCATAGATCTAATGTCGTTTTCAACACTAGTATCATGAGCTCCATATCATATGAGTATCCTAGAATTAACGAAATGAAGAATACAATTACAGGCGTTACTAGACAAAGGATATATTTAGCCTAGTGTATCTCCTTGAAGAGTACCTGTTTTGTTCGTGGGTGTGCTATTAATATGATAAATTGTAATGTATTATTATTGTTTATTGTCGTGCATGGATAACTTATAGTTGATGAATAGATAACCAACCATTGATGGCAGATAACTAGAAGAACGCGAGCTAAAAACAATCCGGCCGACGAATTTTTTTTTGCGTTTGCATTGTAAATAA
Source organism: Pseudotsuga menziesii (assembly GCA_001517045.1). NCBI lineage: Eukaryota > Viridiplantae > Streptophyta > Pinopsida > Pinales > Pinaceae > Pseudotsuga > Pseudotsuga menziesii. The sequence continues at coordinate 167,219 of LPNX010596047.1, read as the reverse complement.
CGGTTTCGTTACAAAAAAACATTGTTTGGCTGAATAATTGTTTGGCCGAATAACCTCTGAGAGCTTAAACCTGCACAATTTTCTGGTTTCTCCATTTTCAGAAGGTAAAATGGATGCCTTGCACTACAAATCGACTGTCGGACTTGATACCATTAGTTTCGTCATTGAATCTACTTTCCGTAGGTATAGAATTTGTTGTGTATAGGTGAGATCCGATATTTTTATTTTTTTTTGTTTCTTAACATGTGTCAAGTTTCGTTTCATCTATTTCAATATGCGGTGAAATGAAAAATATATAACTTTAAAAATACACCACCTAAAAAATTGAAACAAACATGGTGCGCTTAATTGGAGTGTCTACTTCAAAAGGGTATTCGTAGATTTTTAAATTTTATAGTCAATTGAGAGAAAAGTGGCACAACCAAACACATGCTGAAAATCGATAAGGTTTCCCCATTGATCGAATTCAAAAAAAATATTATAATTAGTATATAGATCCGTTGGTTACAAACTTATAGTCATCACAATAGTATATTGTGTGTAGATTGTTGTAACATATTTTGTTTTTGCAAAACACAAGTTTAACAATGATTTTAGGGGTGCAACCACACATGTCTATTTTTTAGTCCTTTAATTTTATAAGGACACACTGTCAAACATTTTCCAAAACGACATATCAAATCTCAATAAAAAATATTGAAAAAATTATGAATAGAAAGCCAACATAATTCTCTACAAGTTTTGCTTTTACTTGAAAGTGAAATTCTAAACGAAAATATCACTTTCGTTCGCCCAAAGTTGAAAAACATGAAAAAATCAAATTTATTTTCTCATAAGACCCCCCAAAATAGACACCTATCTTCATGGATTCACCCTACACCAAAATTCATCATAAAGCCAACTTTTTACATTACGATCTCCTAACCGTTTCTTAAACTCTATAGAATTTGTTCTCACTTCTATCTTTGTATTTATTTTCTTAATTTCTTCTAAATTTTCTAAAACTAAAGGACAACTATACACTCTTAGTTTTTTTAGTGTTTGGAGATTTAAATAATTTTTTGACATCTCTCATTTTTCACAATTCATCAAAGTCAATGTTTGAAGAGAGGACATTGCACCTTCCTCTAGCAAGGCAACTCCTTTAACTCAGATAATTCAACTAATGAAAATATTTCTAACAAGGGAAATATACTAGTCTCACCCAACTCTATAGTAAACTTCTTTAAATTACTGCAACCCACTATATGTAATTGTTTTAGACTTTGGAGCTTGTGCAAATGTGGAAGCTCTTCCAACGTTTGGCAATACCACATTCGAAGATAACTCAAATTTCAAAAATCAGAAAAGTTACTCAATAATTTAACCAGATGCGGGAAATGTAAACTGAGCCTTCTCAACTTTGACATATAAGTTATGTCATGGGGTAACTCTGTCATCATTGAAAGGTTCAAAAATAGTGTTTCCAAGTGAACAAATTTCCCTAATTCCCCCTCATTAATTGTTTGGCCATTGTGTAATAAGTGTAAGCTTTTGAGTTGGGTTAATTTTCCTAATTCCAAATCTTTTAGGGAGGCTACTTTTTTGTATATGTGTTTTCCTTCCTTTTTTTGTCCACATACTTATGCAGTAAGCCATGTGAAATAATTGTAGAGGCGTGAGGCCTAATATACTAGGAGGCAGATATTACAAATCAGAACAGCAGTGGAGGGATAAATACTTCAGAGACCTCAACTTATGAATGTCACATGGTAATTTTGTAATTCTAGACCCTCTGAGATTAAGGATTTGGAGATTTTCAAGCTTTGTGAAAGATGGAGGAAGCCTTATTATGGGAACATATGCTAAATTTAGGTAAACCAACTGTTTCAAACAGCCCACACTCTCTGGCAAGGACTCCAGGGACGTTCGATTCAGATCCAGAACCTTAAGAGACCTCATACCTCCAAACAACCTTCTTGGAATTTCTATGATCTTATTTTGTCGAAGTGTCAAAGAACAAATTTGTGGAGCGCTCCATGATTCGGGAAGCGAGGTCAAATTATTATTGTTTAGCAGAATCCTGGTGCGCCCTAAACATTCATTTTCATTTAATGTTGTCAAATCCTGACATGCCCGCCAGTAGAAGTTTTCTTTGCGCTCTACAATTTGTATTCCCAAATCACGCAATACGTCGTGCATCCTAAAATCGAACACGCGGCCATTGACTTCTCTCGCGATGGGTTTGATCAAACAATGATCAACTAAAACGCTTGCTCAAGCCATCAAATTTGTCGAATCAAGATGTTGGTTGATATCTGAAATGAGATGGGTGATTCTTCTACTTGTTTGATATCGAGAAATAAAGTCACACCTCATAATTGTGCACTCTTGCACCATTATTGATCCTTGTTTGAGAAGCGCATCCAACTTTTGAAGCCATTCATTCACAACTGATGCCTTGTTTGGAATTCCTTTCTTCTTATTGAATGCCAGGCGATATTGCTAGATCTGGCTTATAATCGGCTCAATTCTCTTTAACAGATCTTCGAGAGTGTTCAGCTCTTTCTTGTAGCTGACCGCAATGTTGATTTGATGAAGAATACTGTGGACTGTCATGTCAATACACACGCCAACAAATCCAGAGATCAGGAACCATCAATATACAAAAATTGGGAATCCATCAAAATACATACAAAATTCTACAAAAATCATGTTGATTTCTACAAAAATCATGTTGATTTCTACAAAAATCAGGAATCCATCAAAATACATTCAGAATTCAATGAAATTCGAGTTGGATGCTCCTAGATCAATCAGAACGAGTAGTTAGGGTTGCGTTCTCTCTCTAGTGGATGGGAGGGGACGTGACAACATGGTATCAGAGTTATCGGTTACAACATTGGGCCTGGATGGGCCAAGAGAATAGCTATTAGAGCCGCAGGTTGTAGCATTGGGCCTAGATGGGCCAAGTTGAACAAATAAAAATGGAAAAGAACACCCAGGTTGTGATTTGACAGAGTTGTTGGTTGCATCATTGGTATAAATGTTCCAAGGAATTTGGTTGCAGAAAGAAAACTACAACAATAAAGAGTGCTATTTAGCAGAATTGCTAAACATAGCCAACCCAACGAAATGCACCATGGCAGTGATCTGAATTCTACTACTATCTTGACCATTCATGCTTGCAAGAAGAAATTGGTAAGTAATTGTTTGAATTTCTAAGATTGACTAACAAATGATGCTGCTAACACATTTTGCAGAGTCATAGTGCAAATTGAAGAGTTGATCTTGGTCCAACCAAGGAGTTCAAAGAAGATCAACACTAAGAAAATTAACATCATGGATGATGCACAGGATCCCTGTGGACATGGGAAAGATGTTATGGGGGAAAAGCCAAGAGACCCACAAGAGGGAAGGAAGACACTCCAATGCTGGAGATGTGGAGGACCCCATTTGCATCGTATTTTTCCAAATGGGGAAGGGTATGTAAGGCCATATTACAATCTCCAAGGTCATGGAACTGAAGTTGTTGGGAAAAGGGAATGAGAGAGTTCCCCAGATACTGCAGCTACCATAAAAATCCTAAGGGTAGAGTTGTAGGGTTGCAAGGAAGAAAATAAAAGGTTGGTAAAGGATTTGCTAGAGAAAAACTAGATGAATTTAGTCATGCTACAGAGTTTGGAAGACCCCCAATGGCAGATAAAATTTGAGCATCATTTAATAGAGGTAGAAGGGAGTAGGAGAAATTCCCATAAGAAAAATGTGAAGCTTAACCCAAGGAAGAAAGGTTTTAAACCTTCTCACCTCCTGAATCAACAAAGTCAGCCATCACAAGATGAGATTGAGCCAACCATAGTGATGAGGGAAAATCCCAAGGAACCACTCAAATGATGGGGATGTGAAGGACCCCATCTGTGCAAGATATGTCCACTTGCGAATAGGAATGAGGTTCAAGTCCCTAGCACCCAAGAAGATGAAACTGCGGGTCAGGAATCAAGGATCATTCCTAAAATTTGTGCAGTGTTAGAAGACCACCAGGCAGGTCATAACTCAATTGTGGTGGAAGTTGAGGGTGAGATTATTGAACATAATGTTTCTATTTTGATTGACCATGGATTGACTCACAACTATATCACCCCTGGACTTGTTGATATGTGCACTTTGAAGAAGTCAAAGCATAGAAAATTGTGTTTAGTTCAACTAGCCACTGGAACTAAGAGAAAGGTTAGTGGAGTGGTAAGGAAATGTCCATTTGTCATGTATGGGTTAGTCACTTGTGCAGATCTGAATGTTCTGCCTCTTGGTTCCTATGATGTTCTCATTGGAATGTATTGGTTGGAAGAACATAGAGAAATATTTGATTGTTACCACAAGACTTTTGAGTGGTTGAATGAATAAGGAAACCTGAAGGTTGTGAAAGGCTTTCCAAAAGTGATCTCTAGAAGGAAGTCTTCAGCAATACAGCTAAAGAAGTTATGGGGGAAATGTTGCACTATGCAGCTCATGTTTTGGAGGCAGCAGAGAATGATACTCCTATGTTGGAGGGCTGTCATGTGATGTAGGAATTCAGGAATGTTTTTCCAGATGAAATTCCAGAGCTTCTTCCAAAGGGGGACGTTGATCTCACAATTGAACTTGTTCCAGGTAAAGCACCAATGTCCAAGACACCCTACAGAGTGAGTACACCTGCAAGAGTTGTTGGGAAAGAGGTATGTTAAGAAAAGTGTGTCTCCTTGGGGAGCACCATTCCTAATTATGAAAAAGAAAGATGATACACTATGGTTTTGTATTAATCACAGACAGTTGAGCAAAGTCACTAAGGGGAACAAACATCATTTTCCTAGACGGGATGACCTCTTTGATAAAATGAGAGGAGCAAATGTGTTTTCCAAGATTCACTTGGGGTTTGATTACCATTAGGTAAGGCTCCAGTAAGGCTCCAGGATGGAGATTTTCATGAGACAACCTTCAGAGCAAGGTATGGATCTTATGAAGTTTTAGTGGTATCATTTGGTTTCACAAATGCACCAGTAAGAACATGTGCCTCATGAATAATGTTTTCAGTAAGTATCTAGACATGTTTGTTCTTATTTTCCTTGATGGCATTCTTATTCTAAGAATGAGGAAGAACATATGGAACATTTGATGCTAACTTTGAAATTGCTCAGGAAGTATAAGCTGTATGCAAGGTTGAGAAACTATGAATTCTATGAAGATAGAATTCATTACTTGGGTCACATTATCTCAGATAAAGGAATAGTCATGGAACCTGAAAGGGTTGAGGCCATTAGGAGTTGGCTTTCTCCAAGAAAGATGATAGATGTAAGATATTTTGTGGGACTTGTAGGGTATTGCAGGAAGTTCACTGAAGAAGATTTTGCAGGAAAATTGGAGCCTATGTATAGGCTGAGGAGGCCTACATGTGAACTTGTAGTTCCATGAAGAAATGGCCCTTGTGTGTATGGGGATACATATGAGGACTTCCTGAAGACTCAGGTAGAATGACCTGAGCAGAGCAGTATGGTTGTGCCCAATGAAATCTGGGGCAAGAAGCTACCATGTTCCATGAGAAGGATCTCATGACTAAGAACATATTTTGAAACTTCAGATTGCAAGATTTTCTGTTGATTATGGGAGATTGTGATCTCCTGTGATGGTTTTGATTCATGCTAATAATGGATATGCTTGTTTTCCATTGCTTGATGTTTGAAGTTCCTGGTGCTAACTGTGAATGTTTGACTGATTTAAAATTGTGTCAGGATGACATGGTCTATGTGGATGTCTAGGTTTTGGGCAGCATGTGTAAGTAGGGGATGAGTGCTCCCGCTTGAAAAAATATAAACAATATGAGGATGACCTCATGGTTGCAAAAATTTGATTTTATGGAGGAAGCAGAAGTGTGAACTCATATTTTTATTTGAATATCAATGTTATTGATTGTTTGATATTTGGGAAATCATGTATGCATGAAATAGATTTGAAAATCTATGATGAAAATTTTATGATGACATCTCATGTAAACTGCATACTTGTATGTAACACAGGTGAGATGATGAAAGTATGCCCTTGGATTACATAAATTCTCAAAAGGATGTGTTTGGGATACATAACTCTTCGTAAGGATGTACTAGGTGTACATAGCTCCTCGGAAGGATGTACTGGGTGTACATAGCTTCTCGGAGGGATTTGTTGGAAATAGGTTTGAAAATCTGACTGAGATTTTTATGATGACATTTCATATGAACTGCATGCTTGTATGCAATGCAGGTGAAATGCTGAAAAATATGTATTAGGTGTACATGGATCCTCGGAAGGATTTACGGGGTGTACATAGCTTCTCAAAGGGATGTGTTTGGAATAGGATTGGAAACCGATGATTGAAATTTTATAATGACATTTGATGTAAACTGGATGTCTATATGTAACGCAGGTGAGATGATGAAAATATGTACAGGGTGTATGACTCCTCGAAAGGATGTACTGGGTGTACATGGCTTCCCGGAGGGATGCGTTTGGAATAGGTTTGGGAACCTATGATTGAAATTTTATAATGGCATTGGTAAGCACTTGGAGGAGGTGTTGGGCCCTTAAGCTAGACTTGTTATTGAGCATCCAGAGAGGTGTTAGGCTTTGAAGCGGTGCTGATTGGATCTCGGTTGAGAGATGCTATACATATAAGTATTGGATTACTTGGAAAATCCTGGGTGATTTTTTGTAATTACACATGTACATAATGATTCAACTAATATTTTGGAAATCTTGTTAAGAAATAAATCCCGCGGAAATGAATCTGACATGTGAATTAATCTGTTATGGTTCCTGGAAAGGAAGTCCCTGAGAAGTGGTGAGCACTAGAAGAGGTGCTAGGCTCGTAAACTAGAGCTTCCATTGAGCACCCAAGGCGGTGTTAGGATCTGAAGCGGGGTTGACCAGATCTCTATTGGGAGATGTTATACAGATAAGTAGTTGGTTTACTTATTAGACTTTTGATTGTTATTGATTTTATTTAAATATACATGAGCATACGATGTAGCCATGGTTTTGAAAACCTTATTATAGATTGCATCCTATAGGAATGAATCTGACATATGAATTAAATTCATTGTGGTGTTCAGAAAGGAAGCACCTGAGCTTCATAAGCCACTAGAGGAGGTGCAGGCTCTTGAACAAAACTACTATTGAAGCACTTGAGGAGGTGTTGGGATCAAGAACAGAGCTGTTAGAACTCGGTTGAGAGGTATTTTCAGGTGATCCGAGGCTTGCAGAAATTTGGCTACCCTTTAATGCACACCCAGGTGTGGGGTGGGGAAGGGTTGTGAGCACCATGTGTTAACACCTCTACCTAGCAGAGGGTCGAAGGGACCATGGTAAAGAAGAAATAATGGTTGTTTGAGAACTTTGGTTAAAATATAATGGTGTGAAAGTGTGATAAAGGGTACGCAAGCAATAAATCATCACGGGATCCAACAGCGTAAAGCGAAGAAATGAAGATCAACGACTTATAATGTGTCCGCTTTGTGAAGATGCGAGGAGGATAAGAACATACGGGGGTATTCAACGAGATATGGAGATCAACGGTCACAAATCTAGCCCAACAAAATCTACGATCAGTGTGAAGTCCGCTCCGCCAACTTACACATTCGATAAAAAGGAGAAGCTCGGCGGAATGGGTACGTGTAGCCTCATCCGACGGCTAGAAAATAAAGGGAAAATGTATCAACGGTCGCTGACGGATCCGGAGTGGGGAGTTGCACGGTGGTTGGAAACAAAAAGTGGTAGCGGAATGGAAACCACAGTACACGCGGCAGTTTGTGGTGCATTCCGCGGGCAAAAGCAGTTTGGCGGAAACTGCTAAAGGGGGCCTCCGGAGTGGGCTCCTATATAAGCAAAGTTGACTTATCTAAAGAACTATTTTTATTTGCGCCGGATGAATGAAAAGGACTGCTTGCTCACCACCCTTTAACATTCAACCTCGAATATATGTGGCCACAATAACTGGTAAGTCCCAAATACCCAAAATTCATCCGTCGAATTACCATTGTTGTCTATATTATGGATAAAGGGAAAGATTTACAAGGGTTTAACCGTATTCCAGATGAGAGAGAAGAATACCTGGTTGACAGGGATAGAGGGGTATGTGACCCTTTCTTGTATGGGGGAAGTGTATCAGGCAGCAAAGAGATATTATGGCAATACAATTCACAGGGTAATGACATTATAAATGCTTGTAAATCGTTTTTGTACCATTTCGCAGTTGAGCAGACCCTGCATTTTCTCGATTTTGCCGAGTGGTGTGCAGTTAACTATTCTTCTTCTGAGAGAGTTATTGTAAGTCATTCTACGTCTAGGATACTATGTAAAATTAATGCAAAGGCCATCCGTGAAAATTTGAACTTTCCCGACAACTACCCCGAGAGTCGTGAGTCTGTAAACGAGTCTGTCTTAGCTGAAGTGTATAAAAATTGCGAAATTGATGTCCGTTGTAAATTCTTGTCAAGCATCCTCAATGAGGGTCAGTCACTAGATGGTCTTTTTCTGTCATATCATGTTCACATTTTCAGAAATGAGGTTCAATTAGTTATATCTTTAGTCTGTTAGGTCTTGGGTCAAGATGATTATTGTCATGTCAATGAAGTCATTTTGGGCTTCCTATTAAAAATGAGTTCGATGAGTTCTGAGTCTCAGTTAGTTCATGTCTTCAGTTTAGACGAGTATCTAGCAAAAACTATACATCTCCAATTGAGTGAGTTTCCAAAAGTCAGGTTTTTTAAGTTTCAAACTTATTTACTGAACATGTTACTATGTTCAAATGCCACCGAATTGCAGTTATTAAGTACCATATTCTCTTCAGATTTGCCCAAGAAAATCAGCATGTTTGAATTTGCAAATTCTATCATGTCAGAAATATACAAGATGTTGTTTGATGAAATATTACCCCGGGTATTGGAAGAAATGAAAACCTTGATGCAATCCTCACCTGAGGACAGGGTCGGAGATTGGTTCCTCTATAAGGACTTCACCGTTTTGAGAATATATGGTTTTACTGGAGAACCTTATAGGTTACCTACTTTCTTTACTCCCAGGATTTTTGCATTAGATTTTATGATACAAAGATTGTATACAGAAGAAGAACACTTTGGGGATTTTAAGAAATCTTCAAATATCAAGTTTCCTCTTAAGGTCGGTCCCTATATTTCTAAAAATAAAGGTGCTCTGGTGTTCATAGAGAAATTGTTGAAAAGCATGGATTTTCAAAGAGAACAAAGGGTAAATTATGACCCCTATCATATAATTTCCCTCAGAAAACAAGATAATAAAAATAAGCCATTTGACCACCAAGTTGTTGAAGGTCTGAGTGAAGTGGCCAATTTATTTCACTTTATGGAAATTCCAGGGTTTGATGAAAATACAAGCAATAGACCGGTTGCAGTACCTCAAGTGACAGATGGTTCTAGTATTTTGGTTAAAAGAAGTCTTTTTGATGTTGAAAATATGGAAATAGATGAGGATGATTCACATAAAAAGGCCAAATTATTTCAAGATGATAAAGTTTTGAGTGTAGTTATTTCAGATGATTTAAAAAGAGTTGCTTTGGTTCCTACAAAATCTGTACAGGTGAGTCAGTTTTCTTTTGAAGGTGTAGATAATACGGAATCATGCCCAATTTTCAAGTCTAAAGAAGAGATCATGACTAGTTATGTGGAGAAGCAAAAGCAGTCCCTAGAAGAAACAAGGAATATACTCCCGCGGGTAAAAAGTCTAAGTAATCCAAAGACTTCCTTGATCTCTACCCGGGACGTAGAAAGAAATACTTTTAAATTGGCCATGGTAAGTGATAAGAAGATGTCAGAAATGGAAGTGAGACTAGAAAATATTAGTGTACCAGATAAAATACAATTACATAAACGAACGGGAGACATTATTTATTCAGATTTATTGCATGCTATGAGGAGAGTTAATAAATTATAAGTTTTGGTAGACAAATTGGAAGTTCAGTTGAAACATGAGAAAGTTGAAAATAAGGCTAATTCCATTCAAATAAAAAAGCTACAAGCTGATGTCATAAGCTCAGGAAATGAAACAGGTAACACCCAAGCAATCAAAAGACTCCTAGAAGGAAAAAACAATGCCCTCCAGGTATTGAAGAAGAGGCTGAAAATCCCAAGTACAAAACATGTTCAATCATCCGAATTATTAGCATTACAAGAGGAAAAGGACAGGATTCATCGGGATATGATGGAGTATAAAGGAAAGACTGTAAAATTACAAGAAGAAAAGGATAAGTGGCAAGCAGAAAGGAACGAGTTAATAGCACGGATTTCACTGCTGAAAAGGGATCAAAATGAAGAAAAATAAATCATGGAGGAACTAATGAGCCAAACTCCCACTGATGAGGACTTAACTATTGTAAACATTGAAAAACCTTTAAATGATTTTTCTGCAGATGACTTACTAGTGCCCATGTCCCAAGTCAGCCTGAAAGATGAAGAGATAAGACAATTAAAGGAGGAAAATGAAAAAGTCAAATCTGAGCTAGCCAAAGTGAATGAAAATAAGAATAAGATATTGTAAGATAAAAATCAGTTACAAAAGAAATTTAATGAATTGAAAGAAAAGAACATAGGAAAGGGTCCTCTCCAAGGAGCAAAGCACATAATTTGGGATACATTATCCGTAGAAATTACTAAATTCAGGCATTACTTGAACTTCATTGATGATCAAAGTATATTGATCAATTTGGCCAATCAAAGACTGAAGTTAGTAAATGAAACTATGGAGAGGAAACCCCTTGGCACGGCTCGGAATGCATTAAATTTCTTAAATTCATTAACATACCAAAAATTGCATGATATAGGAGTCAAGGACAGAGTAGCAATGGTACTGTGGGCAAAAAGGTTTATTCATAAGCATCATCTAATGAAAACAATACAGGACAAAGCTGAGGAAATGATCTCACAGGTTAATGACTTCAAACAGGCTTTTAAAGAATTATTCGAAGACGGCCTTCCTTCCTTTTGGGACGAGGAGGGACGAATGTTTTCTCAAGAGCATTATCATAGCTTGTTGGTACGAAGCCATATGGATCGTTCTAAATTTGACGATTTGGAAAAGGGGTTGATAGGGAAGGTCATCGTAGATAAGCTGACAGAAGATTTTGAGATATTAAAAAAATTCCTGATCATCAGGGGAGGGTTACCTAAAGTATATTATGAATCCTACATGGAGCTGGAGGTGTCTATTCAGGAGATGATTGAGTATGATATTCCAAGTGCAGAGCAATGGAGAGCCATATAAAGTTTTGAAAAAACAAAGTATATCCTTCATTCATGAAAACAGGTGTTGCGCGCTGAGGAGCTGCTTGGACGGGCCTTGTCACCGAGTTGATTTTAATTTAATAATCTGTTAGGATCAAAGCAAGTAGTTTATTCCTAGGAGTTAGGAATATAGTTACAATACTTTGATTAAGCAGGTTATTCAGTTATAAATCTTCTTGGAAGAAGAAATCATTTTATGTATATAATTGCATTTATTTTATGTGATGGGGGTTGGAACCCATCTTGTTGATGAATGTTTTGCTAAAGACATATATTTTTTAATAACAAAGCTGAATGTGTGCGATTATCAAAGATTCTTGTGCTGTTTGCATTACAGTCCGTATTTCCCTTCCTTTGTGATTTTTTTTCCAGTGTTACACTCCATTTTGTTTTGTTCGTATCTGAAACATAGTGTTGAATGGTTGGAATTCATATTATTTATGCTCTGATCATTGTCTCAGATATTCTATGAATGTTTCTACTAAAGTTGATATAGAATTCATCTTTTGATGCTCTGTATTGATGGACTATTCATTATCTCTTCTGTCCCACCTGAAATTAAATGAACGACTGTGATTGAATGGTTATCTTGCCTCTGATAAAATCTCATGCATATGTCTTTGTGATATTTTTATGTATGTGTGACTCCATTTCCCAATGGTTATGTGTATTGTTTCAACCATCTATATAATCTTTGAGTGTTGATTTATATCTGGCCTTGTTAAATCTGTATTTGAGAGATCCCTCTCTGGAAAGAAAAGCCAGTTTCTTTCTAAAGTGGTTTTTTGTTGTTACCTTGGGATTTACCTTTTACAACCTGGGTACATTCTGAGTGTTAACACCATGGTTGTATAAATCACAATCGGACACATGTGGAACTAAAAGAAGATACTTATGCATATGAGTATTTGGTTCACTTCGCAAATTTTTGTTGATTTTATATCAATATACATGTGCATGTGATTCATCTATGATTTCGGAAAATCTTGTGAATACTGACATGGGAATTGACTCATTACTTGAGCATAGGTATTGTTGGTTGCCAAAGACACTGGAAATGTTCCAAGTTGAGGAGAAGGATTTTGTAAGACCAGGAAAAGATCTTGTGGCGTGTGCTGATGCATGCATGAAAGGACTTGGAAGAGTTCCAAATCGTGCCATTGGACAGATACTGGTGCAGAGGAATCACTACGGTTCTAAAGAGGCTATGTGGGAGCTGGAGGATGCCATGCGATTGGCACATCCATTTTTGGTCTGATTTTGCAGAGCACTGAGGGAGGTGCCAGTGTAGCAATTGTTAAATTTTTGTAAAGCACTGAGGACAGTGCTATTGAAGGGGGAGGGGAATGTAACACACTAGTTTTGAACTCGTTTGCAATAAATGTTTCGCAGACGTGCCGTCAGAGGTTGTCACTTGTAATCTCTGATTCATATTAATAGAAATATCTTTTCATGTCCAGTAATGTGTATTTGAATGAATGTTGCATCCATTGGAATATGTCAAATGCTTATACATTATTGATTATGTATGCTAGAATAGATCTAACACCATGAAATATAGTATGCTTGTATTGTTTACTTGTTGTTGAGGATGTGCTATAACAATTCAAGATGAAGATTGGAAAGCTCAACGGGGATCTACTTCAACCGTCCGGAATAAGGTACGAGGTTCGATCCTTTAGTGTTAGATTGTTTTAGTTCTATTGCATATTGGGAAAGATTGATTTCTGGAGTTTAGCTGTCTGTTGTGGTACCCCAAGCCATAGGAATTTCTCTCCGTAACAGAATTGGCGACTCCGTTGGGGAGTTCCTAGTAATTGTCCTTTGGGGGTTGGTCTCTTGGAATTCAATGTATTTGAATTACTCTATCTCTCTCTTGTTTATGTGTCGGGTATGGGGGCATGTATGCCTGGTAGAGCCTGATTGGTGTGAATTTAGTCTTAGCCTGTTTGTTTGCCTAGAATTTTTGCATCTTTTTCTTCCTGTACGCGGGTTTGTTACTTACAGTCGCGTATACACGCGGTTTCCTCTGGGATTTTCGCGTATACACGCGGGTTCACTGCGCACAGTCGCGTATACCCTGGTTTTTTACCTTTTTGTGGAAGATAGTGGATTGCTGGGCGAATGCTGTTAGTTGCCGAGTCTCCTTTGGCACTGCCGGAGTCTGTTAATACCTCTGTTCTTGACCAGAAACGTTTTTTTAGCCTAAATTTTTTTTCTTTTAGGAAAGTTCTTGTCATGGCATCTTTGATTTTTTGTTTGAGATTAGTGCATTAGAGTCCTTTAGCCTTAGTGCTTTGCTGGAATGCTGTTTATGTGTGCTTGCAGAGTCTGGGGTGGTTAGAGTAATTCTTTTGCTTTTTGTATCTCTTTATTTTCAAAAAATCCAAAAAATATTTGCATATCATCATGCATTGCATTATGCATTTTGCATTGTACTTGCATTAGATCTAGATTTGCTTTGGAGTAATAGTTAGGTGTTCATATAGGAAATTTGCATTCAGCATTTGAAGAAGAAATTGTGCATTCACATAGTACGCATACCCTGTTTTCATGGACACAATGCATTTGCATTGATTGTTAGGTGTGCATTTTGCTTATTGTTGCATCATAACACCATTAGTTGCACGGCCATACCCTATTTTTGCGTAATAAAGCCAACTAAAATCAACGCTAAATAAAATGAATTACACTCTTTTCTTTTTTAGGGTGCACCAACAAGCTTAGGTTTTAGGATCTTGGAATAGTTCATTGTAAGTTAATTCTCCAAGATCACTAAACTACAACAACTAGGTGTCTGTCCAGGGAGTGTGTGAAATCCTTTATATAACCAGCGTTCTCAGGAAGCTCCTCTCAAAAGGGAGTCAAGCACTAGGCAGTGTGAGCGGTTCTTGATCGGGATAACCCCTGGTTGGTAACTGTGTAGCACCGGCGATATAGCCAGGATTGTATTCGTATCTGGGGGCTCTTTTGAGAGTTTCGGGATTTGCTACCATGCTCATACGGTCAATCCCGCCTGCGACTGTCCGCCTGAGCGTTGATTATATCGAGGTGACCTTAGTGACCTTACCTAGGATATCGAGGGGGTACGTGTAGAGGTTATTCTGCATGTGTCCCGGCCAGGTTGGGGTCAGACAGCATAGTCACTTTACGCGTTGAAGCTGAGGGCCACAATAATTGGTTTCGAACCTCCGCTTGTGGTGACAAGGGCCTCTCAAGCCTCTCCTAGGCGAGACATACTGGCCACATTTGGGAGCTTACTTATCCAGCCCTTGTTTGCTTGCTTTTGGCTTTAGTTTTTATAGTGATTGCTCTGTGCACGCTAGTTGGCCTAGGGTTGACGTAATTAGAGAGTCTTTGCTTTTTTGTTGAGTCATTGTGGATTCAGGTACGATTCCGTGCCGTTCTCGTCAGTTAGCAGGACTTCCGCCTTCCACTTATCCTCCTCCTTTGGGAGAGGGGCCTAGATTGTCTAGCGGACTATGTCACACACTGATTCACACACCATGGAGGATCATTCAGAGACTATTCCTGAGCCACCTCCTCCCATTCGTATTGACGATGGGGATCTTACTCCTACGTACGATCCCTCACCTGACCTAGCTGAGTTTGGTCCCGTGATTTCCCAGATAGGATCTTTACATGATAGACCTACTTACACTAGGTCGGATTCCCCATTGACATGCTACCGGTATGGAATGCCGGAAGATGCTGAGACTCACTTTGACCCTCCTAGCACCAGCTATGGCAGTTATGCTACGACTGGTTTTCCTATGCACAATTTGACATTTCATGTTGAATCCGATTTTGACCCTAACACTATGCCTAGGGGCAATCCCATGCCTTACCTTGCGGAGAGGTTTGGGAGTACTAGTCACATTGCACCTTCCATCCCAGTGGTGGAAGCTCCATCTTATATACCTCCTAGGCCTAGAGTTAGTGATCCCATAGCGATACCAGGTTCTAAACGAGTGACGATAGGCACTAGTACATATCTTCTTATAGAGATTCCTTCGTCCTCGCTTCCAAGTTCTTCAAATGCAAACCCTCCACCTTACTCTCGTGGTCCTTCGAGTCGCACGTAGCTACGAGTCAGATCCGTACTGCGGTTACTAGACCAGTTGTGTCTCAAGCCTACATACCACCCATGGTTTCGGAAGGTTATGTTCATGTTTCTAGAGGTCAGATTGCTACTTCTTCGACATATATCCCTACTTCCGGTATGTATATTCCTACGTCTGGAATGTATATCCCTACCTATGGAGTGTCTCATGGGGCATCGCAGCCGATGACCTATGGACCCTACTATGGGGCGCAGTATGGACAGGTCTCTCAACCTTATAGAGGCGGGTATTCACAACCTGCTTATTCTCCCAACTATGGCTTTGTAGCTCCTACTAGTCAAGGTCCACCTCATTATGCGACTTCCACGCCACCCTATACGGGTCATACAGGAGGAGGTCACTATGGCCAAGGTCATGGTGGTAATCAATCCTATGTGAACCAGGGAGCGGTCCCTAAACCTCATCATGCTAAGCTCCCTTTCCTCGTGACACTCAATTTACCTGAATTATTGAGACTTACGAACGATCCTGTGGCTCATGACCCGGCTTGGCCGCCTGTCCCTACCAAGCTTCCTTCGGACATACCTAAGTTCGAAGGCAAACTAGGAGAGGATCCAAGTGAACACGTTACGACATTCCACCTATGGTGCTCTTCCAATTCATTGCATCAGGACTCAGTCCGTTTGAGACTATTTCAACGCACCCTTACAGGGCCTGCCGCAAAATGGTATATAGAGTTACCTAGGGGTGCCTTTACTTTGTTCGACAATCTTGCGATGACTTTCCTTAATCACTTCCAGCTACCGGTACGATATGATGTTGGTACTGAACTCTTGTAGACATTTCGGCAAGATAAAGCCACCCATATTTCTGATCATATTCAGGAGTGGCATAGACGAAAGAGATTAATCAAAGCCTTTATACCGTCGGAATTCCTCCTTGAGTGGTTCCTCAAATCTTTATTGCCATATATCGCAAAGGATGTTTCCACATCCGGAGTGCAGAATGAGGAACAGGCCATCTTTAGGGCGCCGGAACTAGACTTGATCTATGCTCAGTCTGGTTTGTTATATGAGATTATACCTAATGCCCCTCGTTCTAGTTTCGATCCAAAGGTCAAACCTAGACCACATGCCGATGGTATTGTGGGTAGTGCAAGTAAGAAACCTGCAGGTTCGGTTGTGAAACAAGTTTCTCAGTTGTCAATCAACCAATCTGGCTCGGGACAAGCTACGGCTTCGTCTCAGCCCGCCCAAATGGCGAATGTACTTGCTGTGCAATCGTCCGACCAGAAAGGTAACCAGCAACCTGGACGGAATAGAAAAAAGGGTAAAAACAATAATAAGAAGGGTGGGAATAAAAATGAGAATGCCAACAATAATGACAAGAACAATAAAAATGCTGGGGGGGACAAGCAGAATAAGCGTAAGGTTAAGTTTCCTTGCAAGCTTTGTAAGGACGATCACCTCACTTACTTGTGCCCTAGGATGGATGAAGCTTCGAAGTTCATAGCACATGGCCCAGCTGTGTTAACAAACCCTTTACCGCATAACCAAAATATGAACTCGAAGTCCCATGATCAATCTAGTGATGAAGATCCACCTGAAACTAGTGGTCGTGGGTGCATTAATATGGTCCATGCCGCGAAAGTTGTGACACGTGCGAAAGATTATTCTTCATCACAACCCAACCCAGGCAAAGAACCTGATCCACCAGGAACCCCTTTGCGTATTGAGAAACCTGCAGAGAAGTCTGAAGCTGCACCTCGCATTCCTAAGGGGGTACTTAAGCGCTCGGGGCATAATCCAAATTCCCGAGCCGCCCAGAACTATTCAGTTGTCGAGGACTTGGGTCATACTCCTTGTGCGATGTCTGCATTGGAGGTGCTTCAGAGTTGTCCATTGCAAAGGAAGCCTTTGTTTTCTGCTCTTGGTGTGAATGGTGATGATTCTTCCTCAGTGATCAAGTTTGAAACCGCAGGACATCAGCCTCGCTTTCCCTACTATGTGTCCCTTTTGGTGCATGTAGAATGTCTTAACATGATCGTCAAGCGTACTGTGATTGACGAGGGCACTGTTGCTTCTGTGATGTCTTTGTCTTATTGGAAGGGTCTTGGTTCTCCTGAGTTGTCAAAGCCTATGACCATGTTAACTGCTTTTGATGGGAGATTGTTTAGGCCGCACGGTATCCTTCCTTCTCTTAAAGTTCGTTTGGGAGGGAAGACCATTGCGATAGAGGTCGAGGTGGTTGATGCACCCCTTGACTACAATCTCTTACTAGGAAGGAATTGGATGTATAGTATGCAATCCATTGCATCTTCCGTATTTCGCGTTGTATGCTTTCCTCATAATGGGAAGATTGTGACGATTGATCAGATGTCATTCAAGAATCCTCCTGTTAGTGCATCTTCGGAAGCTTCAGTTCCGAAAGTTGAACATTCCCAGCCGGCAACTGGGAGTGTCGGTGTAGGTATGTATCCTTCCCTTATGGGAACCTTTAGTTGTCCTGCACCCGTCCTCATGATAGGAGCTAGTTTCAATGGTGCTTCCACGTCTACGAGATCGGTGCCTTTTCGCACAAATCATATGGGAGATCCTTGGATTATTCCATCACCGAGTCCTTAGAGTGAGACCATTGAGACGAGTGTGTTGTTTCCTGCAGCCATGATAGCTTACCAAGCTAATCTTCAATCTACTGCAGAGCCTTGTTCTTCCTCTTCCCGGATAGAGGAGGAAGACCCCTATGTGCTGCCTACATGGGCAGTACAGTCTTCTCATGCCCATGATTTCCTTGATACGGTTTTCCCTTTAGATGAAGCGATCATCGAGGCTGTGTCGGGAGTTGAGCCACCATGGGAGGAACTCCATCATAGATCATATTTCCTTCCAGAGCTTGACCTTTTGGAGCATGAGGATTACAAGGAGATTCTTAGACAAAAAGTTGGTAGGCCCATGATTCCATTAAGCTCTCCTGGTCAGATGGCTGATGGGAACATGGCAAACATATCATCAACCATGCCTATCAACATTTCTCGCAATCCTGGTACTGTTGAGAATGTGTACATTGGGGCAGATTGTTCCCAAGATGAGATTCATGAGTATACCAAGCTGTTCAAGGAATTCCGCGATGTTTTTGCTTGGTCTTACGATGAAATTCCAGGGATTGACCCTTGGATTGTCGAACACGAAATTAATACTTTCCCCAACGCGAAGCCTGTTCGACAGCATTTACGCGCGGTAAATCCTAGGAAAGCACCCACCATAAAGGCAGAGATAGAGAAACTATTGAAAGTTGGTTTCATCTATCCCGTTCCCTTGATGGAGTGGGTTTCAAACCCCGTTCCGGTGGATAAGAAGCAAGGAGCGATCTGTATATGCACTGATTTCTGTGATTTAAATCGTGCCTGTCCTAAGGATAACTTCCCCACACCGTTTATAGATCAGATTTTGGATGAGTGTGCGGGTAGTGAGGTGTTCTCCTTTATGGACGGCTTTTTCGGATATAATCAGATTCAAATTAAACCTGAGGACCAACATAAGACCACATTTATTTGTCCTTGGGGAACATTTACGTATCGGAAAATGCCTTTCGGCCTTAAAAACGCTGGGGCTACCTTTCAGTGAGCGATGACCTTGATTTTCCATGATCTCAAGTCCATTATCGAAGTATTTTTGGATGACCTCGCTGCTCATTCTCGCATGAGGATGTGTCATTCTTATCACTTGAGATTGGTGTTTGAAATATGCCGGCATTATGCTGTTAGATTGAACCCTCATAAGTGCATCTTTTGTGTGAAATCAGGTCGTATTTTAGGATTTATCGTTTCGAAAGAGGGTATAAGAGTCGACCCCTTGAAAGTGGAGGCAATACTTCAGTTGTCTCCCCCGTGAAATATTCGTCATCTTCAGTGTTTGCAAGGCATGGCAAACTTCCTACGAAGATTTGTTGTCAATTTCGCCAATTTGACTAGAGGTTTCATGCGTATCCTGAAGAAGGATACTCCCTTTGAATGGGATGAGCGAGCCCAAGAGTCCTTCGATGCCCTTAAGAGAGCCCTAGCATCGGCCCCGGTTATTAGTCCTTCGGATTATAGCCGTGATTTCCTATTATATGTGGTCGCGTCTTTAGAGACGATTGGGATGGTTTTGGTTCAAGAGGATGAGGAGCTCCAGTAGCATGTCATATATTATTTGAGCCGAAACCTTATTGACACAGAGATTCGGTATTCTCATGTAGAGAAGATTTCCTTAGCCACTGTACATGCAGTGCAGCATTTGAGACATTATATTCTCCTTCGCCAAACTTTGGTCGTTGCCCATGTCAATCCATTTCAGTTCGTCCTCACACATAGGATGATTGGGGGAAAATACAATAAATGGATTGTCATTCTGCAAGAGTTTGATCTTGAGTTTGTTTCGGCAAAATTGAAGAAATATTTAATCTTTGCAGAGCTCATATCAGATTTTCCGAGCGAGGCTGAGGATTCGGCATGTGAAGATACGTTCGTTGATGAACACATTTTCTTGATCTCAACGGCTGACCCATGGTACGGTGATATCATAGTATATTTGCAAACGCAGAAGTCCCCTACTCACCTCTCGCGAGATGAGTGACGTTGATTACGTCACGTTTCCAAGAACTACCTCATAGTGGACAATACTTTGTACCGCCGTGGAGTAGATTCCCTTTTATGACGTTGTTTAACTCACGATGAGGCTGAGGTAGTGGTTAATGATTGCCACGGAGGGGCGTGTGGTGGTCATTTATCTGGGCTTGCTACAGCCCAAAATATTTTGAGAGCAGGATATTTCTGGCCGTCGATCTTCAAGGATTGTATTGAAGCGGTCAAGAGGTGCCACCCTTGCCAGGTGTTTGCACGTAACATGCGCTTGAAGCCTGCCCCGTTACACCCTATTATCACCACCGGTCCCTTCACCAAGTGGGGGCTAGATTTTATGGATTGCAACCCAACTTCGCCTGGGGGGCACCATCATATCATTGTGGCTGTCGATTACTTCACGAAATGGGTTGAGGCAATGCCTACAGTGAAATCCGACGGTGAGACAGCCGCGCATTTCGTATTCAACCAAATCATCTCTAGGTTCGGGATTCCAAGAGAGCTTGTCACTGACCATGGCTCGCACTTTCAGAATCGTATGATGGAAGAGTTGGCCTCCAAGTTAGGATATAAGCAAGAGCACTCCTCTTCTTACTATCCTCAAGCGAATGGACAGGTTGAAGCAGTGAATAAATCACTTAAGTCCATTCTCCAATGAACCATCGCACAAAGCAAGACGAACTGGCATATTATGTTGTACCCTGCTTTGTGGGCATATCAAACCGTGGTAAAGACTGCCACTGGTTTTTCTCCATATCAGCTTGTTCATGGAGTGGAGTCAATTTTTCCGGTTGAATGTGAAATTCCTTCGTTGAAGTTAGCCGTAGAACTCTTACCAAATACTTCGCCTTTGGAGGAGCGTTTGGTTCACCTTGAGTAACTTGATGAGCAGCGTAGAGATGCCTTGGTGACTCTAGAGGTTAATAAGCGTCGCGTGAAGGCACAATACGATAAGTCTGTCCGTCCAAGAGTGTTTAGTGAGGGAGACTTGGTCCTTTTGTGGGATCAATCGAAAGAACCCTTGGGGGCAGGGAAGTTCAATCCTATGTGGCGTGGTCCTTACGTGGTCAAGCGTGTATTAGAGAAGGTTGCCTACGAGTTAGTATATTACGAAGGGACAGCCTTGGCGGAGCCTAGAAATGGGCTCTATCTTAAAAAATACTATGCATGATCTTTAGCCAAGGTTGTTTGTTGTATATTATTGTACAACGTTTTTGCATAGTTAGATCTTGTTTATCGTGATCGGGTTTGTGATTAGTTTCCATTTCTTGTGGCAGATGTCAATGGAATCTTCCACCTACATAGGATTCGCGGATGGTGCAAGCCGTCACACTCAACACTCAGCTTCAGCTGCTTGGGTGATTTTTACTCCTATGGGTCATGTACTGTCTTCAGGAGGTGTATGTCTACGGCCATCTTCCAACAATGTTGCTGAATATAGTGCCGTTATCAAGCTTCTACGGGATGCCATTTCGCATGGTATTCTCTCTCTTGAGGTACGTCTTGATTCAGAGTTAGTAGTGTCACAGCTAAATGGTTTGTACCATGTTAGAGATCCAACGTTATTGAGGAGATTCTTACGTGTGAGATTGCTAGAATGGCAATTTGAGAACATACCATATATACACATTCCAAGAAATTTTAATCAAGTTGCTGTCTCATATGCTACCTATGTGTTAGATTGGCATTTGTTTCATTCATTATAAATTAATCATAAACACAATTTTTACACATGTAAATAAATAAACCGATCACCATAAAACTTTTTTATATATACATCAAAATGTGGTAATACATAGCGTCATAATACAAAATTGGGGCTTTGAAAGCCACCATCATATACACGGTAGTACAATAGATACACTCCCAGGTGTCTACTCCTGTGGAGGTGGATGAGGGTTGTGATCATGATATGTCACCACGGCTCTAGCTAGCCGCCGGAATAAACGCACCCATGCGCGTGGTACACCAACCACCTATCTCTGCATAGCCTCAGGCAAGTCCTCGACTTGCACCATGGGAACCCTATGAGTCAGTCGCACAAAATTGGTATGGATGCTTTGGAGCATTTGCTCCGCATCCACACCAGTGATATCATCTCCTCTTCCCCTCCATCTATGATGTGGGAAGCCCTCTGGTCATCGTGGTCCCACATATGCACATCAATGGTAGATGTCACTATGTATTGTCACCCAAAAACATTTCTTTTTGATTCCATTAATCAAGAAAACACAAAAAAATTAAATACTCCAAAAATTTTAAAAAAGAGTAAGGGTCGAGATTCGTTACCTATGTCTCCATATGCTGATCCTGGTGGTAATGGCATGTCCGGGTCTCCCCGGAAGTCTATCCCTGAATAAGGGTAGTCCTCTATGGCAATAATCTGTCGTCGCCACCATGGAAAAAAGTCTGCTGGATAAGAGTTGGCCACCCTACCACCCCCCAGTCTGCGCATCGCGTCTAACCAACATCGTTGGGCCGGATCTCGAACCCCATGGAGAGGAACATCCACTCTAGGGCTCAATCCTAGAACACACTCGAAGAAAAACGTGCTCAAGATACTGCTGAACCCGAAGTTCCATATCCTACCTGCCTTGCAATCACTGAGCTAATGTTTCATGTTGCTAAGTAGGGAAGTGCTCCAGTCATAGATGGTCGGTGTCATGCACTCCACCGCATAGAACATCAGTGGCCGAGAGGCCTGATGGAGTGATGCTAAGCATGCTATCCTGCCCAGCGTCAGTAGTATGGCCTTTAGGCCCAGTACCTGTATAGCGTTGGTGGGAACTTGGCTCCCCACCTTCTCCATCTCTGGGTAGCAGTACACTGCTATGTACTCATCGATAGTCAGCCCATGACCTGGCTCTCCGCGGGCACGAAGGTTCACCATCTCACCTCGTCTGGATAGACCTGTGATAAAGTAGATATCATCCACCTCAATGGTGAGGGACATGCCGTCTAGCCGGAAAAACTCTGAGTCTGGATCCCAGTAGTCTACAAGCATCTGTAGTAGTCCTGGTTTGGCCCTCAAGCCTCCTAGGCACCAAAACTTGTAGAGTCCACATCTTCGTAGTGCTTCTTGAGCCATCCTGTCAGCCCTTAATGCTTCCTCTACATCACCATGCTCGCGTTCTCACCACTCTAGCACCATCCTGCATGAGAAGTTGACCAAATGTCCATTAGATTCATAGATATCCTTATGCGCGGCGTCATACGCGGCTGTTTTCAAAATAGCTGCGTATGTACGTGGTTTCTGGTCCCTTTTCCGCGTATAGCCAGCCCTATACGTGGAAAAAACCTTGATACCCGCGTGGGCCATAGCGCTCATGTAAGTTTGGCCATTAGAAATTCATTTGACCATGAAAAACTATAAAATTTGTATTGAAATGCAAGCTGAGAACATGAGTAAGTACCTGGAAGACTCGGTTGTGAATTCCGCCGGCTGGATCTCCTGGAATTTGCAGTTGAATATCAGAGCTCAAATGGGTAAAAGTTTCAAATGATTTATATTTTTTACTATTTATAGAAAAATTTTCAAATATTTGAAAATTTTTACCCCCTTTCCTATAGTTTTGATCGTTTCTAACCTATTTGGACCGTTTTTGACCTAATCTGTGATGTAGATGACCGTTTTCAGTGCTGTTTCAGCCTTTGGATTGACCCGTTCGTATTGATCTCAGGTATAATGTCTATACTGGCATATAGGTTAGGTTCACCACCGCTTGCATTTTGCATGACCTCATGACCATGTCACTATATCCTTAGGTACGAACCCACTCTATTATGTCATGGAACCTTCTTGCTGCTATAGAAGTGGCATGATATGAGTGGTAGAGACTCACCTTACATGGGTACCCTAGTTAGCGCCTTATTTGCATTTGGTGCCCATGCTGATGTTTCCCCCTTTAGGGTGTGGGAGTCCGTTGTATATTATTGCCATGACATTTAGCAAGAGCCTCATACTCCTCTTGCTCTTATGCTGGCCTGTTTCCCCCCAGACTCCCCGTTGTATCAAGTTGTGGATGCATTATCATGAGCTTTGCCTGTCTTATTGAGCTTTATGCCGGCTCCCCTGACATTGCGTTTCAGCCATATAGCCCAAGCTTTTCTCATGTCTAGCCATGCAAAGCCTTTATTTATATCCTTCGCAACTTGATTCCCTTTTTACCGGGAGGGGATTTTCCCCCGAGTGTCGATATCCTACACATGTATCCTTGCATTGAGCATAGGTATGTTCCACTGCTTGGAACTAGTTTGTTTGCCCTTATGACACTCGTCTCCTCCTAGTTTGTAACTATAAATCTAGTTTATTCTTTTTTCAAGATTTTCAAATAACTGAAAAAGACCAAAAAAATCAAAAAACCAAAAAGCCGGACAAGAAAATATATTATCTTTGGCAGCTGTCGAGTCGTGTCGCCTTCGAACAGAGCACTGTATATCACATCCATTGGTTGGGTTATAGTTTGACTTTAGGAGCTGTACTCATTATCTGAGTTTTATCTCCACCGACTGGTTAAGATTCTAATCCCTATGGAGCCTCTATTGATGCCTCCTACATCATAGAGATTGCCTAGTTTGTATATCGAGTCTATGCTGCCTTCATTTAGTCACCATACGCCGTTATGCTCTTGTTCGAAGGAAGTTGAAACCTGAGTCAGCCATTCCTCAGTTATCTTGACTTTGCATGTCGGCCATTCCCGGTACAGTTACTGGTTCGTGCACCTTATGATCGAGTTCTTCCATATTATACAGCCTTGTTGAGTACCTCATGTTGGATGATGGGGGATGCCCTAATGCCCTCCTTCCAGCGGATTTCATCCCATCGACTTCAGATCATTTATTCTGGGATTGGAGTCTAGAGTCATTTTGAGGGCCTTGAGACTTGCAGTCATCAGTGGCAGGTTCTCTCTCCATCGACAGTTTTGGGAATACATCAATATCCCCTGATCGATGGACTCTCTCAAGTGTTCGACCTCAACACATTTATTCACACTTGTTAGTTTGCACTCTAGTACCTTGATTCCCATTTTCATTATTGGTGGGTGATCTCGCGTCTATTAACGGTATACATCAATGACCGGTAATCAGACGATGGACTACTATGTTCGACCTCGACACCTCTATTCACATAGTAGGACATGTACTCGTAGCGGTTCGTGTAGAAGACCTTCCAGATTGGTGGCATCCACTATATGCTACCTCCTTGATCGTGCCAGTGTTCATGAGATTTCAGCTCTCGTGATTTGTTCCAGTATATGTCAGACATTTCCAACCACTATGGAGAACTTGATTTGTTATATATCTTTAGCCTTTATGGAGATCATTGTACTTTGTATATATTCGTCATGGAGATTCTGATCTATGTATATTGTACGTGGCGATGACCACATATGTTCTATCATGTTTCATGCCTATTCATGGCCATTGTACTATTATGTATCCGGGACTACTAGATGTATTTGCAGTTATATGCAGAGTTGTATTATGGTATTATGTTGATTAGGTGGCTGGTCTTCCATTTGGGTACCTTCATCACTTCACTTCTGGGATGGACTTATAATGTATTTCGGCCATCGTATAACCCCTCTGATCTCATACATTAGGGGGCATCTGTTATAGCGGATTTCACCACACCAGGTGAATCACACATTGTATGGCCTTCCCCTGTCCCGCAGCAGACTCATTATCCCCTATGGACCATTTGTTGTCTTTTGATGTATCATTGACCATCCCTAAAAACATTAGAAAAATGATATACGCGGCCTTTTCCCCGATAACCGCGTACATACGTGGATATTCCTTCTATAGTCGCGTACATCGGGATGTGTGCATAATCCAAAACTATTGGAG
>LPNX010596047.1:124020-141181 GCA_001517045.1 Pseudotsuga menziesii | reverse complement strand
GATCTACTTCAACCGTCCGGAATAAGGTACAAGGTTCGATCCTTTAGTGTTAGATTGTTTTATTTCTATTGCATATTGGGAAAGATTGATTTCTGGAGTCTAGCTATTTGTTGTGGTACCCCAAGACATAGGAATTTCTCTTAGTAACAGTAACACAAGGAAATCAGTCCCTTCTCTGCTACACAGTCCCTCAGGCCCTGACCTCCCTTCCAATGCTATTCAGGGGTTGTGGAGAAGAAATCCAGCCCTCTAGCTCTGTCTGTGTGGTTCCCAAACACACCAAGTTTGTCAAGCAAACCAAGCCCTCATCCCCACTCTAATACATTCCGAAGACAACCACTGCATGCATGCAGCAAAACAAGTGATTCACAGCTTTGTGAGAAAAACAAAGGGAAACAGGGTGACAACCCAAAAATGGTGAACGCAGCTCAGGCTAAGCAAGGCAATTCAGAGTTGTTCTTGGCCCTAGCATGGCCAAAACAACTCAGCAGCAACCCCAAAAGGTAATTGCACCCACAGTAAACGAACGACGTGGGGAAAACCACAGCCCCGGTCTCAATAATGAAGTGACGGGAAATTACATAGTCTGGAATCGGTAAGGAAAACATACACCCAACACAATCCACCAAATCAGTATGGAAAACACCTATACACACAGAGATCATGTCCTGAGGCCGCCCTTCCAGCTTGATGCATGAAGAAAAACCAAGAAGAATCATGTGCGTTAAGAATGAAGAGAGAACTGTCCCTCTGCGTGAAGATGGGCCAACATGATAGAGAGAGTGGGAGAGTCGAAGAATCCCTGCCCATGTGAAGTGGTGGAGTCTGCTGGTGGAGTGTGCATGTAGGAAAACTTGCCACCCTCCACTACCCAGCAATAACTGCCCCCATCTAACAGCAGAAGTATTTAATGGGTGGTTAACACATGGCTTTTCCCTATAGGCTCAAGGTTTAACAATCCCCCCCCCCCCTTATCCTTAGGAAAATCATGCCCTTTTCATTATTGTTGCAGTGACATAGCTGGTCGGGTTTATTTAATTAAAAATGCGTATTTACATGATGCCAAAACTAATATGTGTTGTATATCACGATATACCCTCGGCAATGAGTCCAATCGCCGAAACATAACACAACCAAATCGATGGTGGGGCTTTTGCCTTTATCTCCACACCATGATAAATTACAATATATCCATCATGTACATTTAATGCAACGGGGTCAAAACCGGGGGGTTACATTCCCCTCCCCCTTCAATAGCACTGTCCTCGGTGCTTTACAAAATTGAATAAAATGCTACACTGGTATCACCTGAGTGCTCCGCAGAATTGAACAAAAATGGATGTGCCAATCGCATGGCATCCTCCAGCTCCCACGTAGCCTCCTCAAGTTCGTAGTGCTCCCATTGCACCTTTACCTACCCTATGGCTCGGTTCCGGAGCATTGTGACCTTCTTGTCGAGGATGCGCATTGGATCGGTTCAGAACTCTCCCTCGGGTTCCACCTAAATCACATCCCAATTTATCACATGGTTAGGATCATGTACATATCTCTTAAGCAAAGAAACATGAAAAAAATTATGAGCTCTAGTGCTAGCAGGCAATGCAAGTCTATATGCAACTGGTCCTATTCTTTCAAGCACTTCAAATGGCCCACAATATCTTGGTGACATCTTGGCACAGCTTCCAAGCTTCAAGGAACTCTTCCTTGCCCTCACTCTGAGGTAAACATGATCCCCAACACTGAACTCCCTGTTCACCCTATGCTTATCTGCATAGCTTTTCTATCTGTCCCGTGCTGCTTTCAGATTTTGCCTGATATTTACAACCTCTTGCTCCATTTCCTTGAGCAGTTCTAGACCAATCACAACCCTATTCACTAGATTATCCCAAGTCACTGTTGTCCTACACCTTCTTCCATACAAAGCTTCATATGGACTCATCCCCAAGGATGCCTGCTGTCCATTGTTATAAGCAAACTCTAACAAGTGTAATCAATCTTCCCACTTGGTTGGTTTGTCCATCACGTACATGTGAAGCATATCTTCAAGCACCTGATTAACCCTCTCTGTCTGCCCATCTATCTGAGTATGGTATGCAGTGTTGAAGTTTAGCTTTGTACCCAAATCTGCAAACAACCCCTTCCAAAAATTGGAAGTGAACTTGACATCTCTGTCAAAGACTATTGCCTTAGGCAATCCATGCAATTTGAAAATATCCTTCATGAAGATCTTTGCAATGTCATCAATCTTATGCGTAGACTTAAGCGGTATAAAATGCGTTGCCTTTGTCAACTTGCCCACCACAACCATGATGGAATAATGTTGTCTCCAAGTCATCGGCAATCCTGTAATAAAATCCATGGAAATAACTTCCCATTTCCATTCTAGAACTGGAAAAGGATGCAACAAGCCTGTTGGATGTTGATGCTCAACCTTTAACTGCTGACATTTCATGCACCTTGAAATGTATTCAGCTATGTCCTTTTTCATTCCTGGCCAAAATTACTATTTTCTGGCAGTAGCAATTGTCTTCTGGTATCCCGGGTTACCAGAATATGGAGCTTGATGGATCTCATCCATAACTACTCTCTTCAACTCTGCTACATCTGGAATATAAATTCTACTTTTATAAGTAAGAAGTCCATCTTCTTCCAATTTATATCCCTCATACCTCTTCTCAAGACTTTGCTGCTGCAATTTGTCTTTTACCAGCTCATACACTTCATCTCTGGTAGTATTATTAACAATCTACTGCCTCAAATTTGATTGGCAAATACTAAGAGATGCCACATGCATTTCCTGCATCTTCCTGCTGAGTGCATCAGCTTCCTTATTCTCCTTTCCCTTTATGTGCTTGATTTCAAAATCAAACTCACATAAAAACTCCAGCCATCTCGCTTGCCTAGCATTCAAAGTAGGCTGATCAAATAGATACTTCAAACCACAATGGTATGTTCTTAGTTCAAATCTTCTACCCATCAAGTAATGCCTCTACATCTTGAGGGCATGTAATATGGCTACAAGCTCTATATCATGAGTGGCATAGTTCTTCTCATGCTCCTTCATCTTTCTCGACTCATAACATATCACGTGGTTGTCTTGCATAAGGACTCCTCCAAGCCCTTGTCCACATGCATCGGTACATACCACAAAAATTTTCTCTGGATCTACAACTTTCAATACTGGTGCACTGGTGAGAATATTCTTCAACCGCTGGAAGCTTTCTTCACACCTCGATGTCCATTCAAACTTTATCCCCTTCTTTTGTAAAAAAGTGATGGCATGTGCAACTTTGGAGAATCCTTCAATGAATCTCCTGTAGTATCCTGCAAGTCCAATAAAAGATCTTACATTTGTCACATTTCTTGGAGTAGGCCAATTCATAATGGCTTCAATCTTTTCAGGGTCCACAGATATACCCTCTTCTGAGATAATGTGGCCCAAGTACTAAATTCTATCTCTATAGAAGTCACACTTGCTTAGCTTGCATACAACTGATGCTCCCTGAGCAATTGCAATGTCAATCTCAAATGCTCTTCATGCTCCTCCTCATTCTTAGAATAAATAAGAATGTCATCAAGGAAAACAAGAACAAACTTGTCCAAATACCTGCTAAAGAAACTGTTCATAAGACACATAAATGTAGCTGGTGCATTTGTGAGCCCAAATGGTACCACTACAAACTCATAATGTCCATACCTTTTTCTGAAGGTTGTCTTATGAATGTCTTCATCCTTGATTCTCACCTGATGATAACCAGACCTCAATTCAATCTTGGAAAATACCTCTGCTCCTCTCATTTGATCAAAGAGGTCATCAATCCTAAGCAAAGGATATTTATTCTTCAGAGTAACCTTGTTCAATTGCCTGTAATCAATACACAACTTGAGTGTACCATGTTTCTTATTTACAAACAAAACTAGTGCTCCCCAAGGAGACACACTCGGCCTGATATACTTTTTTTCCAACAACTCTTGTAGTTGCATCTTCAATTATAGCATCTCCGGTGTACTCATCCTGTAGGGTGTCTTAGACATAGGTGTTTCTCCTGGCACAAGTTCAATTGTGAAATCAATGTCCCTCTTTGGAGGAAGTCCTGGAATCTCATCAGGGAACACATCTCTAAATTCCTATAACACCTGATAGTCCTGCAACCTAGGAGTTTCATCCTCTGTTTCCTCCATAATATGAGCTGCATACAACTAGCAACCCTTCCTACAGAACTTTTTCAACTACATTGCTGAAACCTGCCGTACGGAAATCACCTTTGGAATACCTTTCACAACTACTGGGTTCCCTTCTTCATCCATGCATTCAAAATTCTTATTATAACAGTCAAGCTTTACTATGTGAGCTTCTAACCAATCCATTCCAATGAGAACATCATAGGAACCAAGTGGTAGAACATTCAGGTCTACACAAGTGACCAACCGATTCATGACCAATCGACATTTCTCCACCACTTCACTGACCTTTCTCTTAGTTCCAGTGGCTAGCTGAACTAACCAAGATTTTCTATACTTTGTTTTCTTAAAAGAAAAAATCTTCACTACTCTAGGAGTAATGTAACTATGAGTAGAACCAAGGTCAATCAAAATAGAAACAGATTGCTCAACAATCTTACCTACAACTTCGACCACAGTTGACTGGTGATCTTCCTGGCGGTCCTCCAGTGCTGCATAGATCCTAGGGACTGCCCTTGCTAATTGACCCACTATTTTTGCTTCTTAAATGTTGTAAGTTGGCCTTGCACTCTCATTCATGAGTGGACAATATCTGCGCAGGTGGGGTCCTTTACATTTCCAACATTGAGGTGGTCCTCTATTCTGTTGTGGGTCTTCAAGCTTTTCTCCTATTACTCCAACTAGCTTACTCGCAGATTTGGATGGCTGCTTCTGCTGATTCCATAAGTTAGAAGGTTTCAAAACTTTCTTTCTTTGTTCAAACTTCACATTCTTCTTGTCCTTCCATGCCTTATGGTAATCAAGTTTACCTTTGCTTTGCTCATAGAAATACTTAGCCTTCCTTTTTGCTTCTTCGAGAGTTCTAGGTTCATAAAAATCAATTCTATCTTTGTAACACTGAGGCAATCCACTCAGAAAATGTTGGACCTTCACTTTTTCATCTCTGATGTACCTGACATACCTCAACATCTCCAAAAACTTATTTGCATACTCTTCCATGGTCTGTTGTCCCAATTTCAGCTCATGGAACTCCTTAATCTTGTCATCATAATACCTGTCAGAGAGGTATTTCTGCTTGAAATACTTCTTGAACTATTTCCACTTAAGTCTCCTTTCAATGATCCTCTTTACTTAATTGAGGTGCTCCCACCAAATGGATGCTCTTCCTTTTAGATTGAATATGGCAACCCTTGCCTTCATGTTTCCTGAATAATCCTAAACTTGAAAGTACTTCTTTATCCCAAGAAGCCAAGCTTCAGCCTCTTGTCCAGTCTTTACCTCCCCATCAAATGTAGGAGGCTTAGCCTTCTTAAATTCATCTCGAGAGAGATCCCTATGGTGCCTCATTCTTTTTCTTTTATGAGAAGATGAGCTTGAATCCCCACCGGATTCTTCAGAGTCAGATGATCCACTAGAAGTCCTTCTCCTTCTCCTAGTACTGCTCTTACTTCCTTCCAATCTTGTTGTACCCCGTCTAGAGTCTATATTTTTTTGCAAGTCTGTCAAGCTTTGCAACATAGCAGCATTCAACTGATGTTTTTCTTCCTAGGCTTATACCAAGCTTCTCATGGTGGCTGCAACATCTGATGGTGTCTCTTGGAATCTCCTTCCATTAGACTCTATGCCATCATTTCCAACTCAAACATTTTCTCCCATGTCATCTTGTGCACGCTCGTAAGAATCCCAAGCTTCATATCCATCATGGGTTCTCATAACTGAACCACCACTTACTTACCAAACTATACCACCTAGAATGTTGTCCTTGAAGGTGTTTATGATTCTTCAAACGTGTTAGTAACACAACTGTTGGATGCATAACATTGATATAATTCAGAATTACTTACCTTCACCTGGCAAAATCATAAAATAACAATTTTTCCCAAACGCAAAATTTTCTCCCTTTTCAGCCCTGTAATCCACTGACAATCTGCCGAAAAATTTACTGAAAAACAGCTGAAAATTCGCTAAGAAATCTCATTTGAAAAACTCAAAATTTCCTTTTTCCCAATCAGACCTCTTCCCAACTAAAATTTTGACACTTTGGCGGTCAAAACAACTAGTTTTCTTCGATGCCCATTGGCGGTCTGATCGTCTATTTTTCTCTGACGTGTCAGATCCTTAGTTTTCTAGCCTTCCGAACTATTATCGGCGATACGAAGGACTATTATCGCGATGGTTGTGTATCTACGATTGAAACCGTTAACCACTATAGAATCAGTGAGGAAACTAACTCCCATAACGTAGTATCAAAAATCAAAAGCACTATTCTTCGGGTGGATAGTTCCGTTGGTAGCCGAAACAGTGGGAAACAACCCAACTATGGGTTTCACGGACCATACCACCCGTCGGCAGTCGGAAGCTCTAACACTATGTGTCGATGATTCAAAACTGAACGTTCCCGCTGCGTCGGCGACCGGAGCACTCTCAGCAGTTGAAATTTCTAATTGTCAGAATGATAGTACAATTGATAGCCGCAACGGCAGACTCACAAACAACTAAGTTTTTCCGATGCTTCATCGGAAGTCTCATCAACTAAGATTTTTCGATGTATCAGCGATCTGATCCTCTATTTTTCTCCAATGTGTTGGCTGCTCCCTTGTCTAATTTTCGCCGACGTTCGACGGTTTGATCTTCTAACTTTTTCCGACGTTTTCAACACTTAAGAGAATTTTTCATTCTCTTTTCTCCTCCGCGTCAGCGCCCTTATCATCTATCTTCTGCCAACGTTCGTCGCTACTTCATTATCTATTTTTTGCCAACGTATCATCGGTGGATCCATCAACTAAACTTCGTTGACACTTCGGCATTCTTCGGCCAATCTCTGCCGCCGTTTCGGCCACTTACTCAACTAATCTTCACCGACACTGCAGCTTAAACTTCAACTTCATTGTTCTCTGTCGGCGTATCGGCTCTAAATTCATCTAATTTTCGTCGACGTCAATGGTCTGTATCGGACAACCTTTTTTACTAAACCAGCTGACGTTTCGACAGTTCCATCCACTAGTTTTCTCCGCCATTTCGGTGGTCTTCAGTTAAGCTAAGCTGATGTATCGGCTCAGGTTTCCTCTAATTTTCGTCGAAACCTTCGTCAACTTCCAATATTTGACCACTTCCAAAAATTCTCCCCCACCAGTTCCCTGTCGAGCAGACTTCTATCTAAGCTGTCCGATGCATCGAGGAAGCTTTAGACTAAGTCTTCCGATGAGCCGATGGTATTGGCACTTAGAAAAAATTTGTGGAAGTTTTCTAATCTCTGATGGGCAAAGGGAAACCTACCTCTGCTAGCTGGTTTCTCATGGCTCGTTAAGGCCCCAATGCTGCAAGGATGGCTCTGATACCACACTGTAACGTCCCCGATCCTCCGACTGACGAAGAGGACGCTACCATTCCATTAACCATCCAGGCAAACCACCCCATGAACATGAACATATATAAAACCGAAATGCTTGAACATAAGACATGCTAAGATGCATAATCATTCACATACACAGCGGAAGCAAACATACATTCATTCAGGAATTTGACATGTTCATCATGGTTCATTAACATTAAATATGATTGTAGAAGTGAAATGGACAAGAATACTTATCTTTAAAAGAGCTCGTCCCGCAACCAGCTACGACACTGCAACGTTCCACCCAACCATAGGCCAGCGTGCTCCTTAATCTCTCAGCAATGCTGCCACCCTCGAGCTGGGCATGGTTCCCCAAGGAATAAGGAACAAACAGGCTTACACATAGCCAAGGATACACAAAACACAGCCAATCCAACACAGTTGGGTTTATCATACCATCAGCAATTCATCCAAGCCAACACAGTTGGGTTTATCAGGCCATCAAGGAGCTAGGAAAGGATAAATTCTAAGCTGGTGAGCTCATTGAAGAACTAAGGACACCCACACCAAAACTAGCCTGACTTCTAGGACACCCACACACACCCAACACAAGGAAATCAGTCCCTTCTTTGCTACACAGTCCCTCAGGCCCTGACCTCCCTTCTAGTGCTATTCAGGGGTTGTGGAGAAGAAAGCCAACCCTCTAGCTCTATCTGTGTGGTTTCGAAACACACCAGGTTTTTCAAGCAAACCAAGCCCTCATCCCCACTCAAATACAGTCCGAAGACCAACCACTGCATGCATGCAACAAAAGAAGCGATTCACAGCTTTGTGAGAAAAACAAAGGGAAACAGGGTGACAACCCAAAAATGGTGAATGCAGCTCAAGACAAGCAAGGCGATTTAGAGTTGTTCTTGACCCTAACATGGCCAAAACAACTCAGCAGCAACCCCAAAATTTAATTGCACCCATAGCAAACGAACGATGTGGGGAAAACCACAGCCCCGGTCTCAACAATGAAGTGACGGGAAATTACACAATCCAGAATCGGTAAGGAAAACATACGCCCAACATAATCCACCAAATCGATATGGAAAACACCTATACACACAGAGATCATGTTATAAGGCCACCCTTCCATCTTGCTGCTTGAAGAAAAACCAAGAAGAATCCTGTGCGTGAAGAATGAAAAGAGAATCGTCCCTCTGCGTGAAGATGGGCCAACATGATGGAGAGAGTGGGAGAGTCGAAGAATCCCTGCCCACATGAAGTGGTGGAGTCTGCTGGTGGAGTGTGCATGTGGGAAAACCTACCACCCACCACTACCTAGCAATAACTACCCCCATCTAACAGCAGAAATATTTAATGGGTGGTTGACACATGGCTTTTCCCCATAGGCTCAAGGTTTAACAATCCCCCCCCTTATCCTTAGGAAAATCATGCCCTTTTCATTATGGTTGCAGTGACATAGATGGTCAGGTTTATTTAATTAAAAATGCATATTTACATGATGCCAAAACTAATATGTGTCGTATATCGCGATATACCATCGACAATGAGTCCAATCGCCGAAACATAACACAGCCAAATCGATGGTGGGGCTTTTGCCTTTAGCTCCACACCATGATCAATTACAATATATCCATCATGTACATTTAATGCAACGGGGTCAAAACCGGGGTGTTACATTTTTGCTAGCCAAGCACAATATGATTGAGACATCATGTAAATATGCAAATTAATTAACCCATAACCAGCTATGTCAATGCAACAAATAATGATATGGGGGTATCATTTCCTAAGGGATAGGGAGGGGTAATGTTTAACCTTGAGCCAATGGGTGAAAGCCAAATGTCAAGGGAAAAACCCATAAGCTGTCAACCACCTATTTCTTGTCTTTTTCCCCAATCATTTATTTCTATTAGAATTTGGTTGAGGTAGTTATTGCATGGGAATGGGAAAAGTATGAGAAAAAATTCAAATTGGGTAGGGCACCTATTCTTGAAAAACGTGTTTTGACTGCATGGGCAAGAAAACACCCAAAAATGTGTGCCCATTCCCTCATGCATTCATGTTTCATCTTGCCTCACGTTTTGGGGGAGCTGGGGGGGGGGGCGTTTTGATCATCCATCCTTTATTCACCTGGAGGGGTGTTCATTTTCATGATCATTCATCCACGCGTTGGTCATTCTTCCTGATCCAATAGATGGAGCGAGTGCTAGCAGGTAATGCTACGCGTTTCTGCAAGTATTTTTCCTTTGCCAAGACCCTGGTTGCTATGTTATCCTAAACTACAGAGTGTTATGAGACCCTGTTACTTTGTGTATCAGAGTGAAGCCTATGTTGTTGTGTCTCCATGTGGTTTGTTGTGATGTGCACCCTAGTTTTGGTATGAACTATATACAAGAATTAGGAGTGGAAGAGACGTAGAATGTGCTTGATAAACCTAGTGTGGGACCTCACAATAAGATAAGAGTGCCTAGTGAATCTACTATGCACATCCTAAAGAGCACTGGAAGGGAAGGTGTATCCTGATAGACTATGGAGCAGAGAAGGGGACACTTCCTTGTGTTGGGTGTGTAGGAAACATGGATTCCAGGGTAGATAGGTCTTGTGAAGGTGTCCTTAGCTATGTGGATGATCTCACTAGCTTAGCAGTTCTTCCTGTCCACTACCTTAGAATCCTGATAAACCCAACTTGAAAGATGGCTTTGCTAATAGCCCAATAAACCCATATGTTGGCTTGGTTGTGTCTTGTTGTGTTTGGCCTTGTGTGTGTGATCCTTAGCTGGATATCCTAATAAACCCATCTATTAGTTGGCTTGGCTAGTCCTTAATGTGAATGTTGGTTTGACTGACTACAGTCTGATAAACCCATCAATATATTGGCTTGTGTGCCTGCAGCCTAATAAACCCAACTGTGTTGGCTTGGCTGAGTTTTGTTGTATCCTTGGGTATGTGTGAGCCTGCTAGTGTTCCTTATTCCTTGGGGTAATCATGCCCAGCTCAGGGGTGGAAGTGTTGCTGAGAGATTGATGAGCGCACTGGCCTATGATTGGGTGGAACGTTGCAGCAACGTAGCTAGTTGCATGACAAACTTCTTTCAAGATAAGTATTCTTGTCTATGTTAAGCTCTGCATTTGTATTTGCTTAATGAAATATGATGAACATTGCTAATGTGTTGAATTGATGAATTGTTTCCACTGTATAATTGCAATTGTATGCATTTGTGTATGTTTTTTTCAATGCATTTTTAAATTGTGTTATGGGGCTTAGATTTCCCGGATTGGTGATGGCATGAATGATCAAAGCTATCCAATACTTCTGCTAATAGGTTGAATTTCTTGAAAGAAATCTCCTTCCGCAACTTGCAGGATGCAGGATGCAACTTCACAATCTCTATTTCCACAGATTTCCTTCCAGAAATTGTGGGATGCGTCTTCGTAAATCTCTACTTTTGCAACTCTTCTTTCCACAACGGTCTATTCCACATGTGGGATGCGGGATGTGGCTTCACAGATCTCTACTTCCACAACTCTTATTTCCACAATGGTCTATTCTGCATGCAGGATGCGGGATGTGGGATCGCAATTTCCATTTTCCCCAATTCCACAAACTCAAGCTTTTCGCACCGTTGATTCTTGCGGGTTGATTCTCAGCTATTGATCTGTTCCTAGATGCAGAACAGATTGTGACCATCGATTTTCATCACGATTTTTCTCTGTTGTTCGATCTCCTTTGAGATATTTCTCTATAGATCATCGAATTGATCACTGACAGGATCAATTTCTCTGTTTTCGGGAAGAGGAGAATTTATACACAGACTTGAATAGAGTGAACGCAAGATGAATTCATTCCTATATAGATTTCTACAAAAACAAGGAATCCATCAAAATACATACAAAATTCAATGAAATTCGAGTTGGATGCTCCTACATCAATCAGAGCGAGCAGTTAGGGTTGCGTTCTCTCTCTAGTGGACGGGAGGGGACATGAAAAAGGCACCTGTGCAGAAAACATCCCTAAGTATTTTTCGGATGAAAATCCATTCCATAATTGGGAAACATTATTGATCAAAATTATATCTACTTGGATCCTAACAACATTTTTTCACTACTCAACTGACCAAAATTGCAAACAATGATCACATTAAAGAGTTTTTATGGGCAATATGAATTTTAAACAAAAATCATCAAATCATTTTTAAAAATGGCGCATTCTAGATGGAATATCACATTAGAAATACTTCTCTTATAATACATAATTTGACTAAGCATTTCAATAGATCAAGAAAAGGTTCTACTCAAAACCCATTTTAAGATTTCCAAATTTGTAAGAGGCATTTGAAATCAAAATCGATTCTTCCTAGCATGCCATTAGTGCAGTTCTAAAAAACTGAGGTCACCTTTTGGCCTATCACTTAAAGGATCTAGGCAACACAACGATACATTAGAAAACTTGTGATAAATAACCATGTACACTTTTCCAAGCCTTAACAAAGAAATGGATACATTATATTCTTAACAAAGAAGCATGAACTAAGCAACATATATTCAACAATTTGATTTAGTAATAAAGTATAAGAGAGGTATAGCCAATTAGTTTGGGAATTTGCTAAATTTCCCTCAATTTAATACCCTGAATATCCTCAACCTATGGTTTGCATCATATGAGGAATGAAAATCACTATATATGACAAATCCCACTTTCATCCCATTGTTGTTCAGGAATAAACACCCTTGTAACCTAGGGTCTGGGGTTACCAACGTACTTCTAAAACTTGCAGACAATCAGCTTTAAATTACCAAAAAGGAATAGGAAGAAATGTTGAACTCACCCGATTAACGACGGTTGATCCAAGCTTTCTCTTCTCCTGCTCTGCTTCTCTCCAAAGCTTTCATAGATGCACCTCCTTCACTTGCAAAGAGCAAATTCTTCAAGTACAATCTTATACATGTATATATGACAATTTAGATGAACAATATATAGAGTGCTTAATCAAAAATATTCATCGAACATGATACATGAAAGAGACTCAACACAAAGTTGGAAGAAGAATTCTCTTTATTAACAATAGTGAATGAGATAAGTGTACAACCCAACGCCTGAGACAAGGACTCCTCTGTAACCAAAGGATTCTGAGTTCTGTTGCTCCAAAGACTTCTGAAGATATACCACTAGCATAACTTTTCTCTCCAAGTATGATTGATTAATGCCCTCCCCAAGGCCTCTATTTATACTTTGGGAAATAGGGCAGTTT
This sequence comes from Pseudotsuga menziesii, assembly GCA_001517045.1. Classification (NCBI taxonomy): domain Eukaryota; kingdom Viridiplantae; phylum Streptophyta; class Pinopsida; order Pinales; family Pinaceae; genus Pseudotsuga; species Pseudotsuga menziesii. The sequence goes on along the minus strand of LPNX010596047.1, from coordinate 128,405 downwards.
CGAAGGTTGAGGAGTTTGAGACAGTTGAGATAGTTAATGGTTAGGACTCAAAAAATCTCCATTAATTTTGTTTTATTATTTTTAATGTTGAATGGATGTGTACGCAACTATTGATACTTGCAACCCACGTATGACACGCGAGTTTCTATAAGGGAAACCCGCGTACATATCTGTACGCGGGTTGCAATGAGAATAGTCGTGTACAATACGCGGGTTGTCAAAGAAGATAGTCGCGTATGTACGCGAGTTGCTGTGGAGATAGTCGCGTACGACAATCAACATATAGAAAGGTAAAATGGCAAGCTGGTTGGATAGTGAATGCATCTCATGTCATGCCCATCTATAGTGTTTAGGAAACCTTCAATCCATAAGTGTCCTTTTGTGTACCAACATATGAAGTGTCGGCACTCGGATGGAGAAGTGCCATTTGGGTTGATAACAGATGCCCCCTAATGTGTGAGGTGAGAGGGAAGCGATGTCCGAAATACATTATAATCATTATCTTTGGAGAACTCAGAAATCCAACGGAGCAGAGGTAGTACCTGAAACAAATACATAATAATGTCATATACAAAGTCATATCTGAGGATGCTATGTTCAATATACTGAAACACTAGCTCCTTTACAAGTTTGAGTACATCATATAATACGGGTACAAGACCATGTATATTACAAAGGTGGAGCGAAGCCAAAATATACAATAATGATGAGTCTTCAAAGATCTGGAAGCTGTGTAAATAGGTAGAACATATTCTTGCGCAACTTAGTCCATAGATAGGAAACTAAGGTTTTCATCAACAATCCCAAAGAACCAGTACAATCCAAGCCATGTGAATAGATGTTATTGGAGTCGAACATGGAGCAGATTCAACAGATTGTCGACCAATAGGTAATAATCAACAACTGAAGCAAAGGAATTCACCAATAATGAAAGTGAATCCTGAGGTACAATCGTCAAAACTCTAGGTCTTCATCATGAGGAAGTGCTAATGCGGAACCATACTGCGATAAGGAAGGCAATAGATCCTCCAACAGATCACAAGAGTGACTAGGAACTGGGGAACGAAAGGGAGACATAAGTGATAACAGATACAACAAAGATGGGATTAGGATATAGATCAAACATTGAGTTAAATTCGTGAACAGTGAGCACAACATAGAGATGACCGAAGGCAGCTTTTAACTTTATAGATAGAAAAACTAGACTTATCTCTCATGTAGGAGACATGATCAGATTCCCCAAGTAGAACTAACAAGAGGAGGAGTAATAAACTCGAAGTAATAGCTGAACTGAAAGTGAACACTAAGACATGGGTATTGAAAAAGATAGAGAGTGCTATGTTCAAGGATGACATGCTGCCACTAACTGAAAACCAAGAGAAAACTTCTTCCTTACCGTCCCTGTTAAATTTTAATGAGTCCAGGAAAGTCAACTCGAGACTCTATTCATTTTTTAACAAGCTTGAAGAGAAGAGGGAATATTGCTTGATAGTGTCACTGATTCGTGGATTTAATGAGCCCGAACTAGTACATGCTCAATTGGTGTTTTCACATTTAGAGAGTCTGAAAACTCCAAAGAAGACTCCAGGGGGGTCCTTTTTCGTCCAATTTAGTCTCCTGAGGCCGAAAAAGTATAAAACATACCACAGAAGAACTCTCTTAACTTTTGTAGAAGAAAAGGTGAACCTTTTTCGTACTTAGTCAAGGAGGTCCAAAAAAGGTTAAATTACCATCTACCCAACGCTCCTTCAAGAGCAGCATATATCTTGAGTTTTACGAGTGTGAAGGAAAGCAAGATCACTCAAAAAGATCCATTTGAGTACAAGAAATGGGGCTTACAACAATAAACTCAATGCCTTGTTCTTAGTGTTTAACAAGCATGACAAAGACATAAAGTACACTCGGAATCTTTTTCATGTTTAGGTCCAAAGCACGAAAAAAGAGAAAACTAAGCTCATACCGGGTGTTCCTTTTCCATAAATTTAGTCCCTCAGGTCCAAAAAAGTGATAAACCTATGCCTGAGAATACTCTTCTCAATTCTGTAGAAAATAGAGTGATCATTTCTCGTATTATTCTGCATGGTTCGAGAAAGAGATAACCTACCACCAATGCAGATGCCCATTCACATATTCTTAATGAGCTTGAACAGACAAGTTAACTCGGTAGTCAAGTCTATTTTAAGGAGTCAGACCTGGGCCAAAACAAACTCCATAAGGGAGGGGATTCCTATAAAGGGATAGCTTGTAAAAAGAGACCAAAATGGGGCTCCATTTGGCATGAAAAATAGCTAAAAGGATTCCCCTATACCTGAGACAACTGCAGCATGAGTATCGAAAGACAACATAGGTTCTAAATGAGGATACTCATGAGAGGAAGGCCCTATCCACGGAAGAACAATGGTAAAGACAAGGAGCTAATGGTTAAAAAACCATAGTTCGTGGTTAAAATGTTGATTGCTAAGTTTAAGATGGAGTAAGTATAGATGCAAAATGCATGTGAAACAACGAAAAACCATCCTATATGAGCAAAAAACACCTTAGAATGATGATAAACCTGTTACAAGGCAAAAAGATATGGTATTAGTTTGATGAATTATGAACTATAGGGAAAAACCCCACTTGAGAAATATAATTTCTATAAATAGTTCAAAAACATAAATAAAACTCACCATTTTGAATTTTAGCCATAAAAGACAAGTTTTCACCTCTACCTTCAGTTGATCAGTGTGGACAATCCGGTGGACCAAATCCAATTCCGCAAGTGTCAGGTAAAACTACACCCCAAGCTCTTCAATTTGATCCTATCAAATTTCAAAATTGAGTCCAAATTTTATATTTTTGAGCGCCCTTAAGCAAGGAACGTTGTGTACGCGGGTTCGCTATAGTGAAAATCGCGTACACGCGTTCTATAAGCGAGTTGCCCGAAAGACACTCACGTACATTACGCGACATGCCTAACTAGATAGTTGTGTACGCTGCATGAAGGGTAAAAGAAGTATGTAGGGTCAAAATTTTGAAATTTTACATGAAAATAAAGGTTTGAAATGCTTGTTTTACTATGTTTGAAGATGGTGCTTGAGTGGAGGGAGTGTAAGCATGAAGATATGGATCAAGAAGCACCCAAGATTCCCCCACTATGAATGTTTTACGTTCAAGTGGATTGTTAAAAAAAATTTGTACATCACCTATGCGGGCCAATGTTCGCCTGCTAGATTTCATGATAAATTACTGGGATCATGATTTGGGCATGTTCGAACTTCAAGGTGAATCCTTGGAAATTACTTTAGAGGATATCTATTTCATTACCGGTCTGTCACGACGAGGAGCTCCAGTCAACTTGGAGGGCACTGGCAGAGGCAGTGACCCTCTAAGTGTCCAAAACTACATTGACATATACTGCGCACCAGGTACCCAAAAGAGAGGGAGTTGCATCCCTATTGTACACATACGTGATATTCCTCTACAGGTATTGACAAGTACCATAGTGAGGGTTGCGAGATCATCTTCTCTTCATCTTGCTACATGGAACCAGATGAGGTTAGTAGTGGATTGCGTGCATGGGGCCTTATATGATTGGTGCTTGAGAGTTATCCCGATTTTGAGAAAACAACTCTCTGGCTGCAAGAGAGGAAGGAGGAAGAAATTTGGATATTCTAGAATACTAGTAGCCTTCTTCAAGAGAGAGTGCTTGGATTGAGCCCTGCAGTACCCCTACCAGTTTGTTCTCCTCATTAGCCTAGGCTGAGTAGATGGGGAGATATCTTCCTCTGCCAGGGAGGAGGTGGTTCAGTGTAGAGTGTATATGATGATGACTTCTACTTTTGGTGGGAGAAGTAGTTGCCAGCACTGGAGTAGTTTCCATATGTTGGGATGGATTTTCGTGGTGATCCAGACCTCGTTCTCCCTCCAGGAGGAGCATGGGGGGAGTTAGGTAATTTTTTATTTTCAAATTTTAAAATTTTTATGAATTTTAAAAATAGATATATATACATATGTATAAGAGTTCTAATCTTATAAACATGTCAAAATGCAGATATTGGACTAGTCCGCCCTAAATGGCATCCACGCATGTATGTGCGTCCTGTCTTAGGAGAAGACCAGGGGCTGATTAGAGTTCTTGAGGGGAAGCTGGTCAGGCTTATCAAGAGAGTACCTACCTTACAGATTGAGCACATCCTAGCCATCATGTAGGAGTTTTTGGTTGGTGTACCACCTATCTGGATACGCCTTTTGAGGCAGGTAGCCAAAGCAGTTTTAGTATACATAGATGTTGTTGAGGCTGCTGAAGCTGAAGAGGCTGAAGAAGCCAAAGTATAGGGAGACCGGGGGGACCAAGGTGGTCCAGCTTAGATCTAGGGCATTTGATGGACTATGATCCATATTTT
>LPNX010596047.1:0-123173 GCA_001517045.1 Pseudotsuga menziesii | reverse complement strand
ATGCATCAGTTAATGAATTTTGATTCCTTGGAATATGATTGAATGTAATGAATTCAAAATTTCTTTCCAATAACCTAACTTGCATAAACTAACGTAATAGAATAAGGTTCCGCACCTGATAAGCTCGATTGAGCTGGGAAACCACCAGTTGAGAGTCCAGTCGGACTTCCAGCTGAGTCATACCACGTGACAAAGCATCCCATAGAAGCTCAATTATAGCCCTATACTCAGCGACATTATTAGAAGCAAGACCTAAGCAAGTGCCTCCTGAGGCAACTAACTGTCCTGAGGGACAATAAATGACCCATGCCGTTGAAGCTAGATTACAAGTTTGGTGACTGGCCCCATTAGCGAAACCTACGAACCTCTCGGAAGACATCAAAAACAACCAGCAGATGTTATAAAAAACACAAACCGACGAACTAGTGTACATAAAAATACATAAAATACAAGAAAAAGTGCTAATCCTAAGCATAGTACCTCTTCAGGTAGAGCCCATTTCTAGGCTCAGGAAGCTTATTCCCATCAAAATCAATCAATTCATATGCACCCTTCTTTAAGAACTTCGACACAACATAAGGCCTCAACCACATGGACTTGAATTTTCCTGCCCCCAGGGGTTCTTTGTATTGGTCCCAAAGCAAAACAAGTTCCCCCTCAGAGAAAATCCGAGGCTTGACCGACTTATCATATTGGATTTTGACCCTATTTTTTTGAGCTTGATTTGTTGTCAGCGCATCTCTACACTGCTCATCAAGATGTTCTAAATGTACAAGATGTTCTTCAAGCTCCGTCGTATCAGGTAACACATGAATAGCTATTTTCAAGGACGGGATTTCACATTCAACTGGGGTAATGGATTCCACTCCATGAACGAGTTGGAAGGGGGAGAAACCCGTAGCAGTTTTTACATTAGTTCGATACACCCAAAGTGTGGGGTATAGCATGATATGCCAGTTAGAATGGGTTGCATCAATAGTACGTTTGAGGATAGCCTTCAAAGTTTTATTAATAGCCTCAACCTGACCATTTGCTTGAGGATAGTACGAAGATGAATGTTCTTGTCTGAATCCAAGCATAGTGGTCAGTTCTGTCATCATTCTATTTTGAAAATGACTGCCGTGGTCAGTGACAATCACCTTGGGTATACCAAACCGTACTATAATTTAATTGAACACAAAAAAAGCTGTGGTTTCCCTGTCAACTTGAAAGGTGGGCATTGCCTCTGCCCATTTCATAAAATAGTCTACAGTGACAATGATATATTTGTGCCCCCCAGCCGAGGCTGGGTTACACGTCATGTAATCAATCCCCCACTTCATGAAGGGGCCCACCGAGAAAACGGGAAATAACGGAGCGGGATGTGACCGCATCTTCCTGGTGTAAAGTTGACAAGGATGACAGCGCTTCACGGCTTCCACACAATCCTTGAAGATAGTGGGCCAGAAATAACTGGCACGTAGTATCTTCTGGGCCATTGCTAACCCAGATAAATGACCCCCACATGCTCCACTATAGGCATCATTCAGGACAATCTCCGCTTCCTCATGGGTAAGACATCGACGCAAAATGGAATCTACCCCCCGACGATATAGAGTATCTCCTATGATGAGGTAGTTCTTATCATGAATGAGTATTTTACGTCGTTCCTCCCGCGAAGAAGCTACAGGATACTTGAAAGTCTAGAGATATATAAGTATATCTCCATACCAGGGGTCAGAGGTGGATATTAAGAAGATATGCTCATCTGGGAATGAGTCTTCTTCAATGACTACATCTTCTTCTGTTAGAAATTATACTATAAGCTCAGCCAAAACTAAGGATTTTTTAGATTTAGCAAACTAGAAATCCAAGTCAAACTCTTGGAGAATGACTATCCATTTGTTAAATTTGCCCCCAACAATCCATCGAGACAAAACATATTGAAAAGGATTAACATATGCCACTACCATTGTAGTCCTCAGTAAAATGTAGTGATGTAACCTCTGAACAACATAGACAGCTGCTAAGGCCAATTTCTCGATGTGAGAGTACCTGAGTTCAAGTCCGGCTAAAGCATGGATAAGATAGTAAACGACATGCTCCTGGAGCTTATCGTCCTTCTGGACTAGGAATACCCCAATGGTCGACTCAGATGCGTCCAGATACAATATAAAATCCCTAGAGTAATCTAGCGGACGCAGTAAAGGTGCCGACAACAAAGCCTTTTTCAATGCCTCGAAAGTGAGTTGTGCAGTTTCATCCCATACAAATGGGGTGTCATGTTTTAGCAAGCACATGAAACCCTTGGTAATATTGGCATAGTTTATAATGAAACGTCGAAGAAAATTGGACTTTCCCTACAGGCTCTGAAGTTGCTTGATAGAACGAGGAGGAGGCAGATTTACAATGGCCTCTACTTTTAACGGATCCACCTGAATGCCTCTATTAGAAACAATGAATCCGAGCAGTCTCCCTGACTCAACACAGAACACGCACTTGTTGGGATTCAAGCGGATATTATAGTATCTGCATCGCTTAAATATTAACCTTAGGTGATCTGGATGGTCAATCCTCTTACGAGAATGTGCAGGCAGATCATCAAGGTAAGGTTCAATAATGGCTTTGATATCATGGAAGGAAAAGTTCATTTCCCGTTGAAAGTTTGCCCCAACATTTTTCAATCCAAAGGGAATTTTTTTGTACGCAAAGGTACCCCAAGGACAAATGAAAGCAGTTTTATGTTGATCTTCTAGTTTTATTTGAATTTGATTGTATCCGGAGAAACCATCCATAAACGAGAAAACTTCACTTCCCGCACAAGAATCTATAATTTGATCTATAACCAGGCATGGGATAGTTGTCCTTAAGACGGGATTTATTCAAATCTCGAAAGTCGGTACAGATGCGTATGGTCCCTTACTTCTTATCAACAGGAACTGGGTTGGATACCCATTCCGTCAGAGCTATGGGATAAATAAAACCAGCTTTCAATAGTTTTTCAACTTCAACCTTTACAGCCACCGCTTTACACAGGTTAACAGGTCTTAACTTTTTCCGAACAGGTTTAGCGTCAGGGTATGTTCGAATCTCGTGCTCAAATATCGATGGATCAATGCCTGGAATTTCCTCATATGACCAGGCAAAAACGTCGCAGAATTCCTTGAACAAGGACGTATAGATTGCAATCTCCTCAGGAGAGCAGTTTGCACCGATATGTATATTTTCCACAATGTCAGGATTTACAGAGATGTTGATAGGGATAGTAGCGAAAATATTTGTCATATTCCCCTCAGCAAACATTCCTTCCCTTGGTAAGGGATTGATGGGTATATCAACATCGTCTGTCAGTCTCATATGAAACTCTTCATTCTCTATCCTGCTTCCAGAATGGCTTCATCAGAAGGTAAAACCATATCTAAACCATCCATAGAATGAAAAGAGTTTTCTGCCCAAGCAGGAAAATAGACCTATTCTAGATCCTCTGATATTGTGAGAGGGTCTGGAGCGGGATCAATAGTGGTTTGAGTGATAGCTTGGTAAGCCACTTCCACTGCCAATAAGGGCACTTCCGGTTCATGGGGGGAAGGGAGAACGCAAGGATCAGTCCTATCAACAACCATGGCTATGGACTTGCCCACACTAGTAGAACCTATATAGTTAATCGGGGCTGGAAGATCAAATGTTCCCATCAACGATGCGTACATTCCAGCCCCTAAGTAGCAGGTTTCACCTGATCAACCAATGGCATAATGGACTCATTAGACTCCATGCGGCCTTTCCGAGTAAAATTGAGTTGGTCAACAGTAACCAACTCCCTTCGTGTGGAAACACTACCACCCAAAATACGGCCGATGCAATAGCAGACATGGCATAAGTCCAGCTTCTTCCCAAAAGAAAATTAGAGTCCAAAGGTGCATCAATCACTTCCACCTCAACAGACACAGCTTTCCCTACCAGCTTAATTTCAAAAGCTGGTAGGATACCATGCGGACGAAATGACCTTTCGTCGAAAGCAGTAAGCAGAGTGTTTGATGGGACCATCTCTAGGAATTCAAGAGCTTTCCAACATGACAAGGACATAACGCATGTAGAAGCACCCTCATCAACAACTACCCTTCCAATGTTATTTCCACCATGGATGGCATCTATTGATAAGGCTACATGGTAAGGTAAGCGAATTTTAACATCAAACAAGTGAAATTTCACCATGAGACTCGGTGATTCCATGTTGCCTAAGGCTGCTAAGAGTGCATCCCGTTTGGCGGGACAGCTCTATAACACCTCTAAAGCTGACATTGCACAAGGGGTTTGGGCCTAGTCTTCAACCACATAGTAGTTTGAAGTAGCTCTAGCATTAGGGTTATGCAAGGTCTTCTTAAGGACACCTTTCAGTATCTTAGGCATAGTTTCAGCAGGCTTCTCGATCATGAGAGGGTTATAAGTTTCACCTATAGACTTACCCTTCTCAGAAGTCTCTTTTTCATAGTTTTTATTCCTAGTCTGTAGCAAAGTCGAAGATCGAACCATGTTGATATAGTTGGGGTCAGGGGCATTTGGAGTGCCCCCTGCTACATTAGAAGCTGAATTAGAATTCTGCCCTCGGGGAAATGGATCCTTCAGGACAGCCAATTGATGAGCTTTTAGCAGCTTCTAGGCTTGTTCCATAAGGGGACAAAGATGGTTGAGGTGATCCTCATGGCATAACTTACACGAGAATTTCACCTTTTTCTTTTCTTTCTTTCCCCCATTAGCACTATTTGTGGGTTTCTGCTTGTTTTGATTTCCCTCCCCTTTCTTTCCTCTCTTCTTCTTCCCACAGGGATGTTGATTGCTCTTCTGAGAGGGCTGTGCAAAAACATTTACATTTTGGGGTGAGGGGGCAGCCTCTGCTTCCTCCGCCATAGAATGTTTAACAAACAGCTAATGGAGCTTTTTGGCCAAAGATTCTATAGTGGGATAGTTTACAAACCCAACCACACCATCGGCATGGGGTCTAGGCTTAGGTTTCTCTACATTGTGGGTAGGCCTCGGTGCCTTGGGAATAATCTCATACAAGATCCCAGATTGAGAATAAATAAAATCCAATTGCTGGGCCCTAAGGATAGCTTCTTCCTCATTCGTCACTCCTAAAGTAGATATGTCCTTAGATATATAAGGCAATAATGATTAAGGAACCATTCTAGTAAGAACTCAGGAGGAATAGTGGCTTTAATAAGGCTCTTCTGCCTCCTCCACTCTTGGATGTGATCCGAGATGTGGGTAGCCTTGTTATGCCTAAAGGTAGATAACAAGTCCGTTCTGAAATCATATCGGACTGGAAGCTGAAAGTGGCTAAGGAATGCATTAGCCAAGTCCCAAAAACTACTAAACGCGGCAGAAGGCAACTCAATGTACCATTTTGCTGCAGTACTCGTTAAGGTTCTTTGGAACAGCTTCAACCTAACTGAATCTTCATTCAGTGAATTAGAAGAACACCATAAATGAAAAGTGGTGGCATAAGCCCCAGGATCTTCACCAACTTTGCCTTCAAATTTTGGGATGTCCGATGGCAATTTGGTGGGGACAAGCGGCCACGAGGGGTCATGCCTCACTGGGTCGTTCATCAATTTAGACAAATATGGAAAGTTTAACATTGCCAGGAACGGAAGCTTAGGTCAAACCGGAGCACTAAAAGTGCCAGAATGGGGATTAGAGGGACTTTCCCCCAAATTCCCATAAGTGATGGTGGGGTTTCCCCTTACCGCCGGTTACGAAGTGGATGGGTTACTTTGGAATGGATTCCATCCGTAAACCACAGGATTATGGGTGGGAGGTGCAGTATAAGAGGTCCCGACCACCCTAGTCGAAATTGGGGTTTGAAAAATAGGAGCAGGTATCCCTCCGCTAAACAACGAAAAGGGAGAGCTCGTGAATGGGGTCGAGATCGTAGTTTGAAAACCTTGCCCGTAAGGGTTAGTGTTTCCAAACTGCACTCCTACATAAGAAGGTGATGGGCCTACGTATGGAGTGGATGGGGGAATATGCGCCCCATTCCAAGGAAATCCTTAGACAAAAGCTGAGGATCCTACCGGACCACTCTGGGCAGTGTGTGTGAAGGACGAAGGAAAAATAGGTATACTAGGAATCCCAGTAACCATGCCACCAGAAGCACCTACCAGGATTGTGGGAACCGATGGTTGCACCACCCGGATCCCTGGAGTTAAGGGCGTAGTAGGTATGCTAGATCTAGGGGCACTTACCGGGGGAGGTAGTACCCCTTCAGTCGAAATGGCTGAGGTGAAAACAAAAGAGCTTTCTCCTGCAGTAGACATTATCCTGTCCACAGGGACACCTAACACAGGTGAATCGAACCTGGACGATCACAGGATCGTTTAAGTCAATCAAGGGTGTATTAAAATTCCTTTCAAACTCATCATCCTGCAAGTCTTCTATCTCAACTGTGTTAAAATCAAAACGGTTTTCCCTAAGTTCTGGTTCACCCGGAACTTCACTTACTCCTATCTGTTCAAATGAACCGTCTATGTCCAATATCCGCCTTTGAGGTGGAGGTGGAGGTTCCAATGTGATGAGAGGAGAAAGGTTTTGCAACCTTCATGACCTTCTAATAGGTTGGTCCTCCACGATTGTAAATTTGACAATTCAAACCCTAAGGTCGGATAAACATAGACAAACCATAGAGCAATCACTACGAAAAAATCCTAAAGTCTCAACAGTCGGCAAGGGTAAAAGATATTCTTTCCCGAAGAAAGCTAAAGAACGGTTACTTGGCGTCCTTGAAGAGGTTCTTAGTCACAAGCGGAGGAATCACCCACCACCCTCCTACACTTTCAACAAGGGTTACCTTCCAAGCATGTCCAGGGTGAACCAGAAATAGCCTTCCGGTTTACCTAGGGATGAACCCTAGATGTTAAGAGACTAGAGGCTACCTTAACTATACCAACAGTCTAGGGGAACAGTCACAAGCCTGACTCGTACACATGGGCAAGGTAGCTGAGCCCGAAACTCTGTCTAGGAAAAAATCCCCAGATGCGCAAAAGTCCTGATTTACATTTCGACAAGGAATTGGAGGGTTATCTCCTCAGTCCAATGCCTCCACGCGGCCCCATGCTTGACTCTCGTTTGAGAGAAGCTTCCCAGATTCTATCGATAAAGAGAAGGATTTACCTATCGATTGGTCCACTATGTCTGAATTTTAATACGTATGGGAAGTTTACACTTCCTATCCCACAAGTCTAGCCTAAGCTAGTAGGTGTATGGCCCTAAAAAATAAAAAATACAAATATATTTTAATTATTGCGTTCATTTTAAGGGCTATTTTTACTCAGAAGGCAAGTGGAGTGAAAGACTATGATGTTTTTGACTCGATAAGAAATATAAAAAGCAAAGGTGTATACTTCCAAACAAAATATGACTAAAAAAAGAAAGCTTCTTTTCTTTTTGTAAATGTAAATTGATGAAAATGCAACGATAAAGAGAACACTAAGACTATATTTTTGTAGTTTTTTGAGATTATATTTTAAAAACTGAAAATAAAACTACTGTATGCAAATCAAATGCAAGAGCTCCTAAATGTTTTCTTTTCACTTTTTAAAATGCTCAAAGACTACTATGCACCTAAATGCACAAAACTTGAGCATGCTTGAATTAAACTAACTGTATAAAGTAAGCAAAGTGAAGTAAACAAATTAATAATACCAAATATCAACCATCTAAGGAAGACTTGGAACCCTAGCTTGGGTGGACACAATGAAAAGAAATCACTGAGATCAAACAAAGGCAAGTGACAACCAAAAACTATTCGAAAATAGAATGGGACATATAGTGTCTAGAACCCTGATCACTGATTCAGACAACCAATCACTTGAACCTATAACCCAAATAGGAAAATCCACTTCAGGCTGCTAACATAAAGACAATCCAAACAATATGAACTCAAGGGCTTTACAAGAAAGCACAAGGTGTGGCCAACAAAGTCATCAAACTCATAGTGCAATGCTTATAAGGAATACCAACCAGCAAACAAGCTTTAAAGAGGGACAGGGACAAGCAAACCCTAGCCCAAAAATTTCAATGCTTAGGCTTGTACGCGACTGTGTATAAGGGCAACCCGCATACTATACGCGACTGTCCTAGAGAGAAACCTGCATATGCAAACCTCTGTATGTGACTGTCCTAGAGAGCAACCTGCGTACGCAGGCCTCTATACGCGACTGTATGCAAGAGAAACCCACGTACATGTGTAAAATTTTCTAATAAAAAGAAAAATTTTCAAGGTCTTCAAACACCACTCTAAGAATGAACCAAGACAGGACACCACACACAAAATCAAGGCAAATACTGGGCAATGGTCAACAGAAATAACCCACAGTAGTCTGGGCTCCCCAGCGGAGTCGCCAGTTATGTTGTTCAGGAATAAACACCCTTGTAACCTAGGGTCTGGGGTTACCAACGTACTTCTAAAACTTGCAGACAATCAACTTTAAAGTACAAAAAAGGAATATGAAGAAATGTTGAACTCACCCGATTAACGATGATTGATCCAAGCTTTCTCTTCTCCCGCTCTACTTCTCTCCAAAGATTTCAGGGATGCACCTCCTTCACCTGCAAAGAGAAAATTCTTCAAGTACAATCTTATACATGTATATATGACAAGTTAGATGAACAATATATAGAGTGCTTAATCAAAAATATTCATCGAACATGATACATGAAAGAGACTCAACACAAAGTTGGAAGAAGAATTCTCTTTATTAACAATAGTGAATGAGATAAGTGTACAACCCAACGCTTGAGACAAGGACTCCTCTGCAACCAAAGGATTCTGAGTTCTACTGCTCCAAATACTTCTGAAGATATACCACCAGCATAACTTTGTTCTCCAAGTATGATTGATTAATGCCCTCCCCAAGGCCTCTATTTATACTTTGGGAAATAGGGCGGTTTCGAAGGTTGAGGAGGTTGAGACAGTTGAGATAGTTAATGGTTAGGACTCAACAAATATCCATTAATCGTGTTTTATTATTGTTAATGTCGAATGGATGTGTATGTGACTATTGATACTGGAAACTCGTGTATGACACATGATTTGTTATAAGGGAAACCCGCGTACAGATCTATACGCGGGTTGCAATGAGAATAGTTGTGTACAATATGAGGGTTGTCAAAGAAGATAGTCGCGTATGTACACAAGTTGTTGTGGAGATAGTCGCGTATGGCAATCAACATATAGAAAGGTAAAATGGCAAGCTAGTTGGATAGTGAATGCATCTCATGTCATGCCCATCTATAGTGTTTAGGAAACCTTCAATCCATAGGTGTCCTTTTGTGTACCAACATATGAAGTGTCGGCACTCAGACGAAGAAGTGCCATTTGGGTTGATAACACCCATATTCCAAGAATTGCATCATCTCACAAAGATTAAACAAATGTTTTTCTTCAATGACTATCTGTGGGAATATATTAAACCCACTTAATACTTAGGATAAAAGATTTAATAATTATTTGATTAATTTCCTACCTACTAGCTTAGATATTTGGAATCCACTTGAACCACATCATCAACACTTTCCATGTATACCCCATGTTAGGATTAATTAATCCTCCTTTGTCCAATATAGTCTATTCGGTCATTTTTCCTAACTTAGGAAGTTATTATCACTATGCTAGAGTATGGGGGACACACCTAGGGGTTATTTTCCACTTACTACATCTTCATGCATGAGTTTATGTGCCTTTGGGACCAATCCTTACATTACAGGATCCCACTCTGAGTGCCACCAGCAGTCACCTTCAGTTGGTTGTGGTAGGTAAACAGTTATACTAAGTTATCCTCTAGTTACTTTCACTTATATCACTATCAGTTATCCTAGCACCAATTTTGCATGTATGTAAGGAAAGTGACGCCTTTTGTCCACCTACCTCATCAGTTAAGTGATTGTAGAGTGATTTAGACATCCAGAGTTAGACTAGTGAGCTCCAACCATGATTTTTACACATTGAGTTAGATAAACAGTCAGTTAGAGATGGTAGATTCAAATCCTATCCACAGTATTCAATTTCTACTTGTTGTACTACCATTATATTACTGATTAATGAATGAAGATTAATGTTGTGATTATCTCAACAATTTTTTGTCCAATTAATCTAAAATTTGTGTCATGAATTCTTTGCTCATTGTACATTCATCCTGATTATTCCACTGCATAATTCCTTTCCAATAGCTCTCATCATATCCCATAGATCTATGGTTCTCAAATTTAACATGACATCAAATCCTTGTTCAGCCTAAAACTCAAACCTTAGAAACCTCCATGCTTGCACCAAAAGCAGTTGAGTTTCCACATAATTCCTGGAATCATTGCATTGATCCCCCTAGATTATGTCGAGAGAATTCTATTCATGTGTGACAGACTCTAAAAAAGTGCACATGTCAAGGTGGAAAAGTTTGAACTAACAAATGTTTACGAATTGATTATTTTTGCAACTTTTTTTGCATGTACAACTTCAAAATGGATTTAAGATCAGTTCCTCCTCTATCACCATTCAATTATGCTAAGTGGAAATTGAAGATAGTTTTATATATTGAGATCCATGATCTCCTTGATGTGTAATTTAGAGCTGATAAATAATCTTATGTAGAGGAAGAATATTGGCTAAATGACTGTGATAGATCATATGGAAGTATGGGTATGGTAATGTCTCCTGATATGCGTTATCTCATGGTATCTGTTGAGTATCCATTTGAGCTTTGGACAAATCTAGAGAGAAAATTTGGTGTGTAGAAAGAAGAAGATGATAGCTGGAGTGAATCCAACTCCTCCTCATGTATTCTCCATTCAAAATTCTTGTCCTCTGTTCTCTCAGATGAATTTGTTCAAGATCATGAAGAAGAAGCAAAAGCTTCAACTCAATCAATTAAAATGGTTGAAAGTCTCCTTGCAGTGTCTCCTTCTCCTGTTGAGATCTTTGATATCTCATCTTCTCATATAGCTGATCCAGAAAAACACATTTGAATATTCATTGTTGAAGAAAAACTCTCCTTCTATGAGATTCTTCGATCTGGTGTTATTTTGTAGTGAGCCACCATAAATTGTTAAGCAACTAGTAGTTTAAACAATTATGTGGAATTTTTTTCTATGAGATTCTTGGATTTGGTGTAGTTTTGTAGTGAGCCACCATAAATTGTTAAGCAACTAGTAGTTTAAGTTTTGTTTTACATATTGAGAATACAACTATTTTCAGACATATTTTAGGTTTAAGGAATAAGAGCTATGAAAAAATGCAACAAGGCTTAAATAAATTTAATTTTTCTTAGTACTTCTTCATATTTGCTTGTGAAGGGTAGTGAAGCTAGATTTCTCTCCAGCATTACCACAAATTGAAGCAAAGAGGTTCAATGACCAATAATGGAGTTTGCATTATAAATTCCACTACTTTTTAGTTAAAAAATTCATACATGCACCACCTATAATTGTTATAGGATCTAAATATTTTTTAAATG
The DNA here is from genome assembly GCA_001517045.1 of Pseudotsuga menziesii. Classification (NCBI taxonomy): domain Eukaryota; kingdom Viridiplantae; phylum Streptophyta; class Pinopsida; order Pinales; family Pinaceae; genus Pseudotsuga; species Pseudotsuga menziesii. The sequence goes on along the minus strand of LPNX010596047.1, from coordinate 111,690 downwards.
AAAAATAATTCACTAAAAATCCAAATACTTATGATACATTACAACAATTTATTTATTTACATCCATACTAACTATGCTTCGCAATATCATTTTCAATAATGTATCTTCTTCAAAAATAAGGAAAAAAAATTATCCATGGATTGCATTCCATGTTAAAAGGAAACTTGGAATTAGATTCCAGGAAAATGCCAAATATATGTTGCATCCATTCTTTAAAACTTATTTTAACTCATCCTTAAAGGGAAAAAAATTACATTTATTTTAACTCATCCTTAAAGGGAAAAAAATCCCATGACTGATTAGTGATTGAAAGGGGTATTCATAAGGCAACCAGATATCAGTCCGATTGGCAAGTATTATATCCTTACTTAAAAGATTGATGTTAAGACTTCGATCATGGACACTTAATGTCTTTAGAACTTCTATGATTTTGCAAATGTCAGTGTTATTAAATGGGTTAAAAGATTGATGTTAAGACTCCAATCATGGATACTTAATGTCTTTAAAACTTCAATGATTTTGCAAATTTCAATGTTATTAAATGAGAAATCATATCCTAACTCAACTAACATTTATTTATTTATTTATTGTTTTTTCTATATGCTTTAATTTTACTGCTTTCTGTCTATAGTTATTTACCAACGTTTAGGTTGTCATGATTTTAGTGTGCAATTTGCAAAGCAACATAACTATACATCTATTTAGGTAACAAAAGTAAAGTAAAATAAAAAAATTAATTAACTTTACTCAAGATCTAAATTTTAGAAGCATTTTGCAGAGAAAGTAGTAAGGTGCTCTACAACCCAATATGGGGTAGATGTTGTCACATAGTAACATAACACTATAAAAAATAAAATGTAGTAAAACAAAAACTCATGTCCACTCATAAAATAAAAAATTAAAACAAAGTGAAAAGTAATAAAAAAATTTATATCTCAAAAAATTGGATCTCTCTAGATGCTTGTAGATCTGAGTTTGAGATGGATCTATGTTATTCCAAAATTAAGAAAACATGTACTGATAATAATATTATAATAAAAAAATAGTTTATAGTATAGTAACATTGTTAATATATGCCTTCAAAGTTTTGAAATACAAATCAACTTAATCTTATTAAAGATCTATAAATTATAAACCATTTTTTATTTCAAATTTAAGAAAACATGTGTTTACTAAAAAAAATTGTTATACCATTCTTATTGGTATAACTATTATAGGTTTGATTTTTACACATAGCAATATGTTGGTTTTGGTTCATGTAACATACCCAAAACTGAAAAATAAATATTTATTATGCATTTTAGCAAAAACATTATGTTAATTTTTATTGTAAAGTTTATGACCAAGTGGGTCAAGGATGACTGTAATTGAGAAATATTTATTTTAATAATTAATAAAAGGAGACACTTATTCAGGGGGGACTGTTAAATGAGTGTTCACTTCCCACTAGGAGGAAGGAGCAGCTGTAGAAGGTTGTTTGACAAGTGGCAGCACTAGCATTCACTTTCTAGTTGTTGCAGGAGCATAATCCCTAAAAAAATGGTCATGTTCCCTGAGAGGGGGAATTTAGCTAGGTGGCTCATTAAATTCCAAAACTGACCCAAAGACATAGGAAATCTTATATAAACCATCAAATTGAGCAGGAGGCTCACCACTCATTCTGATTTCTGAGAGAATGAACTTTGTGATAGCTGCAAACTGAAAAGTCAGACACACAAAGAATTTGATGAGGGAATAGCTAAAGCGAACTGTTGAGTTAAGTCTGCTTCTAAGTGTTAAGTTGCAGAACTCTGCCGTGTAGCAGAGATATTCCTCCTAGTGGTATAGTGAGCAAGCTCGAGGGTCCTATGCAAGTGATTTGGATGCTACAGGAAAAGTTGGGTGGAACAGTCTCCCTTGGGTGTCAGTCTCTTTTTTGCAACACATCTAGGTTCTAATTCTAGATCTGTATTATATTATTGCAATTACTTCTGTTTTAAGTAAACTATAACTATTATCGAATGAGGCTCTCGCTAATAGATGTTTATTCAATAATTATGTGATTAAGTATATGTATAGAAACTGTTGATAGAGAAATTAATTCAAATTACCTCCTGTATTTATCCTCTCACCGTAGTGACATACTCAAGTACAGGAAGATATGGAATTAGGTTGAATAGTAGTATCATAATGATTGAATAAAGATGTAGGTTCGTGATTACAGAGCATAGAAATGATATATTATGATTACAATCTATTACTAGTTAGAAGACCTGGTAGTTAGTTTTATTCATGTTGTAGCTCTTAAATTTAATGGATAATTATTTACAAATATTAAAACTAAACTACAATTATAGTAGACTAAATTAGATTACTTAAAAGTATTTTAAGCTTAGTTTCTTAATAGCTAAATTATTAATTATCACCGAGTTGAGATCATCGACAAATATTAGCACTGATTGCAGGATTCTGATTAAATCGGTGATGTCTTTGCAGTGTTTCTCTTGCAGAAGGAAATTTCAAACTTAGGGATTTATGATTTCGAAACTATATGGTTAACTTGCAAATTATAAACTCCTTCTATAGTTAATGGAAGTTAAATACAGTTGCATGGCTTATTAAAAGTAAGTAAACTGAAGTAAAAGACTTAGCTATTTGATAGAGGGTTCCATGACCCTTTTAAATTATATATATAATCAAAGCAATAGTATTGTGACTATAGAATACGATTATCAAAGTATAAAAACTATCCAATATTTCACGGCTTTTTCAACAAAAAGACAAAGAAGTTTTTTGGGAAATTATAACTAGATTTTAGATATAAACTATTCATAATTTGATTGAAGGATACAACTCTAGGGTTTTAAGCCTCATGAGCCTTTCAAACAATAAATAAAACAACTCTGACAGTAAACGCGTTTATAAGTCTTTCAATGTTGCATAGTTAAAAATGTAAATACATATAGAGGACTAAACAAACGAAGTGGATTTCAATTAATAATGTAGCTTAGTAAGTCAATTAAAAAGTATACACAGAGAATTCTCACGGGCTTTGCCCTAGGAATCATATCCAATCCAAAAAATTAAATAAAGAAAGTTTTTTTTTCACCCAAAGCTTTACGGCTTCTACAGAATAAAGAAAACCTAGATAGAGGCCTAAGTAATAGCAGAGACTTCATAACTAAATAGGTTAACGTTAAAGAAATAAATTGTAAGCCCATAAAGTCATAATACCAATATCATTATATTCTAAAACTTTGTTTGCGCAGCAGGTTAAGCTAGATATCTGAGAAAGTTCTTTCAAGTATGGATATAACAGTTAGCAGAGGCCTTACAGCCTGTATTCGTTTCTCATATCCTTTATTGTTAGACAGGCAAGGTTTCCTTAATAGAACCTTAATTATAAACCTTTTTACAAAATACAGATTTTCCCTGAAAGTTTAAACAGTATTATCATGCGACAGTAATGCAAGAACAATAACGAATTACACAAACATTTATTCTCTCTTCGTTAAAAACATTTGCACATAAACCCCAATGGATGTCAATGAAATTATTTATATTTCAATATGTTTTTTTTAGAGAGGCTTCTACGCCAAGTACAAAATAAACAAGATGAAAGCTTACGACCACATTGTTAAGTTAACCAATGATCCGTATTTATGCAGGAATGCAACAAAATACACAAATAACCATAGAAACAAATATGCAGCGAAAATAACACTTCATTTCATTAATCAATAACTGAAACTTGTTTACATACAGAATGGAAAAAAACTAGCTAAAGTGTTGGCAGCTTATCTCTGAGAAGAGATGTGGTGGCTACAGGCCTCTAAAATCCCTGTTACAATGAGGCTTGAAGACCTATATATTATTGAGAAACAATGGAAACCCTACAAATCAAAAAGCCTAACCCTAGGAGGTGAAACGCCAGAATGTGGGCCCCGTTGGGTAACTTGGTACATCAATTCCCTGGTGTCGTAACGTTAGCATACTACCTCCATTTGACGTGCATGATACATCGTTAGAAAGATCTGTTTAAGGACTATATCCAAAAACAACAAATATGAAGTCCTAAACAGACTCATATTTGCCCGACCAATCGATGCCGAAAAAACGTCGTCTAGGGTCTCAAAATGGATCCAGAAGTTTAGGACCCGAAAACTACCAAAAAAAGTAAATTGTGCTACAATTAAGGAAACTAGAAAACTCAAAGAAACAATGGTGGGGGTCCAAGTGGAATAGGTGGGTGGCCACCAATATCCTCCTGGATCAACCAATCAAAACCCTCACGGGTCAGACTCGCTCGAAGTCTATAATACATAAATACCTTTCCAGAATTCAAGATGGAAGATTGATAAACCTTATATCATTCAGAAGAAAGTAGCAAGACTCTTCTTAAAGCTCTGGAATAATACATAGTGACTAAAAACAAAGACTTAGACAGAGATACCATATCCAAACCCTTACTAGTCTTGCTGTAACAAACAAGTTTCAAAACCAACAAAGGATTCCAGAGTGGTATAATCGTCCACAGCTCCCCAAGAGTTGTTTCACATCCTTAAATTAGTGATTGTTTAAAATACCAAAAATCCAAGTATTACTTCCATATCGAACTTGGAGTGGAGGAAACCAACGCCATAAAAACATACCAACAAACCCGTCTCTTCTCAAGAGTTGCGCAAGGGAGTGACAGAGGTCTTACTAGTAAAGGGGAAGACTTAGCAGCCAGCATTGCCCTCCACTTCATTCCAGAATTTGTACTTGTAAACATTACATTAAATAAAAGTTAAACCGTGAAACGTTGAAGAAATAACTTGGTAATAAGAAAAAGGATCTTTTCATAATATAAAACTGTTAGTGCAGAGAAAACTTACCAGCTTTGTGTTTAAAACACCCAAGTATCAACAGAGCGAGGATTTTTGAGCCTTCTCAGTGAACAAATCAACTTGGACAGGTCTGGGTGGTCGGGTTTAAGGCTCCTCCATCTCTGTTGAATGATGAGGAATTGCTTTTATAGAGCCAAAACATCCAGGAGTCGAAGGAAAAATGAAGAGGACGAAGAATGTCATATGATAAACGATCAATTGGTTGGCACGACCGTCGAAGCGCATTAAAACCCTTAGGGTTTACCACACATGTTTTGTCGACAGCTGGAAGACACATTGAAATCACAAGGCTAGAATTTATAACGAATCGTCAACCTGTCCTTACTTTTGGATATCAATTTAAAACTGAATGTGCATCACATCAAACCCTTATCGTTAGCCTTCTTGCCACCTTGGAGTATGGTGTACATTTTATAGTACATTGTATTTATTGTTGGCTCGTATTGTATATACATTTTTAAAGTTGGACCCTTAATATCCTTAGGGTATAGCTTCTACCTTTGATAAAAATAGATAGCATATTTTCATGGCTTCTGGAACTTTGAAGATGAGAATTTTTTTTAGGATTTAAACCTTTTTTCTTTCTTGGACCTTAGGATCGTTTTGGATTTGAACCAGTTAGCATCTTAGTACAGAGTTTGTCGTTTAAGTGGTAAAGTTAAGGTACCTCAAATCCCACACATTGTAGAAAAGAATATTCATGTTATAGTCATTGCGACTAAGTAAGACCTTTGATTCCTTCCTTGTACAACTCAAGATAGAAACAATCAAACTACAACCTACAACGACAAAGTGCCTTGCGACAACAAATTAATTTTTAGACATTCAAAAAAGTATTGACATCTCAATAAATCAACAAATAAGCAAACAAGTAATGGTTTAAATACATTACAACAAAAATACTTGACAAAAGAAGTATGAGTAATAACATGTCTATAATTATTGTATAGTAAATCCTAGTATCACTTGCACTAAAAAAAATTGGTGAAATTAAGGGATGTTAGAGTTCATCATTGAATATAATGAGTTATATAATGAATCTCACAAACCATAATATTCATAAAATTGGGTTATACAATGAATCTTATAACCAAATTTTAACATATTATAATAAAATCTCTTAATAAGAAATTGTCTTATGTTGTAGTTTCACATTAAAAATAAATAAAAACCTTAAATATCTAATAACATATTTAGTATTATTTGATTACATATGCATATTGATATCATTATTTAATTATTATCACGTAAAAAAATAAAAACATTAATTGTTAATACACTCTAACTATTCTTTTTAGACCTTGTGATATAAATCATTTTGTAATAGAAAGTGGTTTGTTATATAAATCTTTTAGTAATATAGAAAATTAATTGAGCATCATAAATGATTATCAAGTAAAAAAATAAAAACATTAGTTATTAAAAACATTAAATAAAAACATGAATTATTGATAGAGTGTAACTATTATTTAGGTCTTGTTATATAAATCATTTTGTAACATAAAAAGAGGATTGTTATATAAATCTCTTAGAAATATAGAAAGTTAAGTGAGCACATAAAAATAAAAATCATTTTAGCTCATAATCTAATTTTATTTATTCAAAATTATTGTATATTAAATTGTATAAAAAATATTTTTTAATATAATTTTAATTGTTGAATATCATGTTACTTTTACATTCAAATCCACAACATCACTTGTTTGTTTCTTGTTGTATATTCAGAAATAATTCTTAATTATATTTTTCATGAGACATCAATGTATTACTTGTATTGCCATGAGACGTCAATGTTTATGATTTTTTTCAAGCAAAAACAAGTAACATCAATGTTACAAAAAACAAAATTATAAAGCTGAGATCCAAAAGAAATAGAACTTCTTTAAAAACCAAAAGTTAAAAATGGCTTACGTTGAGAGCAAAGTGCTCCGAACAATGGAACCTGTTACATTCACAATAGGTCCAACCCAGACCATATTAAAGTCCATACCAAAATGGAGCATATGGAGCATATGCCAGCCCAGACTCTCAAACCAAGATCAAAACAACAGAGTTGATTATTGGAAATACAACAATGTTTATGTGGTTGATGGTATACAAGTCATGAATTTTACAAAATTTTATGAAGCTCATACATGAATAGGGAACTTTATATATTCGATTCAAGTTGTTGGAGGAATAGGGAAACTTCATTACACCAAAATTCATCATATCTATAACCTTTTGCATCTGCATTTTCTATTCGTTTGTGAATCTCTGCTTCACATAGAGCAGAAGTTGTTGCCACTTCTACTTTTATGTTTGCTTTCTTAATTTCTTCTAAATTTTCCATCATCTGACAATCATACACTCTAATTTTTTGGAGTCTCTTAAGTTTTAAATAACTTTTGGGCAATATTTTTATTTTTCCACATCTCATCACCGTTAATATTTGAAGAGAAGCCATTGCACCCTCCTCCATCTTTGGCAACTCTTCTAACTTGAATAATTTAACTAATGAAAGTATTTCCAAACAAGGAAATGCGCCATTCTCACTAAATTCTTTAGGTAAGCTTTTTAAATTACCACAGCACACTATATCTAATTGTTTTAGACTCTGAAACTTGTGTAAGGCTGGAAGCTCTTCTAACGTGTCGCAGCGCAACAGTCGAAGATGAGTCAAACGTCGAAATTCACAAAAGTTACTCTCTGCTATTTTAACTAGACACGGGCAAGCTAGGGTGAGTCTTCTCAAGTTTGACATATTAGAGAGGTCATGCGTAAAATCTGTCACAGTTGCAAGGTTCAATGATAACGTTTCCATGTGAACAAATTTCCCAAAGGTACCCTCACTAATTGTTTGTCCATTGTCCGATAAACGTAAGGTTTTGAGTTGGGCTAAATTGCCCAAATCCAAAGCTTTTATGGAAACTGCTTCTTCCTGTTCTGTCCACAGACTTGTGCAGCAACTCATGTCGAAGTGCTGCAGAGACGTGAGACCTGATATGCTATCAGGCAGACATTGCAAATAATAACAGCGGTTGAGGGATAGACCCTTGAGAGATCTCAACTTATAAATGTCAGATGGTAATTTTGTGATTTCACACCTGATAAGGATAAGCATTTGGAGATTCACAAGGCTTGTGAAAGATGGAGGCAGCATTGTTATGGGCACGAATGATAAATCTAGATAAACCAACTGTGTCAAACAGCCCACACTCTGTGGCAAGGACTTGAGGGAGGTCCCACTCAAATCCAGAATCTTGAGAGAGGGCATACCTTCAAACAGCCTTCCTGGAATTTCTCTTATATTATTTTCTCGAAGTGTCAAAGAGCAAATTTGTGAAGCGCTCCATGATTGGGGAAGCGAAGTCAAATTGTTGTTGTTCAGCAAAATCCTGGTGCGCCCTGAACATGCATCTTCATTTAACATTGTCAAACCTTGACCTGCCCGGCAGTAGAAGCCTTGTTCGTGCTCTGCAATTTGTATGGCCAAATCACGCAAAACGTCGTGCATCCGGAACGCCAACAAGCGCCCATCGACGTCTCTTAAGACGGTTTCAATCAAACAACGATCCTCTAAAGCTTTGACGTAAATTGTTCCCATCACGAATGGGTCAAGACCACACTGATCTTGCTCCAGCTTATCCCCTGCGAGCAATCCTTCACCTGTCCACAATGGAATCGCCTCGTTCTTGACCTGGACTATTTCGTCTTCTAAAAAGGCAGCTAAGTATAGAAAACACATTTGCAGATTAGCATCGTAGCTGCCCAGTGCGTCGTAACTCAGCCGTAGGCGATCATAGACAGCTTCTTTGTCTTGTCTGTTTGCAGTTGGCAGCCTCCTGATTGCCAAGTCCCACTCAAGCCGATCAGTAGTGCCTGCCATTGCTCTTCCTACAGCTTTGATTACAAGAGGAAGTCCTCCACACCTGGCACACACAAGCCTGGCTGTTTCCTCGAGGATATTTGCAGGAATTTTTCCATCATTATATGGAAACGCATGACAAGAAAACAACCGCCAACTATCATCTTCGGTCAGATCTCCTACCGGTATTATGGAATTCTCTGCAATTCCCATCTGTCGCAGTGTCCTCCAATTCCTCGAACTCACGATAACTGCGGAGTTCGAAGGGTTGTTCAGCCGGTATAAGCCTAATTCCTCCAGCAATTGTTGACCATCTTCCCAAACATCATCTAACATCAAGACAAAACTCTTTTCTTGCATTCTCTCGTGCAACCATATTTGTGCAGCATCTTTGTTCATATTTTTGTCATAATCTGTCCTTGTTAGAGCGGCAATTTTGGTAGAGAGCTCATTGCGAAGATTTGTAAACGATGGAGATTGCGACACAGTAAGCCAAAGGAGTAGTCCATCGCAAAAGAAATCCCTTACCTTTTTGCTGTTGAAGAGAGTCGTCATAAGCAAAGTTTTGCCAGAACCACCCTTGCCGACCACGCCAATGCGCAAGAAGCTCGGAGACTTAGCCGCTCCATCGATCACCGATTCCTCGAGTCTTGCGAGATCATTCCCCTGTCCCACAATAAGGGGTTCCTTGATGAAGACGGGCGTTGAAGCAATTACAGTTTGGGAGCTGGTCGCTGCAGAAGTACTGGCAGCTTGAGAAGAAACCAAGGCTTGGATACTTTCCTTAATCTCTACAAGCTGCACCTCGAATTCCCCATGGACGCTTGCCCAAGCCATCAAAGGAGCCGAATCGAGATGTTGTTTGATCTCGGAAATGAGATCGGTTATTCTTCTACTTGTTTGATATCGAGAAATAAAGTCAACCCTCGGAATTATGCAGTCTTGCGCCATCGCTGATCCTTGTTTGAGAAGAGCGTCCAACTTTTGAAGCCATTGATTCACAGGTGATGCCTCATTTTGAATTCCTTTCTTCTGATCCAATGTCAGGCAGTACTGCTGGATCTGACATACAGTGGGCTCAATTCTCTTCACTAGAACTCCTAGAGAGTTCAGCTCTTTTTTGCAGCGGAACGCAATACTAATGTGATCAAGAATACCCTGGACTGCCATGTTCATGCAGAGCCCAGTAAAGCCAGAGAGGAAACCAGGATCAGGCATGATGTGCTTATTTCAGCAATGCAGCAAAAACACTCACAGAAGAGTAAAATATATCTCAACCCAAGCAAAAACACTCACAGAAGAGTAAAATATATCTCAACCCAACAAGCTTGCGGTCAATAATGCCAAAGCTTTGGTAACAGCGATCTATCTCACATATCAGCAAACCATTGCATATTTATAATCGTGGGAGCAGCATGATTGCCAATATAAACAGATATTGTGGAGAGCAGCGCAGAAGCTCACGGACAAAAAAGGCGAGATTCCCGCCAGCTAAGAGCTAACGGGCGACGGGATTAAGGACTTACCGAGCAACTCGTAGAAGTCGTAAAAACATTATCATTAGATTACATCCCTAATAACTTAATTAAAATTAGTTTTTATGAAATAAAACCATTGGCCAGCAAAGAGGTGTAGAGCAATTGGCTTTTTTGGGTTTGGTCCTTATGAGGTCACATTTAGGTCACATGTTCGAACCTCAGGAACCTCATGGTGAGAGGTGTGATGGATGGTGCAGCGTGGTGGTCTCATGGTGCACATGGTGAGACGTGTGATGGATGATGGATGGGTATATAACATTCTCATGGTGCACTTTGTTGGACGCCTTCTAATCCTATATACAACATTTAATAAAGTTAGTTAGGCCTTCTAATCTTATAAATAGATTGTATAATTATTGCTTCTTAGTGCTAGATAGGTTGATACAACACAATATACAACATTTAATAAAGTTAGTTAAGTTGATATAACAACAAATTTCCCCAAGTTAGTTAAGTTGATATAACAACAAATTTCCCCATCATTTAGGGTAACCAATCTTGGCAAGTGCAACCAACCTTAATATATTTGTGTGATGAACTATTATTGTTTATCCAATTGAAGTCTTCATCTTCAACATATTATTCTATTTAAGCTTTAGTTGTGAATGGATCCATGTGCATAATAACTTCGACTATTCATAGATAAACAAACTTTTGGTAGTTCCCTTCTAATATTAAATTGGTAATTGATTTTTTTCTAGAAATCTTAAGCATTGAAATAGTCTTTTTTATTATAGCTTATTATTAGTCTAAAAGTATCGAAATGTTTAGTGATCACTATGGATAATAGTCTCCAAACCCAACAAATTGTACTTTCACATCTTCACTTCTTGCACCAAGCTATAGAGTTTCCTATCACAAGTATAATGGTCTAATATTGCTTTGTGAAATAGCTCTAAATGATATGGGGCCAGCATCCCCTTGCATGAAAAATGCACCCCTATCATACTCACTAAAATTTGATTTTACAAATTTAGACAACTTTAGGATGAATTCTTGAATAATATTTTTCTTCAATTATTCAAATTTACTTTATGTTTACTCTTACCCAACTACAAACTCTTAACACCAGTGGTTTTCATAAATTTCAAGTAGTAATTTTGCAACTAAAATTGAACTTTCTCAAATATTGGATGGATCCCACATAATTCTTTAATTCATTAACATTAGTAACAATCTGTCATCTAAGGATCATCTTTACATTTTATAAATAAATATTCAACTTCCCTTCACCAATCACATAACCTAGCTCCATTAGGACTTAGAAAACTCACACTTGTTTATGTACGTTAGTAGTTGGTCATACATTAGCTAAATGTCAAAATATTGAACCCAACTATATTTTAACAAATGATTCTATCCATAGATGCAACACAACATTGATTAAAGGAAAACATCTAAGATCACGCTATTGGGAATCGAGATATCTAAGATTACGTTACTGACCATATCAAAATTGAACCCGTCATAGAAGTGCCATTAAAAAAATGCTCGTCATTTAAAATGCTAATTTTGATTTTTAACCGTTTTTAAAGAAGTGTACAAATTGAGTTAAAATTTCATTAAAAGGGTGACCTTACAAACTACACGTCAAACATTAATTCTAATTTTTGTCACCAATTAAATGCAAACTGCAGCAACTACTAATCATCCCAGTCAAAAGGACACACAGAGAGCTAACACTATACCAAGTTTACAATAATATTTATTTCTCTGTACCACTGTCATCAATGGATTCATACGACTAAGATACGAATCGCATATAAGGATTTGAGGACTAGGAATCAGGATTGGACTGAAGTTGTTGAGGTGGAGGTATCTGAAGTTGCACCGTTATATGCTAATGTGGAAGACGCAGAGATGGCCCCGGAAATGCAGAGGGACACCAGATGACCAAGAGCTAAAGCTGCAAGAGCATACCGTAACTATTTTTTCATAGCTAATGATAATTTAAAAGGCATGTACGACTATACTCTGCACTCTATTCTAGAATGCTCAGGATTTAAGGTTTTTAACAAAATTAAACAAAGCTTAAGTTAAAGGTCGAAGATACCGAACTGCAAGCCTTTATTTAAATGATGTTTCAGGCGTGGCTGGTTGAAATAACATATGTGTGCATACGATCGACACATGTAACGAGTGGCACCCATTCTTTTACGATAGAAATTAAAATCATTCAACAGTGGGAATGGCAACTTCTGAACCATCTATCTATCTGAAAAGGGCCCGCATAATGGACTCGTCCCCTACAAGCTATTGGGAAACGAATGGGAAAATAAACCTATGGTTGTGTCTTTGTTTCATGAAACAATCTATGAGGCAGGGCGATTTATGTGCTTAAGGATGTCCATGCCTTTGATGTCAATGAATATTAAGGGAAACATATCAATGCATTCACAGAGCACAACAACAATCTCTGCACAGAGACGAGGGTTCAAAAGCATTCTGGTGCTTTATTGACATATTCTAGCAACAATTTATGCATAGAGATGAGGGTTCAAAAGATAAAACTCAAATACTCAGAAACCTCCATGACATCAGATCCTTGTTCAGGCTAAAACTCAAACCTCAGAATCCTCCATGCTTGCACCAAAAGCCGCTGAGTTTCCACATAATTCCTGGAATCATTGCATTGATCCCCCTGTATTATGTCGATAGAATTATATACATGTGTGACGGACTCTAAAAAAGTGCACATGTCAAGGCGAAAAGGTTTGAACTAACAAATGTTTACGAATTGATTATTTTTGCAACTTTTTTTTGCAGGTAAAACTTCAAAATGGATTTAAGATTAGTTCCTCCTCTATCACCATTCAATTATGCTGAGTGGAAATTGAAGATAGTTTCATATATTGAGAGCCATGATCTCCTTGATGTGTAATTTAGAGCTGGTAAATAAACTTATGAAGAGGAAGAAGATTGGCTAAATGACTGTGAGCGATCATATGGAAGTATGGGTATGGTAATGTCTCCTGATATGCGTTATCTCATGGAATCTGTTGAGTATCCATTTAAGCTCTGGAGAAATCTAGAGAGAGAATTTGACGTGCAGAAAGAAGAAGATCATAGCTGGAGTGAATCCAACACATCCTCATGTATTCTCCCTTCAAAATTCTTGTCCTCTATTCTCTCGGATGAAGTTGTTCAAGATCATGAAGAAGAAACAAAATGTTCAACTCAATCAATTCGAATGGTTGAAAGTCTCCTTGCAGTGACTCCTTCTCCTGTTGCTACAGAAGTTTATGAGATCTCTGATATCTCATCTTTTCATATAGCTGATCTAGAAAAACACATTTGAATCTTCGTTGTTGAAGAAAAACTCTCCTTCCATTCTACTTAGTCATTCTCTAGTGATTCTTCTATTCTAAATTATGTGCAAAGTTTTCCAGTGAAAGCTCAAAGAGTTAAAGAGAAATTCAATTCCTCTCTCTCCAATCATACTGTTGGTGTGCTAAAAAGTGATACTTGGGATTTTTTGGAGGAAATATCAAATTTTAGGAGTGACCCATTCACCCTCAATTATCTATAGCTTCCAACAAATTCCTACATGATTGCTTGCACCAATACTCAGAGTTTTGTTGAAGGAAAAAATTGTGCATTTACCATCTCAGTTGAGCACTTGGAACCTTTGTTCCACAATCTTGGATATAATATGACCTTATTTGATTCGAAATTTAACTTTCAAGATCCTCCAGTCATGCTTCTAGCTGTTCTCATCAATTTTGGTGTGAAAAATCAAGCACCTCAAGTCTCTTTCAAATTTGTTGTTGGGAATTCGATGTCAGTTTTCTCTCATGAGTTTGCTGATATTAAATTTTGTGAATCATTGGATATTTTAGAAGCTATATCAGATTATGGAGCTCAATCATTATCTCTCCATGGTCTCGGGACTTCTTTACCTTCCTACTTGATCACATGCCCATCTCCTCACAGTACTAGTAAAGATGGAGACATCCTACATTCTTTCTCCTAACACTTGGAGCTGATTTAACCTCACATGGTTCGATGCTCAAGGCTAAAACATATAAGTTTCTTGGGTTTAAATCACATGGTTCGAATTATCAAGCACTTTTCCTCTCTCACCAGTTGATCTCAATTGCTCTACATGGGTCCAATTTTCATCTTGCAATTGTCTATGTTCCTGATTCAGTTGAGCATATTCCTCTTCTTCCAAAGAGGAAAATTCCTCCATACATAATCAATTATATTGGATAGGTTCACATGCATAGTCCCAGGATGATGATGCACAGAAGAACCAATATTTTACATTAATGCTCCACAGAGCTGCAGATTGTAGCAATTTTTTCACAAGCTTTTCTCAAAGATAAAAAAATTCTCGTAAGTATGGAAGCTTGTTTCCTGATTACCTGCTTATTTTGAGGGGGGGTTTCCCATGAGGTTTTCCTCATTTTCTTTATTTTATTAAGCAGTGTTTATTTCAATTAGATTGATGGGTGACTTTTGGCCTAGTTTCCAAGGCCTAAGTTGTCCAAAGTTAGGATTAAGGGGGGCTATTAGGGTTAATTAATCCTCTTTTTTCCATATAGTTTATTTGGTATTTTTCCCAAACTTAGAAAGTTATTATCATTGTTCTAGAGTATGGGGGATACACCTAGGGTTATCTGCCACTTACTACATCTTCATGCATGAGTTTATGCGCCTCTAGGACCAATCCCTACATTGTAGGAGCCCTCTATGAGTGCCACTAGTAGTCACCTTCAGTTGGTTGTGGTAGGTAAGTAGTTATGTTAAGCTATCCTCCAGTTTATTTCAGTTATATCACTATCAGTTAGCCTAGCGCCATTTTTTCATGCATGTAGGGAAAGTGGCGCCTTTTTTTCCACCTACCTCATCAGTTAACTAATTGTAGACTTAATTATACATCCAAAGTTAGACTAGTGAACTCCAGCTATGATTTTTCCACACTGAATTCGCTAAACGATCAGTTAGAGTTGCTAGTTTCAAATCCTATTCGCATTATTTGAAATATACTTATTGCACTACCATTGTATTACTAATCAATGAATTAATATTAATGTTGTGATTATCTAAGAAATTCTTGTCCGATTAAATATGAAACTTGTGTCATGAATTCTTTGCTCAGTGTACATTCATCTTGATTATTCCACTGCATAATTCCTTTCCAATAGCTCTCATTATAACCTGTAGATCTATGGTTCTCAAATTTAACACCCCATGAGCGCTTTATCTTGATTATGGTTTGATATTGTCCACTTTATTGACTTCCATAATTAGTAAGTGCGCCTTCCTACAGATTCTGTCTTTTACTGCTTTATTCCATCTTTTTTATGGATAAGATAAATCTAGTCAACTAGGAAACTACTATGCTTTGTTGCCAACCCATCCTCCATTATTTTCTCTCCATATTCCAGGATTAGAAAGTCTTTCCATAACTTATCATCTCTCACTCGTGATTTATCTAATTTATGAGGTCCTTGATAAATTAAGAAAGTGGTTTAGCTTGCTATGGGGGTTTATCATATTTGGTAACTCTGATTTATGAGATAGCAATGAGTTGTCTTCCATCAACTCAATTTTCCTTCATAAGGATGTATTACAATGTAATGATATCAATCATTATTTATTGATCACTCCTTAATGTGATTGCATTATTTTTCTTGTTCTTTCTTATGCTAATTCTCTGCAATTCCCTGTGAGGTTAATTGTGTGCTTAGATTCTTAGCTTGCTTATAGAACTATTGCTACCATCAAGGATTTAGAATACTAGCATGGTATCAAAGCACAGGACATCAAAGAACTGGCATGGTATCAGAGTGCAAGGTTGTTCAATTTCTACAAAATTGAGGAGCTATATGTTATCTCTATCAGAGAGCATCCAGTTTCGTATCCCTCTCTGAAGAAGAGATTGTTATTAAACGTGTATGAAACGTGTTGCATCCAGTTTCGTATCCCTCTCTGTAGGTGGAATTATCAGAGAGGGGGACCATTGGGCAATGGAGTTGATAGTCCGGGTATGAAATGTGTTGCAGGAGGCAAAGAATCATAGAAATTAACAGCTAGATGCAAGGTAACCGTCCATTCTTCAATCATGATATATTGAACATATGGCTAGTGGATAAGAGAAAACAACCCATCACACAAATAAGTTGTAAATGACGGCAAACAATATTTAGCATGTTGCAGAGCTGCTCAAGATCCAACGGTGATCAAGCTTATTGCAACCGCATTAAATACTCTACAACATGCTAAATTTTGCTTCCCTTAAATGACAATTGTAGTTCTAGTATTTCAAGTGCCAATGATAGATTATTTTTTGAAATGTGTAATTAGTAAATGTAACAATTTTTTAAAAGCTAATGATAAAAAGACAGTGATGCATAAGTGAGTGGAATCAATGACAATTAGAAAAAAAAAATTGACACTTATAAATAAACATAAAGTTTAAATTGAAAACATGAAAAATCTAAAACCAACATTTAATTGTCATTGTTATTTGATCAACAAAGTAGATTTGAAATTCCAGGCCGATATCTAAGATCATTAAAAAAATTGTACAATGTAAGATCACTTTATTAACCATATCTAAGATCATTGAAAAAATTGTACTATGTAAGATCACGTTCTTGAGCATATCTAAGATCATGTGAATGGTGATGCTCGGACCATATTGAGACCACGTGAAGTGGGACCATGTGATACCCTGACCACCGAACAAAGACTGTCAATTATTTAATTATGACTCACTCCACGATGGACCATTTTGACAATTGTGTACCGTTACCTTATAGATTTATGACACATGTTTTAAATTGTATTAGAGTTGCACATCAAAACTGAATTATTTACATTGTGCCCCATGTTACAAACTGCCAATTCTATACGTTGCATCGATAAAACTGTATTCATGTGAGTGAATGATAGCTGTAAACAATTAAAAGATTCCGTATTGATGTTCGATGTAAAAAGATATATTGAAAGAGCTGTTAAAATATATATTGAAAAAGCTATAAAATGGATGTAAATATATTATTGGGCTGTAAAAAGATATATTGAAAAAGCTATAAAGTTAAGTAAAAAGGCAATTGTTGATAACAAAAGTGACGGGTTCGCCTTGGGCTGTCGTCTCTTTTTTTAAAGAATTTTGTGAATTTTGTGTGTATTGGTGATGATATAATATTTTATTTTATTTTAATGGTAACCAGTTGGAAAATAAATAATTTTAGGGGATTTTATAAATGATATAATATTTTATTTTATTTTAATGATTTATATAACAGTTAAAAAACCAAAGATAAAAAAATGAAAAAAAGACATATAAGTTATCTTTGGCAAAGGAAGTAAGTTAAGCATGGCTATATACAATTATCCTCATATTTAGTGTAACAAAATTTTGACTAATAGCTGATTGAACCATAATTAGCATAGATCCAAATCTTAGGCTCTATTAAACGTGCCCACAGAGATCAAATCTCTTTAGGTGCAAGCCTCTTCTTTAGTATTGCACCTGTGTGTCCTATATATAGCCAATGATTTGATTCAAACTAAAAGACCCATCTTTTTATTTAAGGTTGACATATTATATTTTTATAATTAATATTTATTATATTGTATTTTAATAGGAACAAACATTACAACATCTCTCTGTCCCCCATACATGGTTTTAAAACCACGTGCAAGGCCCTCCTAAATAACCCCAAGGCCCTCCTAACACCATGGGTTATTTAGGAGGCCTTGCACATGGTTTTAAAACCATATGCAAGGCCTCTTAAACAACCCATGGTTTATGTTTAGGAGGCCTTTCATATGGTTTTAAAACCAATTTTTTGCAGATAATTCAATTTTTTATTATTTTCTTAGGTAGGAACATTACAACATCTCCTCCATATCGTTTTTATTTTCATGGACATTTATTTTGGCAAATAATCAAATTTTGATTTTTTTAGTGTTTTGTTAGGTAAGAACATTACAACATCTCCCCCATATTAGGTTGTCTTTGTGGCCGACATTTATTTTGGTTGATAATTAAAATTTTTATTTTTTATTATTTTGTTAGTAACAAACAAGTGACAATATCTCTCCCATACTCGGAAATATATTTTGTGGCCGACATAATATTGACAAACGTTACAAGATCTCCCTCATGACAAACTTTACAAGATCTCCCTCATAATGGGTTGTAGAGCGCCTCTCGGTGCAATAAGTTCAAGATTGATTGTGCAATAAAACAAATCAGTTCAATATGCGCTTAACTTTAAATGTTCAATTATGTGGAAGTTTTTTCTATGAGATTCTTGGATCTGGTGTTGTTTTGTAGTGAGGCACCATAAATTGTTAAGCAACTAGTAGTTTAAACAAGTATGTGGAAGTTTTTTCTATGAGATTCATGGATGTGTTGTTTTGTAGTTAGCCACCATAAATTGTTAAGCAACTAGTACTTTAAACAATTATGTGGAAGTTTTTTCTAAGAGATTCTTCGATCTGGTGTTATTTTGTAGTGAGCCACCATAAATTGTTAAGTAACCAGTAGTTTAAACAATTATGTGGAAGTTTTTTCTATGAGATTCTTGGATTTGGTGTAGTTTTGTAGTGAGCCACCATAAATTGTTAAGCAACTAGTAGTTTAAGTTTTGTTTTACATATTGAGAATACAACTATATTTTAAAAAGTAAAGTGGAAGGGGGGTGATGGCGATTCTCGGCAGAGTATGTAGAAAGGTTGTAGTTTCAGTGCAGGCCTCTCATGGCGTTCCCCTTACCTAATCCTGTGCCAGTCGCTGTGGGTCTCCTTTGCTCCTAGGCTCGTCCTTCCTCCATTTTTTTTGGGTTCTGGTCTTCATTGTCTTTTGTCTTTCTTGTCTGGTCTTCTGTATGGTTTTATGGTTTGCAGGGTGGTATTTTCCTGTGGGAAACCCTCTTGGAGTCCCTCCCCTTCACTGGGGGACTAGTACCAACCAAGATAAAAAACAAGTGGGAAGTATATCGCCTTTTGGCTGCCTGCGTGAAAATATGTTTTTTGGGTTCACCACCTCTGCATGGCTTTCTCGTCGTTTTTATTGATTTCTCCGTTGTAAGCCCTATTAGCACATTCTGGGTTGACCTCGGTTAACCACAGATGTACTTGGGGTTTAGGGTTTTTATATTACCAACGGGTTTTTTCTGATGCCTCGCCTGATTCACGGCTTTGACTTGGGGTCACTCCACTGGATTCCCCGGTCGTGCTGTTGGTGGCTGGAACTTCCACTGTTTCTTGCGGGGTACTTTGTGGTTTGTCTGTCTGGTTAGGGTTTCTTCATCAGGGTTTGGGTCTCATCATTTGGTTGATCCGGGAATGATGGGCTTACTTTCGATTTTCTATCTGTCTTGGGGTTTAGTGGGTTGTCATATGGTCTCTTTCGTTTTGTCCTGGGGTACGGTGTTTTTACACTTTGTTTTATTGTTGATCCCTCGGGTATCTCTGTATCTTGTCGGTCACCCGGGGCTTTTCCATTGCCCTGCTTGTGGACATTAGTCGTTTCGGGCACGGCTGTATCGAGGCCTCCTCCATTGTGGGGTTCTGTTTTTGGGGCTTTGTATCCTTTCCATGGGTCTTTTTTCCTTGATTGTGTGACTGAGGCTCAGGGTTGGGTATCTGTCCTGCTCATTGTGTCGTTTGACTTTGGGAACCTCTCCTCATGTCTGAGTTGGCTACACCTACCCGCTTCCGTCGCAAGAGGAATGCCAAGTGTATAAAAGCCCAAGAGGGGCGCTATCAATATGTCCTCGGACACGACATTTACATGGACATAGTCTCCTCTCTCTGTTCCCGTGCTCTGGTTGGGTGTCTGGAGTACTGTCGGATGGGCAAGTCAGCATGGGTGGAGTGGGATACTGAGAATTGGAAGCCCCTCATTGATTATATACCCACTATCATCTTGTTATCAAGGGGGTGGATTGTTTTCATTTTTCTGGAGGAGGCACATTGCACTCGCATCCTCGAAGGAATCTGGCGCATCGGGGTTGGATCCCTAGTCCTTGGTCGTTGGCACTCTCGATTCGACCCTCTCCGGGAAAGAATCACTAAGAGCCACCTATGGGTTTTGCTTCCTCACCTATCGTTCCCTCTTTGGAATAAACATGTACTGGAAGGCATTGCTGACTCCATTGGCTGGTTCGCTGCTGTCGAGGCTGAATTTCTCCTCGCCTTTGACAAGAGGATTACGCGTGTACTTGTCGAGATGGACGTATCCCAGGGTTTACCTGCAGAAGTTGAAATCCTCTGCGACGAATGCCTCTTGGTCCAGAGGCTTGACTACCTCCACGTGTCATTCCATTGTAGCATCCGTGAAACCGGTCATCTTCAACGTCAATGTCCCTCTCTCCGATCAGGAGATGCAGACTCGGGCTTGGATGTCTCCCTGACAGCTGCAAACTTGATCAAGTCCAGTGAACATGCACATATTCCAGGTACTCTCACTGATTCCCATTCTCCTACTGAAGTTGTATCGGCCTCTTATTTGGATGCCATTGATGAATTGATTCTTTCCCATTCGAAAGGCCCCCGACCTAAACCCTCTCATGCCCCCATTCCCTCATCGGATTCTCTGTCTACTTTTCATGTGTTGTCCCCCGAACAGGCTTCTCTTGGTGACCCTATCCCACCTATATTGAGCTCTCACTTAGCTTGCGAGTCTCCACTAGATTTGGATAGCCCACCTCTCCAACAAACTATGGCTATGATGCATAACTCTTTTCCGTCCTCGGCCTTGCACTCAACTGATTTGCCTATGCCATCATTATCCTCGCTTGTCGATTTCCCGTCTCTACCACACCCTCGAACGCCCTCGTCACTTCCTCCTTCCTCCAACAACCCCACTTCCTCTCCATCTTTCACTGACCCCTCCCTAAAAAAATCTCTCTCCATATTCATAGCTACTACACCGACTTCTCCTTCAACTCTTCACCTGAATTCCATTCATTTTGCCAATGTGACAGTCCAGAAAAAAAAAGATAAGAAGGGCAAGGTGCAGGTGGACCTTTCCTTTGCATCCCCTCCCTACATTCCTCTCTCTGTACGCATTAAGGATGAGGCTCATAGCTTGCCTTCTCGGGGACTTAGAGCAATGTCTCCCCTCCAGAATGTTCCTTAATGAAGATTGTATCCCTCAATGTTAGGGGTCTTGGAGGTAAGGCCAAAACACATAGCCTCCGTGCTCTCTTTTGGTCACTTAGTCCGGATATGATTCTCCTTCAGGAAACCATGTGTAGCTCATCCCCAGCTTTACTAGCCTTCTCAAAACTTCTCCCTTCCTAGGAATTTTCTGCTATCAGTGCATTGGGCCTGGTCTCCTTATGGCCTAGAACCCTCATAAGGTCAGATGTCGCACCTTCCAGACTTGTGCAGGCCTTCTGGTTCAGGCCTCCTTCCGTGGGCTTTCCTACCCCATTGTTGTCCTTAATGTTTATGGCCCCTACAGAGACCGTGAAATCTTTTGGGAAAAGGCGCTCAATAGTGGTTTTCTCAGCTATCCGAATCTGGTTTTGGGAGGGGACCTAAACCTCACACTGCAGTCTTCGGAGATTTGGGGTCCAAAGGCTTCTCTAGATCCCCTCACTTTCCATTTATTATCCCTATTTGAATCGGTGGGTCTTGTGGTCTTGGATCCTCTATTTGCTGGTCCAACGTGGCATAATGGTCGTGCAGGAGCTGAGGGTATTAGTAAGAGATTAGATAGATTTCTAAACTTGGCTTCCTTGATTCCTTTTCTGGGGATCCATAGGGTTTGGACTCAGTGTGCCGACATTTCTGACCACTACCCTATTGTCTTGGAATGGAACAAGCAGAGAGCAGCTTGCAACTATCCGTTTAAGTTTAACCGCTCGTGGCTCAATGACCCAGCTTTCACTGATTGGTTGATGGAGAGGTGGCCCCTCCTCCCCCAGGGTGATCATGTTTCTGGTCTTGACTCACTCCACCACAAGCTCTGTATCCTTAAAAATGAAGCCAAAGTTTGGATCAAAGAAAAACAGGCACGGATTGATAATGATTATTGAAAACTTGATCAGGCCATCACCTCTCTCCTCTTAGGCTCGTCTAACGGTATCCTCTCCATCGAGGATTTGGCTCAATTAGCTCTCCTTAGGCCTGAAAGAAAATAGATCTTGAACCATTATCTTCTAACTTGGCGATTGAAGAGCAGAGCAAAGTGGGCCCTTCAGGGAGATTCGAACACCAGATACTTCCACATGTTGGCTTCTGGTAGGCGGAATCAAAACACGATATGGTCTCTGTCAGATGAGGATGGTAACAATTATGAGGATGAGGCTGCTCTCAAAGATCTGGGTCTATCTCATTTTGCTAATATATTTAAGGATGATGGAGGTACCTGTTTAATACAACAAATCAAGGTTGTTTTGCTTTATCCTAGGATGATTCCAGAGGTGAATGCTCCTGATCTTACCTGCCCGGTATCTCTTGGGGAAATTGAGTCTGCTCTGAAATCTTTCAAAAAAGATAGAAGCCCGGGTCCGGATGGTTGGCCTGTCGAGTTCTACCTGCAATTTTTTGAACTCATGGGTCATGAACTTCTATCTGATGTTGACTCTACTAGAGTCTCTGGTTTTATCCCTTCGTCTCTGAACTCGACCTTCCTTACTCTGATACCCAAAAGAGAAAATCCCAGGACCTTTGTTGATTTTCAGCCCATCTCTTTATGCAATATCTTGTACAAATTGATCTCTAAAGTCATTGCGGTCAGGATTAAACCCTTTCTAGACTCTGGTATCTCACAAGAGCAATTTGGGTTCCTTAAAAATCGTCAGATCGTTGAGCCTATTGGTATTGTTCAGGAAACTCTCCACTCTGTTAAAACCAAGAATCTCTGTGCTTTCATCCTCAAACTGGACCTAATTAAAGCCTTTGACCGTGTTAATTGGATATTCATCCATCTCATATTGATTCAAATAGGGGCTCCCCTCCAGACTGTAAATTGGATTCTTGGCCGCCTCTCTTTAGCTACCTTTGTTGTTTTGATCAATGGGACCCCCTCCAAGTTTTTCTCGGCTTCTTGGGGCATTCGTCAAGGATGCCCTCTATCTCCTTTGCTCTTCATCCTGGTCATAGAAGGTCTCAGCCTATTAATCTCTGATGCTCGAAATCATGGACTTATACGAGGCATCCAGATTTCACCATCTCTTGCTCTGACCCATCTTCTTTTCATGGATGATGTGATTCTTATGGGTACAGGTACTCTTCAGGAATGGGCAGCTTTTGATGTCATTCTTGAAACTTTCTGCAAAGCTTCTGGAATGTGTATTAGCCTGGAAATGTCTTGTTTCCTATATAATAATATTGAAGCCTCAAATTTTATGGATATTACCAGGGTCCTCCTGTATCAGACGTCATCGATTCTTACTGGTTTTAAGTATCTAGGTTTCTACATTAAACCCCTTGGTTACAGAACCAGTGATTGGAACTGGCTGGTTTAGAAATATGAAAAAAAGACCAGTCTTTGGACCCATAAAATGCTATCTCTGGGTGGTCGACTGATACTTGTCCAGTATGTGCTCTCTAGTATCCCGGTATATTGGTTGGGACTTGCTCCTATTCCGGCATATATCCTGCACAAGCTTAGGAGCATAACCTTTGCTTTCCTATGGGGATCTACTGAAATAAGCGCACATTTCACTTGGCTTGTTGGTTGGATCTCTCTTGGCCAAAGAAATATGAGGGATGGGGGATAAAAAATCTCCACTGGTTCAGTATTGCCCTGTGCCTCAAAAATTTCTGGAGGGTTCTCTTCAACGATGGTCTGTGGCATCGTGTCCTCTCTACTAAATACTTGAAGCAGCTATCTGTGGTATCATGGCTAAGAGGGAAAAACTTCAGTACTCGTGGTGTCTCTTCTATTTGGAGGGGTTTTTTACAGTCTATCCCCTGGATGGGTTGCCAACTTGCATGGTAGGTGGGAAATGGTGTTGATATTTGGATTGGTATAGACCCAGTTATTGGTGTCTCCTCCTCTTTTCTCCTCCTGGAGGGTCTGAGATCCTATTTAGAAGACTTGGACATTAAAACTCTCGCTTAGGAACACAATACTTTACCGAACTCTCAGCAATACTGGTTCATGGCCGAGGAGTTATTTTTGGATAGTGAATGGAAAGAAGCATGGAACTTTTATACGAGGAATTTGGTTCTCAGTGGTATTCGTCTTACTACACAACCTGATTCTCTTGTATGGGAATACAACAAAAAAGATGGTACCATCTCTGCTGATAAAGTATATGATTGCAATGTAAAATCTCTCTCTTGCTATGGGCAACCGGGTGCACAAAACATTATCGTTAGGTACTCTTCCACGCAAAATTGGATGCTTTATGTGGTTGGTAATAAGGAATAAAGTCCTTACCTGGGATACTTTGCAAAAAAAGGGAAGGTCTGGCCCAGGTATATGTACTCTATGCTTATCGAATGAGGAGACTGTCATTCACTTATTCTCACACTGCATGGTTTGGAAGAGTGTTCTTGATCTCATTTGTGATCAGTATCAGCTGACTACACCTCCTCGCGTAGACACCATCGCTATTTTTATGGAAAAATGGGCTGCCACTTACCCATGACACTCAACTCTTTACTATATCCCACACCATATGATGTGGGCAATCTGGAAAGCTCGGAACCATGCAATTTTTGAAGGGAAAAAGAAGACTATCCTCAGCATTTTTCAACAGATCATGTCCTCTGCTCAGTTGAAATCTTCTCAGCCTGTCATAAGGGCCTGTCACAAAAAAGTCAGACAGATTGGGATTCCTCCCAGCTTGACTTTCCCATGTGGTTTTTTCGATGGTGCTTCTACCCCTACAGCTACAGGTGTCAGATATAGTTTGTTCTTAAATGAGTCTCACCATCTGGAATTCGCGCTGGGGGTTGGATATGGCTCCAATACAAAAGCATAATTACTTGGCCTATGGGCTCTTCTGCTCTCTTCCCAGATGATGGGGATCCCCTTATCCCACATATTCGGTGACTCACAAGTCATCATTAATTGGGCTAAGGGATCCACTGTACTCTCCCCTCCAGAACTTTTACACTGGTGACAAGAATCACAAAAGCTAATTTCTAGCTTTCAGGATCTCTCTTTCAGCCACATCTACCGTGAACACAATAGGATTGCAGACCATTTCTCTAAAACTGCTCTCTCACTGTCTCCGGGATTTGGTTGTTTTTCTGAGTTTATGGATGACCAATTGGTCACATATGATACCTTTCAGCTCATTTGAGTCATGCTATGGGGAGATTACTTCTCAAATGGATTTTTGCATTGCTGCTCATTAAGTGGCATCTTTTAGATTGTTGATTTGATTCCCTTGGTTCATGGTAGATGGGTTATGATGAGATTGATCCCCTACATGACGAGATAGATTATTGATAAGAATCTACACTCTAATGTATGCATTTCCCCCCGGCTGTGACTGGATGTGATTTTCTCCTTATGAGTTGTATTCTCTTCGTGATGTAACCCTTTCAAGGACGGTGCTATTGATGCCATTTGATTCCTAATAAGAATAACAAGGATAGGCTTTTTTCTTCCTGAAAAAAAAGAGAATACAACTATTTTCAGATATATTTTAGGTTTAAGGAATACGAGCTATGAAAAAATGCAACAAGGTTTAAATAAATTTTATTTTTCTTAGTACTTCTTCATATTTGCTTGTGAAGGGTAGTGAAGCTAGATTTGTCTCCAGCATTACCACAAATTGAAGCAAAGAGGTTCAATCACCAATAATGGAGTTTGCATTATAAATTCCACTACTTTTTAGTTAAAAAATTCATACATGCACCAGGTATAATTGGTATAGGTTCTAAATATTTTTTAAATGAAAAATAATTCACTAAAAATCCAAATACTTATGATACATTACAACAATTTATTTATTTACATCCATACTAACTATGCTTCGCAATATCTTTTTCAATAATGTATCTTCTTTAAAAATAAGAAAAAAAATTATCCATGGATTTCATTCCATGTTAAAGGGAAACTTGGAATTAGATTCCAGGAAAATGCCAAATATATGTTACATCCATTCTTTAAAACTCATTTTAACTCATCCTTAAAGGGAAAAAAATTACATTTATTTTAAATCATCCTGAAAGGGAAAAGAATTACATGACTGATTAGTGCTTGAAAGGGGTATTCATAAGGCAACCAGATATCATTCCTATTGGCAAGTATTATATCCTTACCTAAAAGATTGTTGTTAAGACTTCGATCATGGACACTTAATGTCTTTAGAACTTCAATGATTTTGCAAATTTCAATGTTATTAAATGAGAAATCATATCCTAACTCAACTAACATTTATTTATTGTTTTTTTCTGTATGCTTTAATTTTACTGCTTTCTGTCTATAGTTATTTACCAACATTTAGGTTGTCATGATTTTAGTGTGCAATTTTCAAAGCAAAGAATCTACATAACTATACATCTATTAGGTAACAAAAGTAAAATAAAATAAAAAATTAATTAACTTTACTCAAGATCTAAATTTTAGAAGCATTTTGCACAGAAAGTAGTAAGGTGCCCTACAACCCAATATGGGGTAGATGTTGTCACATAAGTAACATAACACTATAAAAAATAAAATGTAGTAAAACAAAAACTCATGTCCACTCATAAAATAAAAAATTAAAACAAAGTGAAAAGTATTAAAAAAAATTATATCTCAAAAATTTGGATCCCTCTAGATGCTTGTAGATCTGAGTTTGAGATGGATCTATGTTGTTATTCCAAATTTAAGAAAACATGTACTGATAATTAGATTATAATAAAAAATAGTTTATAGTATAGTAACATTGTTAATATATGCCTTCAAAGTTGTGAAATAAAAATCAACTTAATCTTATTAAAGATCTATAAATTATAAACCATTTTTTATTTCAGATTTAAGAAAACATGTGTTTACTAAAAAAAATTGTTATATCATTTTTATTGGTATAACTATTATAAGTTTGATTTTTACACACAACAATATGTTGGTTTTGGTTCATGTAAAATACCCAAAACTGAAAAATAAATATTTATTATGTATTTCAGCAAAAACATTATGTTAATTTTAATTGTAAAGTTTATGACCAAGTGGATCAAGGATGATTGTAATTGAGAATTATTTATTTTAATAATTAATAAAAGGAGACACCTATTCAGGGGAGACTGTTAAATGAGTGTTCACTGCCCACTAGGAGGAAGGAGCAGCTATAGAAGGTTGTTTGACAAGTGGCAGCACTAGCATTCACTTTCTAGTTGTTGCAGGAGCATAATCCCTAAAAAAGTGGTCATGTTCCCTGAGAGGGGGAATTGAGCTGGGTGGCTCATTAAATTCCAAAATTGACCCAAAGGCATACAAAATCTTATATAAACCATCAAATTGAGCAAGAGGCTCACCACTCATTCTGATTTCTAAGAGAATGAACTTTGTGATAGCTACAAACTGAAAAGTCAGACACACAAAGAATTTGATGAGGGAATAACTAAAGTGAACTACTGATTTAAGTCTGCTTCGAAGTGTTAAGTTGCAGAAGTCTACTGTGTAGTAGAGATATTCATCCTAGTGGTGCAGTGAGCAAGCTTGAGGGTCCTAAACAAGTGATTTGGACGCTTCAGGAAAAGTTGGGTGGAACAGTCTCCTTTGGGTGTCAGTCTCTTTTCTGCAACACATCTAGGTTCTAATTCTATATCTGTATTATATTATTGCAATTACTTCTGTTTTAAGTAAACTATAACTATTATTGAATGAGGCTCTAGCTAATAGATGTTTATTTAATAATTATGTGATTAAGTATCTGTATAGAAACTGTTGATAGAGAAATTAATTCAAATTACCTCATGTATTTTTCCTCTCACCGTAGTGATGTACTCAAGTACAGGAAGATATGGAATTAGGTTGAATAGTAGTACCAGAATGATTGAATAAAGATGTAGGTTTGTGATTACAGAGCACATAAATGATATATTATGATTACAATTTATTACTAGTTAGAAGCCCTGGTAATTAGTTTTATTCATGTTGTAGCTCTTAAATTTAATGGATAATTATTTACAGATATTAAAACTAAACTACAATTATAGTAGACTAAATTAGATTACTTAAAAGTGTTTTGATCTTAGTTTCTTAATAGCTAAATTATTAATGATCACCGAGCCGAGATCATCAACAAATTTTAGCACTGATTGTAGGATTCTGATTAAACCGATGATTTCTCTGCAGTGTTTCTCTTGCAGAAGGAAATTTCAGCCTTAGGGATTTATGATTTCGAAATTGTATGGTTAACTAGCAAATTATAAAATCCTTCTATCGTTAATGGAAGTTAAATACAGTTGCATGGCTTATTAAAAGTAAGTAAACCGAAGTAAACGACTTAGCTATTTGATAGAGGGTTCCATGACCCTTTTAAATTATATATATAATCAAAGCAATAGTATTGTGACTATAGAATACGATTATCAAAGTATAAAAACTATCCAATATTTCACGACTTTTTCAACAAAAAGACAGAGAAGTTTTTGGGAAATTATAACTAGATTTTAGATATAAACTATTCATAATTTGATTGCAGGATACAACTCTAGGGTTTTAAGCATCACGAGCCTTTCAAACAATAAAGAAAACAACTCTGACAGTGAACTCGTTTATGATTCTTTCAATGTTGCATAGTTAAAAATGTAAATAGATATAGAGGGCTAAACAAACGAAGTGGATTTCAATTAATAATGCAGCTGAGTAAGTCAATTAAAAAGTATACACAGAGAATTCTCGCGGGATTTTCCCTAAATCATATCCAATATAAAAAATTAACTAAAGAAAGCTTTTTTTTTTACCCAAAGCTTTACGGCTTCTACAGAATAAAGAAAACCTAGATAGAGGCCTGAGTAATAGCATAGTCTTCATAACTAAATAGGTTAATGTTAAAGAAATAAATTGTAAGCCCGTAAAGTCATAATACCAATATCATTATATTCTAAAACTCTGTTTGCGCAGCAGGTTAAGCTAGATATCTCGGAAATTTCTTTCAAGTATGGATATAATAGTTAGCAGAGGCCTTATGGCCTGTATTCGTTTCTCATATCCTTTATTTTTAGACAGGAAAGGTTTCCTTAATAAAACCTCAATTATAAACCTTTTTACAAAATACAGATTTTCCCTAAAAGTTTAAACAGTATTATCATGCGACAGTAATGCAAGAACAATAACGAATTACACAAACATTTATACTGTCTTCATTAAAAACATTTGCACATAAACCCCGACGATGTCAATGAAAATATTTCTATTTCAATATGTTTTTTTAAGAGAGGCTTCTACGCCAAATACAAAATAAACAAGATGAAGGCTCGCGACCACATTGTTAAGTTAACCAATGATCCGTATTTATGCAGGAACACAACAGAATACACAAATAACGATAGAAACAAATATGCAGCGGAAATAATACTTCATTTCATTAATCAATAACTGAAACTTGTTTACATACAGAATGGAAATAAACTAGCTAATGTGCTGGGATCTTATCTCTGAGAAGAGATGTGGTGGCTACATGCCTCTGAACGCCCTGTTACATTGAGGCTTGAAGGCCTATATATTATTGAGAAACAATGGAAACCCTACACATCCAAAAACATAACCCTAGGAGGTGAAACACCATAATGTGGGACCTGTTGGGTAACTTGGTACATCGATTTCTTGGGGTCGTAACTTTAGCATACTACGTCCATTTGACGTGCATGATACACCGTTAGAAAGATCTATTTAAGGACTACATCCGCTTATAAAAAATATGAAGTCCAAAACGGACTCATATTTGCCCGACCAGTCGATGCCGAAAAAATGTCGTTTAGGGCCTCAAAACGGCTCCAGAATTTTAGGACCCAAAAACTGCGAAAAATAGTAACTTGTGCTACAATTAAGGAAACTAGAAAACTGAAAGAAACAATGGTGGGGGTCCAAGTGGAATAGGTGGGTGGCCACCAACATCCTCCTGGATCAACCACTCAAAACCCTCACGGGTCAGACTCGCTCGAAGTCTATAATACATAAATACCTTTCCAGAATTCAAGATGGAAGATTGATAAACCTTATATCGTTCAGAAGAAAGTAGCAAGACTATTCTTAAAGCTCTGGAATAATACATAGTGACTAAAAACAAAGACTTAGACAGAGATACCATATCCAAACCCTTACAAGTCTTGTTGTAACAAACAAGTTTCAAAACCAACAAAGGATTCCAGAGTGGCATAATCGTCCACGACTCCCCAAGAGTTGTTTCACATCCTTAAATTAATGATTGTTTAGAATACCAAAAATCCAAGTAATACTTCCATATCGAACTTGGAGTGGAGGAAACTAACACCATAAAAACATACCAATAAACCCGTCTCTTCTCAAGAGTTGCGCAAGGGAGTGACAGAGGTCTTACTAGTAAAGGGGAAGACTTAGCATCTAGCATTTCCCTCCACTTCATTCCAGAAGTTGTACTTGTAAACATTACATTAACTGGAAGTTAAACCGTGAAACGTCGGAGAAAGAACTTGGTAATAAGAAAAAGGATATTTTCATAATATAAAACTATTAGTGCAGAGAAAACTTACTAGCTTTGTGTTTAAGACACCCAAGTATCAACAGAGCGAGGATTTTTTAACTTTCTCACTGAACAAATCAACTTGGACAGGTATGGGTGGTCGGGTTTAAGGCTCCTCCATCTCTGTTGGATGATGAGGAATTGCTTTTATAGAGCCAAAACATCCAGGACTCGAAGGCAGAATGAAGAGGACGAAGAATGCCATACGATAAACCATCAATTGGTTGGCAAGACCGTCAAAGCGCTTTAAAACCCTTAGGGTTTATCACGCATGTTTTGTTGACAGCTCGAAGACACATTGAAATCACAGGGCTAGAAATTATAATGAATCTTCAACCTGTCCTTACTTTTGGATATCAATTTTAAACTCAATGTGCATCACATCAAACCCTTATCGTTAGCCTTCTTGCCACCTTGGAGTATGGTGTACATTTTATAGTACATTGTATTTATGGTTGGCCCGTATTGTATCTACATTTTTAAAGTTGGACGCTTAATATCCTTAGGGTATAGCTTCTACCTTTGATAAAAATAGATAGCATATTATCATGGCTTCTGGAACTTTGAAGATGAGATTTTGTTTTTTAGGATTTAAACCTTTTTTCTTTCTTAGACCTTAGGATCGTTTTGGATTTGAACCAGTTAGCATCTTAGTACAGAGTTTGTCGTTTAAGTGGTAAAGTTAAGGTACCTCAAAGCCCGCACATTGTAGAAAAGAAGATTCATGTTCTAGTCATCGTGACTAAGTAAGACCTTTGATTCTTTCCTTGTACAACTCAAGATAGAAACAATCAAACTACAACGACAAACTGCCTTGCGACAACAGATTAATTTTTAGACATTCAAAAAAGTATTGACATCTCAATAGATCAACAAATAAGCAAACAAGTAATGGTTTAAATACATTACACCAAAAATACTTGATGAAAGAAGTATGAGTAATAAGATCTCTATAATTATTGTATAGTAAATCCTAGTATCACTTGCACTAAAAAAAATGGTGAAATTAGGGGATGTTAGAGTTCATCATTGAATATAATGAGTTATATAATGAATCTCACAAACCATAATATTCATAAAATTGGGTTATACAATGAATCTTAGAACCAAATTTTAACATATTATAATAAAATCTCTTAATAAGAAATTATCTAGTTTCACATTAAAAATAAATAAAAACCTTAAATATCTTAATAACATATTTAGTTTTACATGATTACATATGCATATTGATATCATTATTTAATTATTATCACGTAAAAAAAATAAAAACATTAATTGTTAATACAC
Organism: Pseudotsuga menziesii; assembly: GCA_001517045.1. NCBI lineage: Eukaryota > Viridiplantae > Streptophyta > Pinopsida > Pinales > Pinaceae > Pseudotsuga > Pseudotsuga menziesii. The sequence continues at coordinate 79,556 of LPNX010596047.1, read as the reverse complement.
CGTAACTATTCTTTAGGCCTTGTTATATAAATCATTTTGTAATAGAAAGTGGTTTGTTATATAAATCTTTTAGTAATATAGAAAATTAATTGAGCATCATAAATGATGATCAAGTAAAAAAATAAAAACATTAGTTATTAAAAACATTAAATAAAAACATGAACTATTGATACATTGTAACTATTATTTAGGTCTTGTTATGTCCTCGACAGGGGATATATATGAATCGCTCAGGTGAATTAATTTAGGAGGTAGGTTAAAAATTTTGTCATTTGAAATGTTTTTGCTATAGTTTGTATCAAATTTTTTTGGGAGGATTATTTAAATTTGATTTATCTTGCTTTCTATTCGTCTATATAGGTGACGTAGGCCTCGAACTTTGTATCCCAAGACACGGCGACGAGCTTACGTAAGCAAAAAATGATCATTTTGTGGATAGACTGTTGTTACAGTTAATTGCTTGGATTCTCCAAAGAAAACCATCAATGTTCTTTTCAACATGATATTAAAGATATCAATGAATTGGATTCGTGTGCCCAAAATCCCGACGGCGAAGTGATGCTTCCTGCTTGCATGCAATACATAGCTTTCTCGGTTGAGAACTTATTTTTATTTTTTCATACCATTTGTCCACCTCCTAATGCAGAAACAGATGTTTACCATTTCTGACAAGCCTCATTAAAGTGGAGCTACAGATTCCATTATGTATTGATTTTCAGGCAGACACCCTCACAGCTCATGAGAACAACCAACTTTGAAATGTGATCCATCGTTTAATATGTCATTATGGAAATAATTTGTGGCAGTTGGAGCAGTCTCTTCTGGCCTTGAAAAGATATGCGGTGACACGTGGTAGTTGACAGGCACCTTAAAATTTTCACTAGGACGAATTTCATTCAATTATTCCTGCCAGACTAACAATCTCTTTTTATTTTTGAAAATCTCTTTTTATTTTTGAAAATCGATGAAAGATCTTCCAAGAGTTTGGCATTCTGGACTAAAATGACTTCTGTACATACTAATATATAAGGTCTGGTGCTTAAGTTTTTCACATTTAGAACTTGGTAACACCAAATTTCGTTTTTTGAAGCTCATTTTCTTCTACCATTTTTATTCCCTGCAAGCAAGGAATTATGTAATCGCTTGGATTTTGATAATAGTATCACAACAAACACAAGTTTTTATGTTATGATTTTGTTTAAAGATCAACTGATTTGTATAAGTTTTTGTATCTAGTTATACCGACATCACTGACATATTAGATGCATGCAATTCAAGGTACAACTCTGACAAGTTATAGGTTGCTCCCTTCGCTGCAGAGAACACCATCTGGCATATCTCACACTTTACCTGCTCCTAATTACATTGGGAATTCATGGAAATATGCATGCAACCACCACGCAACCTCTTAGCAACAAGATAAATTAATGTGTGCATCCTCAATCTTGTGGTTTTGGAATGCATGGCCTGGTTTTGGAATGGATCTCTGCTTTTGTTGCGGCTCATATGCAGGGCTAAAAAAAGCCTTGTGAAATGTGCAGTAGCTTTTAAAGCCGAGTCCGGTTTTTGGCGTTGAAAGTGTATCTAAGTGCATATTACTGTTTTAGCAGAATTTTTCATAGCGAAGTGAGCAATTACTAGGATATAGCGCACAAAACAATTCGTCAAGGTAAATATACACATTACATTATCTATAAATATATAAAATAAAGATTGTGACTTACATTTTCCGAACGTCAATAAGGTGAAACTTGCAATTCGCAGAAGTGGACGAGTTTATCTATCACAAATTATTGGAGTGGCGCTTGTCTGCTACCTAAAGAAAGTAATTAAGTAATTTGCATCTCCCTTAGTTGTATCCCTTTAAATGTTGGAAAAGACTTGGTTCTCATTATTCTCATCTGGATATGTGATTTCAACCTCAAAATTGTTTTCATTAATTTATTGTTTTATTGTTTTTTTATTTATGGTTTTAATTTATTGTTTTATTGTTTTTATTTATGGTTTTATTGCTTTTATCTTGAATTTTTCTAGAAATAAAAAAAACGTTGCTTCTAGGATGTTGTTGATTTTTGCCACAAATACATTGTGAACAGAGAAGCCTAAAACATTGCCTTCAGGATTATTGTTGATTTTTGCCACAAATACAAAAGCCTAAAACGTTGCTTCGAGGATGTTAGTTCATTTTTGTCACAAATACCTTGTTATGAACAGAGAAGCGTTTTGCAGTTCTCGCTACTTCATTTTCACAAACTATACTTTACACTTCTTTCTAGATGCTTTCCACACTTCAAAAAATTGGAAGATACTTTTTGTGTTGTCGCTGTGGGATGAACCTAAAAGTTTACAGTCCAATTGTATCATTTAATGTCTATATCTCACCCCTCATACTTGAATGCACTGGATAGTTTATGATGCTTTATTTGAATTTTCTTTTGACAATTTTGCTCTTTCATGGACCACTTCGTTCACATTTGAAAAAAGAAGATAAAATCAGTCCAGCAAGAAATTGGAAAAATATCAAAGAAATTTAGTTCACACACAAAATTTTAGACCAAAATTTTTAAATGGATAGCATGACATGGAACCGAATTGAACACCTTTAATATGTTTAATGATGTGAGAACTGCACCAAAAAATGGTAAACAGTTGATGAAAATTAGTAATCTACCTGAGTGAAATTCAAAAGAAACAAAAATGGCCTATTAGCTCAGTTGGTTAGAGCATTGTGCTAATAACACGAAGGTCACAGGTTATGCAGGTTCGAAACCTGCATAGGCCATTTTCTATTATTGTTTAATTGAGTTTTTGTTCCTTTCTTTGTTCGATGACCGTCCTGTAGCCATCTGGTTTATCTGACGACCTATGAGCAGACATGTGCATTTGTTGAATGGCAAACATTTATATTTTTGTCATGAACTTCAATCCCTAATGTCTCTCTATTTTTGGACTGGGTAATGAACTGCCATGATGCAAGATCACCAGTTCCATTCTGGGTGCGCCAAGTTAAACTTTTCAATTTGGGCTAGGTAATGAACTGCCACGATGTAAGATCACCAGTTTGATTCTGGGTGGCGCCAAGTTAAACCTTTCAATCGAAACCTGTTGGCACCTTTAAATGTCATGATTATTATTTTGTTTTATAATTATTATTTTATTTTATAATTTTTAATGTAAATTATATATATATGGATTAATATTGATTTATTGTATTTCTGATTTATTAAGTATTAATCAAAATTTTTAAAGTTAATCTTAATATGAGGATAGAGATTAAAAAAAAATGTTTGCAACATATTTGATTAAGTTGGATAAATACTTTGTTAAATATAATGGTTGTGGTTGTTGTTGTTATATGTGTATCTGTGTATAGGTTAAGAGGTGAGTTTAGATGTATCCCTTTAAATGACTGCAAAGACTTGGTTTTTATGATTCTAATTTGATGCATCTCCATTAATTTATAGTTTTATTTTTTCTATTTATGAATTTATCACTTTTATTTTGAATTTTTCTGGACTTAAATAAAAGGTTGTTTTCACAATGTTGTTGATTTTTTCCACAAATACCTTGTGAACAGATAAGCCTAAAAGGTTGCTTCCAAGATGTTGTTGATTTTTGCAGCAAATACCTAGTTGTGAATAGAGAAGCCTAAAACGTTGCTTCCATGATGTTGTTGATTTTTGGCACAAATACCTTATTATGAACAAAGACGCGTTCTACAGTTTTCCGGTTGAGCTCAATATCATTAATGTTTCATTTTCTCAAACTATACTTTATACTTTTTAGGTTCCTGCTAAAGTTTAAAACTTTAATCCAAATTCTTGGAGGCAGGCCCTGATTTTTAGGTTCCTGCTAAAGTTTAAAGCTTTAATCCAAATTCTTGGAGGCAGGCTTGAGATTGAGAACAGAGATGAACAATTCGGTGTCATAATAAGAAAAGGTCATTGTTATCAATTGTACAAAAAATCTTTCCGTGAGCTTGTTCTAAAGCCAAAGTTGAGCCACAGACGATTTTTAGTTACTCAAGTATAACATCACAATAAAATTGTTCAAATTATTATATAAACTATTTCTTGACAGTCTTCTTTTGCTGCCTCAGGCAGTTGATCAATTAACAAGATAAAGAATAGCTTGATAATAATAAGGCATGCAGTAGACCAATTATAAAAATAAAGAATAGCTTGATAATAATAAGGCATGCTTTTAGCAGGACTGTAGTTCTAGGAGTCTCACCGATAATTGCATAATTGCAGCAGACTTAAGTTGGAGGCTTAGTTTCATAGACAATTTTATTCATTTAGTTTAAATTCTTAAAAATAACTTCGATAGTTCTATTCATTTAGTTTAAATTCTAAAAAATATCAAATTAAAGGAGCGATTGATCTTTCTCTTAGCAACTTGAGGAGCTGTGTCTACTGAAGGAGCATCGTCTTCAAAACTTAAAGTCACCTAAAAGTTGCACGTAAACTCTTCCCAGTCTATTGTGCCTATGTGCACTTCCAGCTCTGTATACCAATTCTTTAGGATCGTATCCAAGTATGTGTAAACAAATGCATGGTACACTAAGCAAGGTGATCTGTAGGACACGTCAAAACTTACAGGGTTAGTAAATAGAGGTTGTTAAATAGAAAAGGTGGGTGTCCTGGTGGAAACACTCTCGATGAAGTGCTGCTTAAAATAGAGGAGGGGGCAGTCTTATATAGGGAATGTCCAATCGAAGGCATGAGCGACTCAATCATTCATTCGTTCTTTATTTAAGGTTGGTTTTATAAGTATAAAAATGAATATATGAGATAGGAGGATATCGGACTCTTTGTTGGGTAGAGTTGTTCCACCGATGGAAGAAGGGTGAATTGCGAGAATTGCCCTATCAATATATTTCTCGGTTTCCCTCCTTTGTTGGGTTACCAGAGTGGTTTGTTTGACTTATCCCATAGGTTGGTAATGGAAGATGTGGAACTGCAAGAAGACCCTCATAAACATACTGCAGATGATCTTTCAAGTGAGTTGGATTTTTTGTTATTAAATTTAGTTTGTTTTATGGGAAGCTTGATGTTTCAATTTTGTTTGTATCTTATTGCTTTTGTTTTTGTGGTTTTGAGGAGATCATAGTTTCCATTGTCGGCATTCTATAAGCAGCAATGATCTTCACTGTTATGTAGAAAACAGTGTTTTGATTGTGTCTGTTAATGTTGTTTTTAAAATTAGAACAACATCCTCACCTCTAAATATTGTTCGTTGTCATAGAGTTCATACTTCATGATCTTCAACAAATTTTGGTTTGGGTTTTTGTAGCTCTTGCAAGATGGATTAAGTAGTCCATGTTTTGCAGAATTTTGAATTCCTGTCATCCTTCTCAAGGAAGGCATGGTAATTTACTGAAATCTTATAATTTTCTAAGTTTATTTTCAAATGTTAAATTTGGAGAATGTTGAATGCATGTGGCATGGTAATTTCCTGGAATAGCCTCTCTTAAATTTTGTAAGCTTTTTTTTGAATGTGAAATTTGAAGACTTTTGAAAGCCTTCCATCTTGGAATGCCTAGTAATTTCCTGCAATTTGTCTCTATCATAGAATTCAAAGTTAAATGATTGTTAATGACGGGTAAGCTGCATATGTTCTATATAATCTATACTATTATTCAAAGGGTTTCCAATTGATTACATTATTCATATTGTGCAAAGGTTTTCCAATGGATTACATCATTCACATTGAGGTGATGAGTTTTTAACTTTTTCTAACTTAGGAGTTGCCAAAGTCAATTTTCAACCCACATTTTGTTTAGTAAATGATGTGGCTAATGTGGAGGGGAGGTTTTTATATAGGTCTTTCAATTCAATGGTTGTTGTGGATATGCGATGTTTTTTTATGTTCATTGTTTGGTTTTAAGTAAAAAAAAACACTTGTTTAATATTATAAACATGATCCCGTAATGTTAGGGACTTACGAAATTTCCTTCTTGTACCTTCTTGTAACAACCACTCGTTTAATCTTATAAACCTAATCCTGTAATGTTAGGGACTTACGAAATTCCCTTCTTGTACCTTCTTGTATTTATCATCTATAGACACAATAATATTCAAATGAGATGTACATCCATCTTATTGCAGAACGCAGAATGAGTAAGTGTCGTGTATATGATTTTCAACTTGCTATGTTAGTTTTTTTTTGTTTAATGTAATAATGTGGACTTTGATGTAATTCAAGAGTGTCGCAGAATGAGTAAGTGTCGTGTATATGATTTGCAACTGGCTATGTTAGTTTTTTTTGTTTAGTGTAATAATGCAGACTTTGAGTTAATTCAAGAGTGTCACATAATGAGTAAGTGTCGTGTATATGATTTGCAACTGGCTATGTCAATTTTTTTGGTTTAATGTAATAATATAGACTTTGAGGTAATTCAAGAGTGTCGTCTCTTTAGAATCTAAAATGAAAGCCATATCAATTACTTTTTCTTTGAGTGCTTAATATTACTAATGCTCTTGGTATATCTCTCATTCAAATAACCCCTTGCAAGTTGGGGTGGAAGGGCCTTTCTTAGTTCAGTATGAGAGGGCAGGGAAAAAAATCCATCAATGTTAGTGAATTTGATACAGGTTCTGCATTAACTCCAATATTTTTATTGACTGGAGTCATGCGCAAGGTCCTCCTAAACCATGAACAATAATTTAAAAAAATATGACCTTGATGCATAATAAAAACCAAGAAAGGGAAAGAAATATATGCAGCCAGTTCATCCTTATTTCAATTGATTCTTTTAATTTCACATTTTTCTACTTCACACACTTTCAATAGGTTTCCATAGAAGGTATTATCAATATTAAAAAAATATCATGGATTCTACCTATTAAGTTAATATTTGAATATTTTAGTTTAATTATAGAGAATTTACGGTAAATAAGTTTTTCATGTAACCCTTCCACTTAGAGAAAGGTTTGATGATTTAAGGAGGAAATTAGTGTACTCGGTTAATGATCCAGGAGGATATTGGTGGCCACCCACCTATTCCTCTTGGACCCCCACCACTATTTCTTTCAGTTTTCTAGTTTCCTTAATTGTAGCACGATTTACTATTTTTGGCAGTTTTCGGGTCCTAAACTTATGGAGCCGTTTTGAGGCCCTAAACGACGTTTTTTTGGCATCAAATGGTCGAGCAAATATGAGTTTGTTCCAGACTTGATATTTGTTGTTTATGGATGTAGTCCTTAAACAGATCTTTCTAACCATTTGAGATCGAGACAGATGCCTTTGACTATGCTATTGGGGCAATCCTTACTCAATAAGGGCATCCAGTGGCATATCACAGTGAGACACAGTTCGCAAATATCCCACTTATGAAAAAGAGATGTATTCCATTGTACAGGCTTGACGACAATTGAAGCATTAGATTTTGGGGAAGGAAACGATCATCCACACAGACCACCGACCCCTATAGTTCATGTAGACACTGTTGATGTATTTGTAACTTCAGAATGTATTCATCTATGTATCTTATGTATTGTAACCTGATGTTAATTCCGGGATGTGTCTATTATGTAATTGAGTCATGTTGTCATGCCCCAATGTTCCGATCGGGAGGATCTATTATGTAAACAAGTCATGTCAAGTCATAGTGGGTGACTCTCTGATTGTCTAAGGGTTAAAGTCCCTGCAGTTCCGGGGTACTAGGGTTATTAGATTCTCCTAGTAGAAGTTGGCCCTAGTAGGGTTTTAGTCATGTCGGGATTAGTATAAATAGAGAATAGGAGTCTCTATTTATCACACAACTCACACACACTCAAGTGTAGTGCATAGTTGAGGAAGGAAAAGACACTGGGGCTAGACAAGAAGAAGATTACTACTGTCTAGATATCACTTACTGTTTTGGGCTTTTCTATTTTGGTGTTGATTCTATCTCTAAGGAAGTTGCGGGGTTTCTCCTTTATGGTTTCCCCGAGGAAAAACACTATGTTCATTATCTCTTGTGTTTGATTGCTGTGCTTTTTATTCTCTTAGTTAAAGATCCTAATAATGCTAGCTTAATGTTGAAAAACTAACATGGTATCAGAGCTAACCTGAGAAGAAGACACTGTGCAGCTACGGGAACTAGGGATTCCTAGTTTATGGATCTTCCTCCATAGATTGTCAGCAAAAGTAAGGTGGAATAACTCTCCTCCCTAGGGCGCATCTTTCTGTTGAAGTAGAATCCAATTCTGAGGTTTTTCAGTTTTGGACCTGTCACTGTTGTCGGAAATTAGAGCTTTTCACAGAAGAGGAATTTTTCAGTGATCCCAGGCCTGGATTGATCTCCTCCCCAAAATCGAAGTTAGGGACAAATTTCAAGGCATTTGGGTGGACAGAACTCCAGAAAAGCAAAACCCTAACTTGCTCCTAATCCAGTACTGCAGGATTTCACCTCAAGTTTCAGATCTGACATCTTGAACCTGGTAAGATCTAAAATATTTTGTATTTCCATTTGAGGTTCTCAGTTAAGATGTCTCATCATACCAATCTTGATGAAAAGCTTGAAGGAGCTGATAACTTCCAAGCCTGGAAGTATAGGATCTCCCTGGTCCTAGAAGAGAATGAATTAGACTCCTGCATCCATGAGGAGTTTCTAGTTCCAGAGAGAGATGAGGCAAAGGCCTTACATAAGAAGAATATGGTTATGGCAAAGAGGATCATTGTTGATTCTATCAAGGATCACCTTATCCCATAGGTGTCCTCTCTCAAGACACCTAAAGCTATGTTTGATGCCCTAACCAAATTGTTTGAAGGGAAGAACATAAATCGGAAGATGACTCTGAGAAATCAACTGAAGAATGTGAAGATCCAGAATGCAGAGACTATCCAGTCTTACTTCACAAGGGTTTCTCAGATCAAGGAACAATTGGAAACAGTAGATGAAGAAGTGGAGAATGCAGAAATTGTGATGACCACCTTGAATGGCCTCCCTAGGACATGGGACTCTTTCATTCAAGGGATCTGTGCTAGAAATAAGTTATTCAAGTTCAGTAGCCTGTGGGAAGAATGTTCTCAAGAAGAAGCTCGGATAGCAGCTCGAGAAGAGAAGATGGGAAGTGAAGATCAAGCTCTCACAGTACAATCCAAGAAATACAGATCCATCCATCACAGAAGTAGGTACTCTCATCACAGGAATAACTTTAGAAAGCCTAGAGATAGGTATAAATACATTTGCTATAAATGTGATGAAAAAGGACACTTTGCTAGAGATTGTCCTAAGAACAAAAGTACCTCTCACAAGAAGAAGGGAAGCAAGAAAATACATCATGCTCATGCTGCAGAGGATGATGAACCATCCAAGAAGAGATCCAGATATGAAAGTGAATATTCTTCAAGTGAGGATGAATATGTTCTTATCTCCGCTCTCATAGGTAACATTACTCATGGAAGTGATGATTGGCTTATAGATAGTGGGGCTTCCAAACATATGACTGGATTCAAGGAATCCTTTGTGAAGCTCTCAAAACATGAATCACCTCACAAGGTGAAGCTAGGAGATGACTACCAATATCCAATAAAAAGTAGTGGGGAATCTTCCTATAAACTAGACTCTGGTAAGTATCTAACAATGAAGGAAGTGTTGTTTGTGCTAGGACTCAAGAAGAACCTTGTCTCCATATCAGCATTAGATGCAAAATGAATGAGGGTTGCATTCATAGATGGTCAAGTCATCATGTGGCCAAAAGGAAAGACTATTGATGATGCAATAGTGATTGGTGAACAAGAAGGAGGTTTGTACAAATTAAAGGGCCATCTAGAACAAGCCCTGGTCCATGGCAGAGTAGAGCCAAGTGAACTTTGGCATAGAAGGCTTGCACATGTGCATTACAGAGCACTACCCGTTGCAAGCAAAGTTGTTGAATGTCTTCCAGAAATACAAGCAAAACATGATGGAGTATGCAAAGGATGAGTGAAAGGAAAGAACACAAAGAAGACATTTCCAAGTAGTGAAAGCAAAGCAAAAGGAATCTTCGAAATCATCCACTCCGATGTATGCGGTCCTATGTCATCAAGCTCACTAAGAGGGTATGCATATTATGTTTCTTTTATTGATGATTTTTCTAGGAAGACATGGATTTACTTAATGAAGAAAAAAGATGAAGTATTCAGCAAATTCAAGGAATTCAAATCCTTGATCGAGAACCATACTGAAAATAAGATCAAGACTTTACGATCAGATAATGATGGAGAATTCACTTCAAATGAATTCAAAGAGCTATGTAAAGAATCAGGGATTAAGAGGGAGTTGTCCACTCCTTACAATCCTCAATAGAATGGGATTGCGAAACGGAAGAACATAACTATCATGGAAGCTGAAAAAGCAATGCTTCATGATCAATATCTTCCTATGCATCTTTAGGTGGAAACTGCTAGAATAGCGGTGTATGTACAGAACCGTACTCCACATAGAGTACTCGAGAACAAGACTCCTGCAGAAGTCTTCTCCGGCAAGAAACCAGAAGTCATCCATCTCAGAATATTCAGCTATCCTATATACATACACATTCCAAAAGAGAAGAGAATAAAATTAGATCCTTCAGGAAAGAAGGGTATATTTGTGGGATACTCTGAAAGCTCGAAGGCTTACAGAATCTATTTTCCAGAATACAAGAAGATTGACATCAGCAGGGATGTGACATTTGATGAAGACACAGCTTACAACAAATCTAGAAAGAGACCTGCTAAAGAACCTGAAGAAGCAGAAGCACCCAGAATTCATGACACAACCATGAATGAAGAAATTCAAGAAGAAGATCGAGAATTTGAAGAACCACAAAGACCTGTAGATCAACCTCTGGAGAAGAATCTTCATAAGAGGAAACCTGTTTGGGTACAAGAACTTATCTAAGGTGTGGAAAGATATGGGGCTCTAGAAGAGAATCACAAAGAAAGAAAGAGGACTAGATCTTGCTCCAGGTATGTAGCTTTACTATGTGATTTCATTGATAAAGAACCTTCCAGTTTTGAAGAAGTGACAAAATAGAAAGAATGGAAGGATGCTATGATAGAAGAGTATCAGTCAATCATGAAGAATGATGTTTGGGATGTTGTCCCAAGACCAAAAGAGAAGTCAGTTGTGACTTCCAAATGGATCTACAAGATCAGGCATGTTGCAGATGGTAGCATTGAAAAATATAAGGCAAGATTTGTGGCTCAGGGTTTCTCTCAAAAAGAAGGAATTGATTATGAATAAACCTTTGCATATGTATCCAGATACACTTCCATCAGATCAGTACTTGCTTTGGCTGCAGTGATGAAATGGAAGATACACCAGATGGATGTCAAGACTACTTTCTTGAATGGTGTAGTAGAAGAGGAAGTGTATGTGGAGTAGCCACTCGGTTTTGAGACACATGACAGGGAGTCTCATGTGTGCAGATTGAAGAAATCCCTGTACGGTGTGAAACAGGCACCCAGGACCTGGTACGGCAGAATTGACAGCTTTATATCCAGCTTGGGCTTTACCAAGAGTAAAGCAGATTCCAACCTTTACTACAAGGTTGAAGATGGCAACCCAGTGATGCTTCTACTATATGTAGATGATCTATTTGTGACAGGTATGGATGGATTGATTGCTGATACAAAGAGAAAGTTTGCTGCCGAGTTCAAGATGAAGGAATTGGGTATGATGCATTATTTTCTAGGTATGGAGGTGTGGCAGAGTTTAGATGGAATCTTCCTTGGACAAGGGAAGTATGCAGTAGAGATCCTGAAGAGGTTTGGGATGATGGACTGCAAAGCCATGGCCACACCTATGTCATCAAACATGAAGCTATTAAGTGATGCTTCATCAGATTCGGTTGATGCTATGATGTATCATTAAATGATTGGGTCATTGATGTACCTGACGAACACAAGACCAGACATTTTCTTTGCTATGAACACCTTCAGCTAGTTCTTGACAGATCCGAGAAATTTTCACTTGATTGCTGCAAAGAATATTTTGAGGTACCTGAGGGGTATAGTTGATTATGGGCTCAAGTATGAGTCGAATCAGAAGATTAACCTAGAGGGTTATGCCGATTTAGATTGGGCAGGAAGTGCCATCAATAGGAAGAGCACTTCAGGATGTTGCTTCAGTATGGGATTAGGTGTGATCTCTTGGTTTAGCAGGAAGCAATATTGTGTGGCACTAAGTACAACTGAAGCAGAGTATGTTGCAGCTTGTTCAGCTAGTTGTGAGGCAGTATGGCTACGAAAGCTACTTTCTGATATATTTGATCTCCAGTTGGATGCTACTTGTATACATTGTGACAACTAGAGTTGTGTGAAGTTGTCAGAGAATCCAGTGTTCCATGACAAGTCGGAGCATATTGAGATCAAGTATCACTATATCAGGGATATGGTGCAGAGGGGAGCAGTGAAGCTCCAATATGTTGCGACAGAGGAACATATAGCTGATGTATTGATGAAGCCATTGGATAGGCTGAAGTTCGAGTACTTCAGGGAGAAGCTTGGTGTTCTCCAGATCGAGGTTTCCTCCAAGAGAAAGTGATGAGACCCATAGCCATTCTGACATGTTGAGAGGATTGGTTCCTTCCATGGTCAGATGTAAGGGCTGAGCCATTCTGTCATGGTGAGAGGATTGGTTCCTTCCATGTTAGATATGAGTGTTGGCCATTCTGTCAAGCAGGACAGATGTAAGGGAAACTGCCATTCGGGGAATGGAGGCACCTGGTTAGTTACTAGGAAAACTCAGTCTAGGACTAGGAATCCATTCTGATGTGATAGAGGGATGTGTTCCCACTTGATCAAATGTAAGGGCTGAACCATTCTGTCATGGCTAAAGGATTAGGTTCCTTCCATGTCAGATGTGAGTGTTGGCCATTCTAACGAGTAGGTCAGATGTAAGGGAAATTTCCATTCTAGGAATGGAGGCACCTGGTCAGTTACCAGGTAGCTCAGTCTGGGACTGGGGGCCATTCTAATGCGATGGTAGGATTATTTCCTCCATGATCAGATGTGAGTGCATGCCCTTTCTGATGCGATGCTTCATGCATGGTCATATTGTAAGTGCAGAGCCCTTTCTAATGCGGTGCTTTGCGCATGGTCAGATTGTAAGTGTTGAGCCCTTTCTGATGCGGTGCTTTGTGCATGGTCAGATTGTAAGTGCTGAGCCCTTTATGATGTGGTGCTTCGTGCATGGTCAGATTGTAAGTGCTGATCCCTTTTGATGCGGTGCTTTAGAGCATGGTCGATTGTAAGTGATGCACCTTTATAACAAGATGAGGTCAGATGTAAGTGCAGATCCTTTCCGATGCGGTGTGCTTGCATATGGTTGGATATAAGTGCTGAGCCTTTCTGACAAGATGAGGTCAGATGTGAGTGCTGGGCCTTTCTGACAGGATGAGGTTAGATGTGAGTGCTGGGCGTGCCTTTCTGACAAGATGAGGTCAAATGTAAGAGCTGGGCAAGCCATTCTAACTTAAGTGTTAGATATAAGCGCTAATGAAGACCTACATGAAGGGTAGGCTTACAGATTTGACTCTGTATAACTTCTTGTGATGAGAAGAATCGAGATAACACCATTATGAGATAGCATATGATGATGATTCAGACTTGATGATGATCCAGATCAAGTGATCCAGATGAGATGATCCAGACTTGATGACGATCCAAATCAAGTGACGATCCAGTTGTGATGATGATCCAGACTCGATGATCTAGATCAAGTGATCTAGATGAGATGATCCAGACTTGATGATGATCCAGATCAAGTGATGATCCAGCAGTGATGAGCCAGTAGTCATGATGATGCAGATCCTGTGATAAAGAAGAAGAAGATGACTTGAAGACTCAAAGACGAAGAAGACTTGAAGAAGAAGATGACTTGAAGACTCAAAGACAAAGAAGACTTGAAGACTAAGAAGTCTTGAAGATAACGAGATGATCCAGTTGATGCAGAGAAGAAGACCAGTGTTGAAAATTGTGTCGAAAGAATACCTTCCTAGTTAAGAGAAAGTGTTGATGTATTTGTAACTTCAGAATGTATTTATCTATGTATCTTATGTCTTGTAACCCGATGTTTATTCCAGGATGTATCTATTATGTAATTGAGTCATGTTGTCATGCCCCAATGTTTCGATCGATAGGATCTATTATGCAAACAAGTCATGTCAAGTCATAGTGGGTAACCCTCTGATTGTCTAAGGGTTAAAGTCCCCGCAGTTTCGGGGCACTAGGGTTATTAGACTCTCCTAGTAGAGGTCGGCCCTAGTAGGGTTTTAGTCATGCCGAGATTAGTATAAATAAAGAACAGGAGTCTCTATTTATCACACAACTCACACACACTCAAGTGTAGCACATAGTTGAGGAAGGAGAAGACACTGGGGCTAGACAAGAAGAAGATTATTGCTGTTGGGATATCACTTACTGTTTTGGGCTTTTCTATTTTGGTGTTGATTCTATCTCTGAGGAAGTTGTGGGGTTTTCTCCTTTATGGTTTCCCCAAGGAAAAACAATGTGTTCATTGTCTCTTGTGTTTGATTGTTGTGCTTGTTATTCTCTTAGTTAAAGATCCTAATAATACTAGCTTAATGTTGAAAAACTAACAGACACAAGGGAAGTTACAGAACGATTGCCATGAGAAGTGGTCCACATATCTACAACAATTTCATTTGAACATCAAGTACAAGAAGGGAAGCACCAATAAAGTTGCAGACTGCCTCAACCGACCACCAATCGTGGCAATAATGATCGTGCTCAACTCTTGTGGGCATGAGACTTTTGATTGGCCACTTCTCTACAAGAGCAATCCAGAATTCAGCCACACATACCAGATGCTCTTGGAGGGAAACCAAGTTCCAAAATTTCACCTCCAGGATGTACTACTGTGTCACATGGGACACCTTTGTGTTCCTTCAAGCATGCGTGCCAAGATGATTTGGGAAGCACACTACAGTCGGGTCACTGGGCATTTCGGGGTCGAGAAAATAGTGGCAGTACTGTAGAAGTATTTCTATTGGTCGAACCTTCGACAGGACGTCGGGAAGTACATTCGATCCTGCACTGCTTGCGCCATTTCCAAACCATCCATCAAGAAGCAAGGCCTCTATACTCCGTTGCCTACCCCTAGTTGACCTTGGGAATCCATCTCCATGGATTACATGTCAGGCCTTCCTTCTACTAAGCGTGGCAATGACTGTGTGTTTGTGGTTGTTGACATATTCTGAAGGATGGCCATAATGGCAGCCTGCAAGAAGAATATCACAGCAGAAGCCACTGCTAAAATCTTCTTTGAACGAGTGTGGGTACACTTTGGTATCCCATAGTCTATAATCTCAGACCAGGACAGCAGGTTCCTTACTACATTCTGGTCTAGCCTATGGTCAATGCTAGACACCAAGCTCACAAAGTCCGCAGCTTTCCATCCCCAGACTGATGGCCAGAAAGAGGTCGTTAACAGGATGATCGTACACATTTTGTGCATGTACAACTCAAATCATCCATGCACATGGGATGAGAGCCTCCCCTATGTACAACACAGCTATAATCGAGCCCTCCATAGCTCAACCAACCACAACCCCTTTCAGGTGGGCTTCGGATTCCAGCCACTATGTCCCATTGACGTAGCCATGCCATTTGCAGCTACTTAGGCTGATTCAGCTCATCTCCAGTCTAAAGTTTCCAAGGCAAACAGCTTCATTGAGCGCATTCAGCACATTCACCAATAGGTTCATGACATATTGGACAGATCCAATGCTAAGTACAAGCAGTGACATGATCAGCATCGGGTGCAACATAACTTCCAGGTGGGCGACAAAGTGTGGCTACATTTACAGAAGGAGCGCCTCGCTGGACCCCATCGCAAGCTTTACCCGCTTCGATATGGGCCATACACCATCACCAAGGTTGTTGGGGACAATGCCTTCGAGCTCAGTATTCCACCATTCCTTGGTCTGCACCGAGTGTTCAATGTGGATCACCTTCGGCCCTACTTTCCACCTCTATTGGACACATCAGACGTGGCAGAACAACTCACACCAACAGAGTTAAACCCCTACTACATGGAACAAGCCACAACTGATTGAATTATGGACACACAGATCAAGAACACCCGCTAGCAGAAGATCTAGCTATATCGAGTTATCAAAGCAGGCCAACTCCTTCACCAGGGAAAGTGGCTCACCAGGGACCAAGTTCAACAGAAGTTTCCTCATCTCATGGAGGAACTCAACGCAATGGGGACCATTGCTTCTTAAGGGGGGAGGAATGATCCAGGAGGATATTGGTGGCCACCCACCTATTCCTCTTGGACCTCCACCACTGTTTCTTTCAGTTTTCCAGTTTCCTTAATTGTAGCACAATTTACTATTTTTGGTAGTTTTCGGGTCCTAAACTTCCGGATCCGTTTTGAGGCCCTAAACGACGTTTTTTTGGCATCAAATGGTCGAGCAAATATGAGTCCATTTTGGACTTGATATTTGTTATTTATGGATGTAGTCCTTAAACAGATCTTTCTAACAATGTATCATGCACGTTAAACGGAGGTAGTATGCTAAAGTTACGACCTCGGGAAATTGATGTACTAAGTTACCCAACGGGGCCCACATTAAGGCGTTTCACCTCCTAGGGTTAGGTTTTTGAATGTGTAGGGTTTCCATTGTTTCTCAATAATATATAGGCCTTCGAGCCTCCTTGTAACAGGGAGTTCAAAGGCATGTAGCCACCACATCTCTTCTCAGAGATAAGCTACCAGCACTCTAGCTAGTTTATTT
Organism: Pseudotsuga menziesii; assembly: GCA_001517045.1. Lineage (NCBI taxonomy): Eukaryota > Viridiplantae > Streptophyta > Pinopsida > Pinales > Pinaceae > Pseudotsuga > Pseudotsuga menziesii. Next base: position 62,835 of record LPNX010596047.1, on the reverse strand, counting down.
TCATTCTGTATGTAAACAAGTTTCAGTTATTGATTAATGAAATGAAGTGTTATTTCCGCTGCATATTTGTTTCTATGGTTATTTGTATATTTTGTTGCGTTCCTGCATAAATCAGGATCAGTTAAGTTACTATAACGATAGGCATGGATATATTATTGATAAGAACTTTTTAAATAAACTTTTAGGTTTGAAAAAATATGCCTTGTTCTTCATATGATGAATGTTGTTCTATTTAGGAAAATGACATATATAGAATGACTTGATTTTCAAAAAACACTTTGGTGGACCTAAATAAGAAGATGGATATTACATTCAATGTTATAAATTATGTTGTCATATTTTGAACCAAACTATTTATATGTTACTAGACTTATATCTTAGAGATGTTGTAGTTCTTGTTCTTTGGTACATTATGAGGTTTTTAAAATATTTGAATTTTTGAGGAAGCAATTCCAAAAAATATATTAGGATTAGGAGGTTTAAGGAGAGTGCTACTTCTTGTAAGAGCTTGGTCAATTCAATATTGATGGAAAAATTCAATGAAAATTACTGGTGTTACCTCTTTTTGTTGATAATACACCTTAAAATAAAAAAAAGACATTTTTGGGCTGGTACTCGCATGACACGGGGTTCAGGGATCCATTCCCACTACCACTATAAACCTAGGTGCACTACACCCGCCGCAAGACATGGGACACAGTTAAACCCGGGTGGGATTGATTTCCTGACCTCCAATTTACAAACAACTTCATTACAACGCAACCGCCAATGAGCCACACCCGTGCACATTTTTTGTTATCGTTAACTCTCATTTTTAAATTGATTTGTCTTATAACAACAAGTATAAACGATGGCAGAGACATTGCCACCACGTGGCTCTTGTTATTATATAAATCATTTTGTAACATAAAAAATGTTTGTTACATAAATCTTTTAGAAATATAGAAAGTTAAGTGAACACATAAAAATCATTTTAGCTTATAATCTAGTTTTACTTATTCAACATTATTGTATTTTAAATTGTATAAAAACATATTTTTTAATAAATTATTGTTTTTTTAAATTGATATAATTTTAATTGTTGAATATCATGTTACTTTTACATTCAAATCCACAACATCACTTGTTTGTTTCTTGTTGTATATCTAGAAACAATTCTTAATTATATTTTTCATCTAGCATAGTATAAAATTTAAATGACAAACGACATTCATTAAAAAAAAGTCATAATATATGTATTATTTCTATTGCCATGAGACATCAATGTTTATGATTTTTTTTCAAGCAAAAACCAGTAACATCAAAGTTACATAAAAACAAAATTACAAAGCCCAGATCCAAAAGAAATAGAACTTCTTTAAAAACAAAAAGTTAAAAATGGCTTACGTTGAGAGCAAAGTGCTCCGAACAATGGAACCTGTTACATTCACAATAGGTCCAAAGAAAATATGTATGACTTATATTAAAAACCATACCAAAAGGGAGCATATGCCAGCCCAGACTCTCAAACCAAGATCAAAACAACAGTCTTGATTATTGGAAATACAACAATGTTTATGTGGTTGATGGTATACAAGTCATGAATTTTACAAAATTTTATGAAGCTCATACATGACATATACAATCCAGGGAACTTTATATATGCAATTCAAGTTGTTGGAGGGACAAGGTAAACTTCATTACACCAAAATTCATCATATCGATAACCTTTTGCCTCTGCATTTTCCATTCGTTTGTGAATATCTGCTTCACATAGAGCATAAGTTGTTACCACTTCTACTTTTATGTTTGCTTTCTTAATTTCTTCTAAATTTTCCATCATCTGACAATCATACACTCTAATTTTTTGGAGTCTTTTAAGTTTTAAATAACTTTTGGGCATTTTTTTTATTTTTTCACATCTCATCACCGTTAATATTTGAAGAGAAGCCATTGAACCCTCCTCCATCTTTGGCGACTCTTCTAACTTCAATAGTTTAACTAATGAAAGTTTTTTTTTTTTAGAAGAAAAAATACCAGCCTTTGTTATTCAAATAGAATCAAAAGACATATTTTACATGAGTCATCTATGTGATTGATAATACTGTTTCATAACAGCATTGCATCATAGAGATAAGAAATACAAAACATGACTGACAAATCTAAAAAAAAAAGAAACATCAAGTAAAGTCTGATCATTGCAGAATTTCCTCATCATCCCTGAATGAAATCAGGTCAGAAAACTATAATCCAATGAGAATATCGAGAGTGATCGACAAATACATACTATCATGAGCAAAACAAGCTGGCAAGGATGTCTCAATGCAAATCATGAAGAAGAACATCACTGCAGAAATCATAAATAGCTAAAAAATGTATCAGCAAAACTAAAATAGAGCAAAATGGCCTTTATAGATGACTAATCCATCTAGAAATTCAGTATAATAGCCATGACCCATATCCAAAATTATTGCCTCCTTTGAGAGACCATCTGCCAACGAGTTATGCTCATGATAAATGTGTTTGAAGATCACTTGAGGGGCAGCAAGAAGCATATTTTTGATATCTCTACTCCAGTGCATCAGATCTGGAACATTAAGTGCAGATAATCTGTTGAGCCAGGATATTATGACCAAAGAATCTCCATAAATCAATTTGATGGGTAATCCCATCAGCAAACTAACTCGAAGAGTAGCCCAAAGAGCCAGCAGTTCTGCTCTCGTGTTGGTGCTCCGACCACATCCCAAAGAAAAGCTGAAGGAATGAGATTCATTTAGGAAAATCAAGAAACCAGCACCTCCTATATTTATGGCAGATGCTCCCTCAAAGAAACCACAAGGGAAGAGCAAATCAGGCTTAGTGCCAATAACCCGAACCTTTTGAGTTTTTAAAGGAGCAGGATAGGTAATAAGGAGAAGATCAATCCTGGAGATGAGGGCATGGGAGACATGTTGCTTATCCTAAAAAAGACACTGGTTTCGAAGGAGCCAGATGCCCCAGAAAAGAAAAAGAGGCAAAAATCTGAAGGAAGCTGAATGAAGAGGTGAGTTAAACCACTGAACCACGAGGGAAGAAATAGAATAGTTCTTAGGAAAGGAAAACCCAAACTTTGCCGCGTAATGAGAAAATATACCAACGCTGAAAGGGCAGGACAGAAAGAGATGTGGGATATCCTAGTAACTCTTTTTACACAGAAAACATCTACTCGGCCCCTGGAAACCTTTATGTTGTAGATGATCCCAAGTTAATATACAATCACGCGCTAAGAGCCAATTAAAACAAATAATTTTCAAGGGAATGCGAAGGGCCCAAAGGAAATTCAGAGCAAGATCTTGTTGTTCACATCCTTTTGCATAAAGAATACAATCATATCCAACTGAAGCTGTTAAAGACCCAACATAATTGTTAAAAGACCAAAGCAGAGTATCTTGCCGATCGGTAAGACGAATTCTACCAAATTCCAGACCTCTTATGTAATTTTCCCATAAAGATTTCCATTCACCTGTCAAATCTAGCTCCTCTGCCGTAAACCAAAAGCCAGAATCTGAGGAGGTATAATTCCAAGCATCCTCCAGGGAGCAAATTCCATAATCCTCTAAATATTCTCTCAGCATTCCTGGAAGAATGAAGGAAGAGCCCAAACCCACAATTGGGTCCGCTCCAATACAAATCGAGGAACCATCTCCTGCATGCCAAATGAGTCCTTTCCCAATCCACGGAAGGGCTTCCATAAAGCCTCTCCAAATAATCGAGGCGTTCCAGTTTTTGAAATTTTTTCCCCTCAGCCAGGAAGATAAAGGCCTGTTTTTCAGATATTTAGTCGAGATGAGGACATTCCAAATTTCTAACTTAGGAAATGCTCCATTCTCACTAAATCCTTTAAGTAAGCTTTTTAAATTACGACAGCCCACTATATCTAATTGTCTTAGACTCGAAAACTTATGTAAGGCTGGAATCTCTTCTAACGTGGAGCAATACCACATTTGAAGATGAGTCCAATGTCGAAATTCATAAAAGTTACTCTCTGCTATTTTAATTAGACACGGGCAAGATAAGGTGAGTCTTCTCAACTTAAACATGTTAAAGAGGTCATGGGTAAAATCTGTCACCGTTGCAAGGTTCAATAAAAACGTTTCCATGTGAACACTAATTGTTTTTCCATTGTCCGATAAACGTAAGGTTTTGAGTTGGGCTAAATTGCCCAAATCCAAAGCTTTTATGGAAACTGCTTCTTCCTGTTCTGTCCACAGACTTGTGTAGCAACTCATGTCGAAGTACTATAGAGACGTGAGACCTGATATACTATTGGGAAAACATTGCAAATCAAAACAGCAGTTGAGGTCTAAACACTTCAGAGATCTCAACTTATAAATGTTAGACAGTAATTTTGTGATTTTAGACCCGATAAGGATTACAATGATGAGCACACTCAAGAGGAGAAGAAGCCCCTCAATCATTGCCAAATATTGTAGTGATGAGAACACTCGAGAGGAGAGGACAATGAGGATGGATGTGTAGTTCGAAAACTTTTTTTGAAATATTGCACTGAAGAGCACAATCGAGAGGAGACGGCGACGAGAATGAATGTGCAATTCCAAAACTTTTTTGAATGAAATCAGGAGGGATGGGGAGGTTGGTGAGACGTTAAGTTTTTCATAATGGATCCTCGAGCAATTCAATACAGAGCCTAATTTTCCATAAGGGCATTGCAGGCATGATTTGATGTGGACATCAAAATGTCAGGTCAGGCAATGTGGGAGAGGATAAAAGTAGATGGAAGGAAACAATTTTGTGAAAAGGTGGGTGGGAGAAGACGAGGCGATTTAGTTTTCCCATATCCCACTCCCTACTTTGTATTGTATCATTTAATGTTGTTGCAGTGAGGATGTGGATTGTTGGATCTAATCAGTGTAGCATTTAATGTTGTTGAGGCAAGGATGTGGATCGTTGGACCTAAGCTGCAATAGTATTAAATGTTGTGCTGATAAGATTCAACAATCCACATCCTCGTCGCAATAGCATTAAATGGGGCACTACTGGGTGGATATTGATCATCTCAATAGAGAGCCTTAAATGTTATACAACGAAGAGTGTGCACCAATGAGGTATTCATACAGCATTGACTACCATCCACTATTAGTTCTTTATTTGCTCACTTCAAGAGGTGAGTTTGTCCGAGGTTGTGTAGCCATGGTCTATTACCTAGATATCACTAACTCTATATGAGTAACATGGTTAGAGGAGGATCGCGCCTAGAAATGGTTATTTTTATCAGTTTTCAGAAGCTTAACTATAGACTTCAAATTTGTGTGGAATGAAGTGCTAATATTAAATAAAAAAATTTGCAAATAATTTTTTCATTAGTCTTGAGGGTTTTCCTTTAAATAATATTTGTTTGTCATGATAATATTAGATTTTTATTTTTGCTATAAGGGGTGGAACAATTGGTAAATGGAAAACGATATGAGAAGTTGTAAATGCAAGGACACAAGTTCAAATCCCCCCTAGCTTACCTATGCTCCATGCTTGTGGGTTGTGTGGGTGCACCTAGGGGTATAATCATAGCAAGCAGGAATCGACACTGTGTCATGCGAATATGAGCCTCATCCAAGTTGTTTATTACCCTAGTATATATATATATATATATATGTGTGTGTGTGTGTGTGTGTGTGTGTTCATCACAATTAGTCAATATATATGTTATCCATATTCTCATAGATCTTCAAAGTGTAAATTAAAGATACACACCATTCTTCGAGAATCAATTGTATAGTCTCAGGTAGACTTTATTCTACATCCACCTCGATGCAGATGTGGGTAGATGCATAGTAAAATGTCTTCAGAGATCCTTTATCATTAAAAATGTTAATATTGTATCCAATTAATTCAACATTATTCTTCAAGATTCAATTGTACAGTCTCAAATAGGCTTTGCTCTAGATCCACCTCAATGCAGATGGAGATGCATAGTGAAATGCATTTGAAGATTCATTTTCAATGAAATTGCTGATGTTGTGTCCAACAAATTCAAAGTTTACTTATCCTAGAATATGAATCCAATATAGGAAAGACAAGCCAAATTTATCACTTTCATAGGGAGATCTTCTTTCAAGTTGAAGTCCACCATCTAGTATGGTTCATATATAGCTCTCAAGGGCCCAACATGGAACTCTTATGAAGATCGAGTCAATCTTTGTTTAGCTAAAATAAGAAATTCATATATCTTATTTCATAAAGAAAAAGGTTATTAATCCCGTCATGAAGTGAATCTAGTAGTTGGTTAGCTACACTTCAAGGACCTTGTATCTTGGATATTTCCCCATGAAATTTCCAACTTCGGATTCTCTTCAAAGAAATGGCATTTGGTATATCATTTGGGGGCATTTTTTTTAGAGTTCTACACGTGTATGGCTAGTGGAAGGAATCCATTCCAAGCTAGTACCCGATAATGTACATACATGTCACTAAGTAAATCCCAATGACTCATTTTGATACCCTCAATACTAAGAAATTTATCGATAAAGACAAGAAGATAGACATTGATATTAACAAGGAAGACGATGGAATAATAAATAAAACATATCAAACACGGCATGACACAACCATTATTCAACAACATATTATTATATACTAGAAACTGAAAGAAATTGTATTAGAGATGTTTCAATAACAACACATATAATCACATGCATTAAATTTATGCAATAATCAACTATAAGGTAAAAAGGAATTGAGTTTGGATAGATGGATCATCATCAATGGCAACAAGAAAGAAAGCATATAAGGGAATCCTATTACATGGTTTCATCACATGGAAAACCCTTAAATGCAAACCTATGAGGGAATATATTTTTGAAGGAGGGTATTATCTAATGACCCAATGGGACATATATAGCATTAAATATATATGATGTGACCCCAAGGGGGAATATATGTGATTAACTATACATAATATGACCCAAGGGGGGCATATATGAGATTAAATGTGTATGCAGTGGAATAAATGTATATGTGATAATGGTTGGCCTAATGGAGGTCACATATGTGCAATGAGTGAATATGTATATATAGAGGTCATGTAATCATTATTAAGATAAGCATGTGGTTTGTATGTATGACTGTATTGGGGTATTTAGAGGAGGTGCTCCTATTATTTAAGAAGTTATTGTGTAACTCATATCTCTTATCTGAGTGGTTCTCCATGTTTACATTTGGTGTATATGGTATGTGCTATAATTTATTATGATATCAAATAATAATTCAAAGATTATTTTCTTAAACATATAATTTAAAGGTTGTTTTAAGGCACCTAATAAAAACAAGATGAACCATTTTTTATAAAGTAGTGGTTGTGGTTATGTTTTTACCACTTTCGCAAGTTCCTTCATTAGTAAGAAAATATAGTATTTTTTTACAAGAGATAACAATGATGTGAATATTGTTAGGTTTTAGGTGGGGAAAGTCAAACACTTTTTTGGTTCATGATATTTCAATGTGCTAAAGAAATACATAGATTTTTTATTTTATTTTAGTTGCAAATAAATTCAAGGATATGTGTGTAAGAGCACTACAACAAAAACTGGATTTAGTGTCAAATTTAGCGCTGGATTTTAGTGTAATTTTTTCCCAATTATGGTGAACAATCCGATGCTAAACCTGGTGCCATTGTACATTGTCGTAAAACGCCATCTATTGCATCTTTTTTTGCATCCTTTTTAACATCCATTTTTGCGTCCATTTTTGTGCCCAATTTTTTACATCTTTTGTTAAGCCTTAATTTGCGCCCAATTTTGCAACTTCTATTGCATCTTTTTTTGCATCCTTTGTTACATCCTTGTTTGCACCCAATTTCACGCTCATTTTTGCATCCAACGTTGCGTCTATTTTGCTCCTAGTTTTTCATCGAGTCTTGCACCCAATTTTGCAACATGTTTTGCATAAAATTATGTGTCCAATTATGCATCTAACGTTGCATCTAGGTTTGCATCCAATTTTTGGCCCAATATTGCGTCTAGTTTTGAATCCAATTTTACTTATAATGTTGCATCTAATTTTGTATCTTGTTTTACGTCTTTTTTTGTATCCATGTTTGTGCCTAATGTTTCATCTCGTTTTAGGTCATATTTTGCATCTAGGTTTGCACCTAGTGTTGCATCCTGGTTGATGTCTTTTTTTGCATCTATGTTTGAGCCCAATGTTGCACCCCGTGTTGCGCCTAGTTTTGCACCCATGTTTGTATCTAATATTGCATCTAGTTTTGTGTCCAATTTTGCATCCAATCTTGCATTCAATATTACTTCTAGTTTTACATCCAATGTTTTGTCCCATCTTGCATCCAATATTGTGTTTCGTCTTAAGTTTTTGTTTGCGCCAAGTGTTGCTTCTAGTTTTGCACCTGGTGTTACGCCTGGTTTTATGTCCATTGATACACCATATTTTGTGCTCAATTTAATGTCCAATTTTACATCTAGTTAGGAGTCCACTTTTGCATCTATTGTTGCATATAGTTTTGGACCTAGTATTGCTTCTAGTTTTGAGTCATTAATTATGTCTAGTGTTGAGTCTCTTTTTGCATCTAATTTTTCGTTTAGTGTGACATCCATTTTTGTGTCTGACATAAGGTCGACTTTTGCATCCAATTTTGTGTTTGGTGTGACGCCCAATTTTACATCATCTTTTACATTTAGTGTTGCGTCTAATATTATCCATATTGCACTACTACATTTTTCACCTTTAGAAATACATTGCAATATCATTAGGGAATGGAGGAATCGAACCACCGAATTCCTGCTTGTAAAGCAGACGCTCTTCCAGTGAGCTAACACCCTTTCAGAATCAGGAAGAGGAACAATATTAACAACAAAATATCCTAAACAATTACGCAATCTATTAAAGTGGTCTGCAAAAGGGTCTTAAACAACAACATAATGTATTGATGCATACCTAATAACCTAAACTTGATATGGACAAAGAATAATGGATGTGTTTAAGAAATAGTTGTAGAATCCAATTGAGGATGTGTGTTTCTACATAAATGTTGTTATTCATTGATGATGTGATTTTGTTCAGCAATAGGATGGTAAGAGAAGAACTCATGAATGGTTACTAAAAGAAGATGCCTACTATGAGCATCATATATGATATAATGAATATTTTAACAGTGAACACCAGCAAAAACAATTTATATTATGTGCATTATTTATAATCTCAAAATTAGTAAGATGTCAATTGGGAAAAGCATCATACCGATTTCCATAATTGATAAGGCCACAAGGAGGTAGATGAAGTTGAGGGTTTTCTCATCTTACTAATGATTGTTCCATCAAGAGATTCTGAGTTTCAGAGGACTGGAGGAAATGTAGAACTTGAACTCCTAAATACAAAGGCAGCTTATGAGTGCCTTAAATTTCACAGCAAAAAACAAGAAAATGACAGCTATGGAAGAACGTTGTCAGGACTAAGAATGGTACCAGAGAAGTAAGACAACAGCCTGCATTTAGGAAATTTTTTAAATATAGAGTATGTAGGTGAATAAAAACCCAAGAAATCCCAATTATGTCATCAGAAGTTGCTAGACTCATGGCCTAAATGGAGGGTACTCCACCAAAGTACCCTTGAACCTTTGGCCTCTACAGGTACGATATTCCAAGGAATTTCTCTCTTAATCTCAATGTCAGCTATAAAAAAAGTACAAAAGATAGAACAGAAGTTACCTTTCCATCTTCTGCAACAACTACTGGATCTCCACCTCGTGTAATAACAACTATCCTCTTGTGAGTTCCAGTTGCCTTTGGTAGTGTTGACATCTTTAGAGCTATTTCTTCAACATTATCAGTCTAAAAAATATAAAATATTTAGTAAACATCTCTACACCATTCATGTTTACAAAAACAGTGGTTAGAAATTAAGATATCAAATAATTTACCTCCCACCCTTGCACCCGTGCAAAAGTCCTTGCTTCAGTCTCATTTCAAAAAACATAATCCATATACCTAAGACAAAATACCCAGATATAATGAACAAATTCAAACGGTAGAATAATATATAACATAGGGAATTCAAACATCATAGAAGAAAAAATCCAAATCAACTTGGCATGAAATTAGAAATGTTTTTTCTATCTGTGCAATCATCTAATACCTAGATATAAAAAAAAAAAACACAAGGAAGTAAGTCTTACGGAAAGACTTTCATCAATGCATCAGAAAAAAATTCGCAGATAAAAGGAGCTACAAGATTCATTATAAATATCTGCACAACATGAGATACAAGAGTCATACAGGATATGAGACAAACCCTTTGGTATGGACATTGTTAATTTTCCAAACAACCAATAAAACAAAATAACCCCTATGCTACCAGATACCAAGGTGATTGCAATACCTTTCCTTTCTGAGCTGCATGTTTAGCCACAAGTAGAATTGACTCAGGAAAGACTGTAAGGAAAAAGCCAGCAATATAAAAGAACTTGACCTTCTCCACTATACAACAAACAATAATTTTCCTTTAAAATGAGCACTAAGTCAAACCCAAACATAGAGAAAACAACTTAAAGAGAGCAAGACCTTACAGTACATTACCTAAAGCCCAGTTTTCTGGTAATTTCAAGTGTTTTGATTTGTAGCAATTTGCTGCTCACAAATTTGCAACCAGTGACCTGCACATTACAAGGTTAAAGTTTAAACAAGTGAAGAAAGCAACATCTAACAAGAATAGGTGGATGAAGAGAATAGTATGGATAGGTCAAGAAACTTAGGTGTTGGGTGTCAGAGGCCAAAGAGCTAGTATTATACAATAACACTGCAAGTCTTTCTTCCAAACTTGAAGCCTGCAAGTCATGGAATTGGATGCCATGTATTTATGTTATTAATCAATAAAGAGGAAGAGCAAAGGAAAGTGAAAGGTGGTTTGAAGCTTAAAACTTGCTTTCTTACTTTGTATTAATACGATGTTTACCCTCAATTTTTTAATGTTTACTGTCTCTAAGGATATACTCTAGCAAAAGAAGACTATCCAAGAAGGGATTCAATATGCTCTACTTCCTTAAGATGATTGATTCCTTAAGTATGCACACTGTACATGCAACGTAACATTTTAAGGAAGTTCAATCATCCGATAAGATTACAAGTTCTTGAACTCGACCATCTTTGAAAAAGAAGCTTACGATGATTTGTAGGACTTGCAAACATCTCCAACTTGATCACATGTGAATCAACCTCTATAGAAAATGCATCTCGCAACGCATTTCCAGCTTCTCCATGAGTAGGTTATTAAAGCACACCACTACACTATTGTATGAGATCAGATATCCATATAACCATCCAGCTCAGACTAAATATTAAATATGAGGAAGTTCAGTCAATAAAGAGGTAAGCAACCTATTGGTGTAAGATTTTCCACACATACCATTCTTACCCTTTCTCCATTACCATCTCCACTAATTTCCTGCTTTAATGCAGAAACAATAATAATTATTAATTAGCAATAACCAACAAACTCGCTCGTTATCTCCATCTATGCTCAGTGAAAAGGTCTGTAGTCAAGAACTTACCTTATTAGTTTCACTTATCTGCAAGCTACCCAGGAAAGAAATTGCTTCACTCAATTCCTAGTTGTTAAAATCTTGAGGTTAAATCATTTGGCCTAATATCGTGTTATAGAGCTTTACTGAACACCTATCTTGAGGTTAAATCATTCTACCTAATATCAAGTGTTATATAGCTTGACTGAACACCTCTGGTGCTATTAGATTATCCAATTGTCTTCCTACAAATAATGACAAGATGGAAAATAAGATCTAACAGTCTGGTCTCTAATTACCTGTTGTTACTTTCTCCCTCATGGTCAGGGATTTGGACAGAATTTAAAACTGACCTCAATCGCTTCGGATTCTAATTTCTTTTCTAATTTAAAACAACATGCCTTAAAAGAGACACCCAGAGAAAGCTCAATGCTTACCATGATAAGCAAGTAGTAGCCAGAAACAATAGTTGGGTGTGCAAGGATGCCTCTAGTATGCCAGCTAAAAACATAACGGCACTCGAGGTCTTTGGTTTTTTGTGGGTAGCCAATAAATGTTTCGCAACCTCTTATCCTTGATAGAAGTGGCCACCACTTCAAGTACAGAGATGAGGAGTGAAATCACAAAGTAATGGGATGCTGATCTATTTCAATGCATACTTCTGATTTATTTTTTCTTCCAACCTGATACTTATAACACTAGAATGACTGTAATTTCCATCCCTTTAGAGGGTACATGTTGCGTCATCATTTTATCATAATGGCCTTTCCCCTTCTTACGCTTTCAAGTAGGGCAAGTGCATGAATCGGACCTTGGAATTTGGACTGTTATCACCAAGACAGGGCAAGTGCATGAATTGGACCTTGGAATTTGGACTGTCATCACCAAGACTCTCACTCAAGCGTCAATTGGGCTTAAGCTTCCTAGGCACCTCCAATGAACGTCAACACCAGAGACTGAATCTGACACCATACTAAAAATTGGATTGGCAACTTGCAACCATTTCGCGGCTTCTCTGCACCGAGCTACATGCCCTTTCATGATGGACACATTGGTTTCATACTAGCAAAGATCGATTAAAAGGAGATTTACCAAGCGTAAAGAGAGATCAAATCTCGGGGTACAAAGTGCAAACCCCTTCTCAACATTTGCACTCTAAGAAGGGGATTTATATATATGCCATTGTGAATTTTGAAATTTAATTTGAGCCGACATCTTATTTTTTACAATACTTTTTATTATTTTTTAAAAGACACATGTCAAGTCCAATATCAGCACAAAAGAAGTTACACATCCCCCTACTTGACTGCATAATGCGCCAATCAAACTGTAGATTGCTATCTCCAACAAGTCAGTCAGAAACATTATACATTTGTTAGACTCTATTGCTCAAGGGATCGAATAGGAGTTTGATAGCACTCAGTTGGTGGTTACATTTTTGTTTACCATGATCTTTTGAACTAAAAATATGCAAAAGTTCAATTGATGGAAGAGTTAAAACCAAAATTAGATTCTCATAAATATTTCAGTGAATTAATCATTTATTTATAAGAATAAAACAATGTATCGAGTCCTTAAGAAATTAACGAGCCTGTTATAGCTTGATTTTGTTTTCTATTTTTGAACCATTTGCTTGTCTTAAAAATATGATCTTTCTTATTGTTTTTAAGTTTTGACCTTGGGTTCTTTTAAAATATTTTGATTTTAGCCTTAGGTTTATAGTTGTCTTTATAGCTTTTCTTTTTAATTTTTGCTTGATTTGATTAATTTCATGATTTTTATGGGCTTATCGGATGCATATATTTCTAAAAGGTTCTAAAGAAATAGCATAAGACATTCCTTAAACTTATTTACCAAAAAAACAGCACTTAATTTGGAGTTTTTGGCTTAAAAATCACAAAACAGGGATTCTTGTAGCGCAACGGCCTAAATTTTACACTACAGCGCTACAAGAAAATCGTTTTTGCCAAAATGGTCATTTTTTAGTCCAATTTTTTGGGGGGTTTCGTTCCTAAAGTCTTAACTACATCATTGGTCACATTTAATATGTGTTTTGCCAAGTTTATTAGTGAAACAGGCATCTGGTCTCATGTGAGGGAGATTCTGGCAACTGTATGCAAATTTATGGCAAATGATGATAGTGAGCGAAATAAGGCAAGATTTTCAGGAAAGAGGTTCTAAATTAAATATTATGAAGCCGGTGGAGATGCTGGAATGAAGACACATTGCTAAAAATTGAAAATCGGCAGTTGAAGAAAATGAGGGTTTCGCCAGCATGACAGTTGGAGGCGAGCTGATGACTCAAAGACACCTGGAGCTTTCAATACAACATTTAGTTAGTCTAAGAATCAACTTTAAAAACTTGTAGCAAGCTGGGAGTGAGTTGGCAGCACTACTTGAGGATTACGCAATTTGTTTTTTCAAGACCAGAAGAGAACAGGCACTGGGAGCCAAATAAGTTTAATATACGGCCTGTTTTTTTTTAACTTATTGAGTATAAAAAATAAACATATGGTCATTGCTCAACTATATCCTCTATCAGCTTTTATTTTAAGGTCAGGCCTTTGCAATACTCAGGTTACTCTTTAAATGGGCATGCATTCTGATAACAGAGTAATCTAAAGAAACATGTGCTACTGATGCTGGGGGAATGGCATGTTCCTGGATTTCACATCAGTACCTTTGTCATCTGTGGAAATCATTGCCAAAGCTGGCGGTTCTTCTCTTCAGATAGTTGGCAGGCAAAAGTCAACCACTTCTTGTCGTTTTCCCCTACGTGTTCAGGGCCGGTATTTCTTAGCTAGTGTGAACCTCAAGGAAATTTGTGAACAACCAGATGATTAGGAATCTCTGGAAAGCTGTGAATCATATAGTGATGGGGAGTCTACAGGAGTTCCTTTATTTGTTGAAACAAACAAGACTGAGGAAATTCCAGACACTTTGGATAAAAAATTAAATAGTACAGGGTTAAAGCTCGCAAATGGTAGGTTGTTTCTAATAGATGGCACAGCTGTAATGTACAGAGCATACTACCAGTTGATGGGTCCCCAAATCACATATACCCAAGCTATCAACACCTAGGAAGCTTGAATTATAATTGCCAGCATCTGGTCTTTGAGTTGGTTTAAACTTTATCCTATTCCTAGAGTGTTATGCCTTCAAATTCATTCAATTGTGCTTCTTCCCAATAATTCCACATATGTGTTCATGGACAGAGATATAAAGGATCAGGTCTGCTTATTACCTTAAGGCAATCATGCTAGGAGCAAGGGCATGTGCCAAACGAACCTTGCTAGTTTTGTGAAGGAGTAAGTGTCTTGCCAGTTGTTGGTCTCAAGGGCTTCATATTGGTTAGGGCATCCTCTCATATTAACACACATGACTTTATGGTGCAACCGCTTTCACCATTGTCCTTGGAGACGTCTTTTGTCAAATATATAGGAACGAGGTGTAAAATTAGAACTTATAAACATGTTGAACAAGAATGTATGGATTTTTCCTTTGTTGCTAAAAACCTGCCCTGGCTTGCCGATTTTGAAAGGGAAGCTGAGTTAAATAATGCAGATTTGCTACCAAATTATGTACTGTGTGGCACACAGGATAGCTTGTCTAGTTCAGCACAGGTAACAAATGAAATATCATTCCCCACTGAATGGCCTTCTATTATTGACAGCTCTGAGTTGCCTTACAAGTCACATAATGCAAATTTGAACTTTATTACACAAGAAGCATTGGATATTTCAAAACCTTACATAGATAATGAACCACAATCATTCATTGCATCTATACAAGAAATAAAATGCATCCTCAAGCATAGGAAATCTAGTAAAATAGCAGGTCAGCTGGAGGAGGAACTTGTTGAATCAAAATTTTTAGATTCAACATCCAGTGATGGTCGTATTCCTGCTCTCAATGTCTTCTTGATTGTATCTGCTTTAAAGCTTGCTATACAGGGAAAGGGATTATTTCAACCAAGAACTGGTCCTTCTAATAACGCTATCTTCAGTGAGTATGGAATAAGAGCATCAAATGAATTTGATGTGGAATTGCCTACTATTATACATGCTAAAATACATAAAAAAGCAAGAAGAGGTCTATTTAGCAGTGACATCACATAGGGCAGAGATAGAAAGTCTTATGCAACAAAATAGAATAATGGCTGAAGAGTTAGAAACAGTGAAAAATCAAAAGGATGCTTTACAGGTATAGTTTGAGGAGGAAAAAGAGAGATCATCAGTTATAAAGGAGAAGATGACTATGGCAGTGAAAAAGGGAAAAGGGTTAGCTCAACAATGAGAAAATTTAAAACAATCTATGGACGAAAAAGTAGCAAAACTTGAGAAGCTAAAAATGGAGTTGCAACTGCGTGACTCGGTTATTAATGAACATGAGCAGAGAATCAACAAGTTGTCAAGTGAGCTGGAGCACTTTGAAAGTCTAGAAACAGATGTCATTTCCTTAAAAAATCATTGTGTCAATCCTGAGAAAGAGTTACTTGATAGCAACGGTACAACATAGAGTATAATGGAGATGTTAAATGCTATTGACTTTACAGGTGAAGTTTTATCACAGGACCCAATCAAGAAAATTGATTGGCTTGGTAAATTAGTCAATGAACTACAACAAAAGATAGTTTTTTTTCTGAACAAGAAGCCATGAAATTCAAAGAAGAGTCTAATATACTAGCCACTAAGTTGGATGAGGTTTTTGAAAGGTTGCAGTCCCTTCAGAGTGGGCTAGCAGATGCAGAAAACAAAGTCTCAGCACTTATGAATTAAAAAAAAGCAATAGAAACATAATTCTGCTCTGTTTTTTCCTGTTTTGGGTTACTGAAATTGAATGCAGACCACGAGTTGATGGAGAGGAATTTTAGAAGAAAAAAAGTTTTTTTTTCATAAGATACCCATTGACAAAATCCTCTCTCAGTTTTGCAACAGCTATCAAGGTTTGAAAGATTCAGTTTAATCTTTGCAGCCTATTTTTCAGGGTTTTTAAATATTTAATATTTTCCTGTTTTAGTGTTCATTTTGCGGGGAAGATTCTGATTGATTCGAGATGAATTTTTTAAAAAAAAGAGAGGTTTTTGTCCATCACGGACCAATTCACAAAAACCTATCTCAAGTGTTACACAGGTGTCACTAATTGAGAGATATGGATGCTTCTTTGACACCTATTTTTCAGAAATTCGCCATATTTTCTAGGAATCCGATTTTGCTATTTTTAGTTAATTAGTTGAAGTTAGTTAATGTAACTGCTGGGTAGTTTCAATTTCGACCTAATGAAGGGAAGATAGAACTAATTCTTTGTAATTATAAAAGAGGGACAAGGGTACATAAGAGAGGTTCTACATTTTGGCCGGCTTTAGGAGGTATGTGACTTGTTTATGAGCTAAGTACTATAACTCTCATGTGTATTTGTTGAACAGAACTATGAAATATATGATCTATATCACCCTTCAATCTATGTTTTAGCTTCATTTTTAGCTTGTTTAGCTACTTGACTGATAAATTCATTGCTGGTTTATGGTTTCTTTGCTTGTAATGCTTGTCAGTTATGAATGAACTTTAAGATTATATTCTGATTGGTACATGGTGATTATATTATGCATCTATGTTCTTATTTATTTATGATTTAGTTCCTGCTTGGCTTATGAATGTATTCCCTTCAGTCACCAAAATTTATAACCAGGAAAACCTTTCAAAAAACCCTAAACCCTAGTTTTACTTGATTGAATATTTGAGATTGTGTTGGCTTGTTTCTTTGTGGCCTGGAAACAATTTCTGGCACAAACATCTTTGGCGCCGTTGCTGGGGAACGAAGTTGAAAACAAATTTTTCCCTGGGGTACTCATCATTTTACTGGGTTTAAGAGGTGAACTTAAACCAACACATCTTTAAGGCTATTTTTCACCAATTTGTCACAGTGGCTACTAGGGGAGTTGGAACTAGAAACAGACCTGTTTCATCTTTGCAGCTGTGTGTTTCAGACCCAGAACAGATACTGAAAACAACTAGAAGAATTAGAAGGTTTCAGTCATCCTCAGCTTTATGCAGCCCTAATTAATTTGAACTACTGTCACCCCTTTCTCTTTCTGAGGATAAAAAACAAAATCTATCTTGACAAATTGATTGGCGACTCCACTATTTCAAGATGCAAAGGACGATGTCCATGGAAGCCATTCTGGCTCGAAGCTTTGCACCTTTCAATTTTTCTGATATTCCAAGTTTTTGAAATTCAGTACCTACTATGGATGTTTGGGGAGATTGTCTTCCACAGTCTAGAGAAAGCAAAGAAGATAATCCTTCAGATCACCTCATCAAATTTCATCAATGTATGGTTCAGTTAAATATACAACATGAAGATGTGCTCATGAAGATGTTCATGTATTCACTTGAGCAAGATGCATGAGATTGGTATTTTTCTCTTCCCACTGCTAGCATCGCCTCACTGAAAGAATTCCACACATGTTTTCGAAAACATTGTAAGTATGTGTTCTCAGCTGAACTCTTTTTTAAAGATTGTTGTGAGCAGGCTGATGTTTATAATACAATTTCTGATTCAAAAAATCATGATGATGAGTACAATCAAGGGTTCAAAACATGTCATGAAGAAGTTGAAGTTTCAGAATTTGTTGAAGATGAAGAGGTAACATTTTTAGATACTGTTGTCAAGGGAGAATTCCATGATCATTACAATAATCAAGTTGTTGTTTTAGTTCAGGTTGAGGATTATTCAAGTGATGAGATTAGTAGAGATAGTTTGGAATATTCTCATAATGATTTCAACAGTCTTAATAACCATTTGAGTTCTAATCCTTTTGAAGATCAATCTCTAGTTCAACAAACTGTTGGAAATCATTGTTGTGTTAAAGATCGGTTTTGTATTGAAGGAAAAGATGAACCTTTAGCATCATCATTCAAAATTTCTCAGAATGCTCCTTGTTATGATGAAGAGATTAGGGTTCCAAGACAAGAATTCTGTGATGGATCAAATTCTATTCCTTTTGGTTTTGATACTAAAATTGATGAAGGCCAGGCTGTTCACATTTTTTCAGAAGTTGCTTATATTCATGGTTATGATAAATCTGCTGTTCAAAATCATTATGAAGATGCTCTAATTTTTAATAAATATGATGATGAAATTGAAAAGAAAGACCCAGAAATCTGTGAGGTGTGTGATATGTCACAATCTGATCAACATATTCAAGAACGCACTCAGTTTATTACCCTTGAACAGCAAAAGCCAATGCATGATAGTCATTCATTTGAAGATAGTGTGGAAAAGGAGGTTTAAAGTGTTGACATTATTGATGATACTATCCCAAAAATTATGGAGAAAATTCAGGCTGATCCTGATGTCCTTTTTCGCCAATGCCTGCTTGATATTCATGGAACAAAATATTCTTATGGACAACCTATCTGTTTCATAGAACAGGAAGAGGTAACTGATGGAAATTTTTATGATCCAGTAGCAGATTATTTAGAGTCAATACTAAGTTATAAATCTATTATTTCAGAGACACCATTTAACGAAAGTGAGTATAAGTTGTTAAATCTTTGCTCTTCATGTTTTCCAATATTTCTGATTATATATACATTTGGAGTTGGAAACAAGTTTTGGTGGGTTGATGAAATTTTTTCCTGGTTACATTGGAAGTGGGATTACAATTTGATTCAGTAAATGGAAGGTTCCTCACGAAAGAGATTAGATTTTCATTGTATATATCAGTGTGTGAAGGATTGAATAAAGAATCCATAGCCCAATGGATGTTTTGCGGAAAAGCAGGCAGTTTTGGTTACAGAAGGCACTAGTCTACAGGTTCTTGAAGCCTCACAGGGAGGACTTCATCCCGCAGCAGGAGCCAAATGTTATAGCCTGATTTTGTTTTCTATTTTTGAACCATTTGCTTGTCTTAAAAATATGACTTTTCTTATTGTTTTTAAGTTTTGACCTTGGTTTCTTTTAAAATATTTTGATTTTAGCCTTAGGTTTATAGTTGTCTTTACAGCTTTTCTTTTTAATTTTTGCTTGATTTGATTAATTTCATGATTTTTATGGGCTTATCGGATGCATATATTTCTAAAAGGTTCTAAAGAAATAGCATAAGACATTCCTTAAACTTATTTACCAAAAAAACAGCACTTAATTTGGAGTTTTGGATTAAAAATCACAAAACAAGGATTCTTGTAGCGCAACGGACAAAATTTTACACTACGGCGCTACAAGAAAATCGTTTTTGCCAAAATGGTCATTTTTCAGTCCGATTTTTTTGGGGGTTTCGTTCCTAAAGTGTTAAATACATCATTGGTCACATTTAATATGTGTTTTGCCAAGTTTATCAGTGAAACAGGCGTCTGGTCTCATGTCACCTCCCCATGCCTCCGACCGGCAAGGAGGACGCGACTACAAGCTTCAAACACACGGGCTAAGAGCCCAGGAAGATGTACAGGCATTAAATTTGCTGAAACAGAATGCTTAAACATACACACATGAACCTTTATCATGCACAGATGCAAACATCTATCAGGCACAGCGAAAACATCATACATTTAAGCAAGCATTCATTTAACATGTTCATTACATTCATTAACAGTATTTATAGTTGCAGAAGTAAGATGGACAAGATCACTTATCTTTGTGAAGAAGTCGATCCGCAACCAGCTACGTCGCTGCAACGTTCCACCCAACCATAGGCCAGCATGCTCCTTAATCTCTCAGCAGCGCTGCCACCCCCGAGCTGGGCATGATTCTCCAAGGAATAAGGGAACTAGCAGGCTTACACATAGCCAAGGATACACAAAAAACACAGCCAAGCCAACCGAGTTGGGTTTATCAGGCCATTAGGGAGCTGGAGAAGGCAAATTGCTAAGCTGGTGAGCTCATTACAGAGCCAAGAACACCTACACCAGAACTAGCCTGACCTCTAAGACACCCAAACACACCCAACACAAGGAATCAGTCCCTTCTCTGTTACACAGTCCCTCAGGCCCTGCATTCCCTTCCAATGCTATTCAGGGGTGATGGAGAAGACGACCAGCCCTCTAGCTCTGTCTGTGTGGTTTCCAACCACCAGGTTTATCAAGCAAAGTTAAGCCAACAAACCTGCTCCTCTAATAGTCTGAAGACCAACCATTGCACTCAGGAAATCAATTTAGCTATCACAGCGTAAACAGGGAAGACAAATTCTGAGTCATTCTTGGCCCTATCGTGGCCAAAATGACTCTTTAAATGAAATTACAATAGCCCCAAAGATGTAAGGAGACCACGGCAACACATCCAACCACGTGTGAAAATAACAGTCCCGAAATGTATCAGTGAGCACAGCTCATAGCAAACGTGGGGAAATACAGCCCGTCCTGGGCAACATAATCACTAAGAAAACACATAAAGACCACGCAGAGGAAGAGAGAAATACTGACTTTTGATAGCCACAGCATCCATGATTTCCCAGGGAAAAGAACGACGTGGGAAAACCCACAAATTCCTATGCGTGAGAGGAACAATCAAACTCCGTGAGGAATGAACAGACAATGGAGGCCCTGCGTGAGGAAGAACAGCTTCGTTTTTGTCCGTGGATGCACACAACAATAGGAAGGATGTGAATTGGAAGTGTGTGAGCCTTCAGCACAGTCGTGGAGAGAAAAAAAAATGTTTGCGTGAGTGAAGAGTGCGTGAAGGTTTTTCCTTCCATGGTGAAGTCAAACGCTGTGGTGGAGTGTGCGTGTGGGTGAGGACTGACAGTTCTGCCTCCCCACTCCCAAAGCAATTAACTGCCTCAACCACCAGCAGCAATTCTTCAATGAAAGTGGTTGGGATAAATAAGGTAAGAAACACATGGATTTTTGACCCTAATGGCTAAAGTTGGACAATTCCCCCACATCCTTATCCTTGTGAAAATCATGCCCCCTTCGATTTAGTTGCCGCGACCGTAGCTGGTTGTGTTCATTCAATTAATTATAGATGCATATCTACATGATGACCAACATAATATATATACCGCATGCCCCGCTACGCCATCGGTGACAATTTAAATCCAAAACATAGCATTATTGATCAATGGTGGGGCCTTGGCCTTTAACTCCACACCATGATCATTTACAATATACACATCATATACATCTAACGCAATGGGGTCAAAACCGGGACGTGACATCTCATGTGAGGGAGATTCTGGCAACTGTATGCAAATTTATGGCAAATGATGATAGTGAGCGAAATAAGGATAGATTTTCGGGAAAGAGGTTCTAAATTAAATATTATGAAGCTGGTGGAGACGTTGGAATGAAGACACATTGCTAAAAATCGGAAATCGGCAGTTGAAGAAAATCAGGGTTTCGCCAGCATGATAGTTGGAGGCGAGCTGATGACTCAAAGACACCTGGAGCTTTCAATACAACATTCAGTTAGTCTAAGAATCAACTTTAAATACCTGTAGCAAGCTGGGAGTGAGTTGGCAGCACTGCTTGAGGATTACGTAATTTGTTTTTTCAAGACCAGAAGAGAACAGGCACTGGGAGCCAAATAAGTTTAATATACGACCTGCTTTTTTTAAACTTATTGAGTATAAAAAATAAACATATGGTCATTGCTCAACTATATCCTCTATCAGCTTTTATTCCAAGGTCAGGCCTTTGCAAAACTCAGGTTACTCTTTAAATGGGCATGCATTCTGATAACAGAGTAATCTAAAGCAGCATGTGCTACTGATGCTAGGGGAATGGCATGTTCCTGGATTTCACATCAGTCCTTTGTCATCTATGGAGATCATTGCCAAAGCTGGTGGTTCTTCTCTTCAGATAGTTGGCAGAAAAAAGTCAACCACTGCTTGTCGTTTTCCTCTACATGTCCAGGGCCGGTATTTCTCAGCTAGTGTGAACCTCAAGGAAATCCATGAACAACTAGATGATCAGGAATCTCTGGAAAGCTGTGAATCATCTAGTGATGGGGAGTCTACAGGAGTTCCTTTATTTGTTGAAACAAACAAGACCGAGGAAATTCCAGACACGTTGGATAAAAATTTAAATAGTACAGGGTTAAAGCTCGCAAATGGTAGGTTGTTGCTAATAGATGGCATAGCTGTAATGTACAGAGCATACTACTAGCTGATGGGTCCCCAAATCACATATACCCAAGCTATCAACACCTAGGAAGCTTGAATTATAATTTCCAGCATCTGGTCTTTGAGTTGGTTTAAACTTTATCCTATTCCTAGAGTGTTATGCCTTCAAATTCATTCAATTGTGCTTCTTCCCAATAATTCCACATATGTGTTCATGGATAGGGATATAAAGGATCAGGTCTGCTTATTACCTTAAGGCAATCATGCTAGGAACAAGGGCATGTGCCAAATGAACCTTGCTGGTTTTGTGAAGGAGTAAGTGTCTTGCCAGTTGTTGGTCTCAAGGGCTTCATATTGGCTAGGGCATCCTCTCATATTAACACACATGACTTTATGGTGCAACCGCTTTCACCATTGTCCTTGGAGACGTCTTTTGTCAAATATATAGGAACGAGGTGTAAAATTAGAACTTATAAACCTGTTGAACAAGAATGTATGGCTTTTTCCTTTGTTGCTAAAAACCTACCCTGGCTTGCCGATTTTGAAAGGGAAGCTGAGTTAAATAATACAGATTTGTTACCAAATTATGTACTGTGTGGCACACAGGATATCTTGTCTAGTTCAGCACAGGTAACAAATGAAATATCATTCCCCACTGAATGCCCTTCTGTTATTGACAGCCCTGAGTTGCCTTACAAGTCACATAATGCAAATTTGAACTTTATTACACAAGAAGCATTGGATATTTCAAAACCTTACACAGATAATGAACCACAGTCATTCACTGCATCTATACAAGAAATAAAATGCAGCCTCAAGCATAGGAAATCTGGTAAAATAGCAGGTCAGCTGGAGGAGGAACTTGTTGAATCAAAATGTTTAGATTCAACATCCAGTGATGGTCGTATTCCTGCTCTCAACGTCTTCTTGATTGTATCTTCTTTAAAGCTTGCTATATAGGGAAAGGGATTATTTAAACCAAGAACTGGTCCTTCTAATAACGCTATCTTCAGTGAGTATGGAATAAGAGCATCAAATGAATTTGATGTGGAATTGCCTACTATTAGACATGCTAAAATACATAAAAAAGCAAGAAGAGGTCTATTTAGCAGTGACATCACATAGGGCAGAGATAGAAATTCTTATGCAAAAAAATAGAATAATGGCTGAAGAGTTAGAAACAGTGAAAAATCAAAAGGATGCTTTACAGGTATAGTTTGAGGAGGCAGAAGAGAGATCATCAGTTATAAAGTTGAAGCTGACTATGGCAGTGAAAAAGGGAAAAGTGTTAGCTCAACAACGAGAAAATTTAAAACAATCTATGGATGAAAAAGTAGCAGAACTTGAGAAGCTGAAAATGGAGTCGCAACTGCGTGACTCGGTTATTAATGAACATGAGCAGAGAATCAACAAGTTGTCAAGTGAGCTGGAGCACTTTGAAAGTCTAGAAATAGATGTCATTTCCTTAAAAAATCATTGTGCTGA
This sequence comes from Pseudotsuga menziesii, assembly GCA_001517045.1. Classification (NCBI taxonomy): domain Eukaryota; kingdom Viridiplantae; phylum Streptophyta; class Pinopsida; order Pinales; family Pinaceae; genus Pseudotsuga; species Pseudotsuga menziesii. Next base: position 38,791 of record LPNX010596047.1, on the reverse strand, counting down.
TATTGAGAAAGAGTTACTTGACAACAACGGTACAACACAGAGTATAATGGAGATGTTAAATGCTATTGACTTTACAGGTGAAGTTTTATCATAGGACCCAATCAAGAAAATTGATTGGCTTGGTAAATTAGTCAATGAACTACATCAAAAGATAGTTTTTTCTAAACAAGAAGCCATGAAATTCAAATAAGAGGCTAATATACTAGCCACTAAGTTGGATGATGTTTTTGAAAGGTTTCAGTCCCTTCAAAGAGAGCTACAGAAAACAAAGTCTCGGCACTTATGAATAAAAAAAAAAGGCAGTAGAAACATAATTCTGCTCTATTTTTTCCTGTTTTGGGTTACTGAAATTGAATGCAGTCCACGAGATTATGGAGAGGAATTTTAGAAAACAAAAAGAGGTTTTTGTTCATAAGATACCCATTTACAAAAACCTCTCTCAGTTTTGCAACATCTATCAAGGTTTGAAAGATTCAGTTTAATCGTTGCAGCGTATTTTTCAGGGTTTTTAAATATTTAATATTTTCCTATTTTAGTGTTCATTTTGCGGGGAAGATTCTGATTGATTGGAGATGAATTTTTAGAAACCAAGAGAGGTTTTTGTCCATAATGGACCCATTCACAAAAATTTCTCTCAGTTTTTACACAGGTGTAATGGATTGAGAGATATGGAGGCTTCTTTGACACCTATTTTCAGAAATTCGCCATATTTGCCAGGAATCTGATTTTGCTATTTTTAGTTAATTAGTTGAATTTAGTTAATGTAACTGCTGGGTAGTTTCAATTTCGACCTAATGAAGGGAATATAGAACTACTTCTTTGTAATTATAAAAGAGGGACAAGGGTATAGAAGAGAGGTTCTACTTTTTGGCTGTCTTAAGGAGGTCTGTGACTTGTTTATGAGCTAAGTACTATAACTCTCATGTGTATTTGTTAAACAGAACTATGAAATATATGATCTATATCACCCTTCAGTCTATGTTTTAGCTTCATTTTTAGCTTGTTTAGCTACTTAACTGATAAATTCATTGCTGGTTTATGGTTTCTTTGCTTGTAATGCTTGTCAGTTATGAATGAACTTTAAGATTATATTCTGATTGGTACATGGTGATTATATTATGCATCTATGTTCTTATTTATTTATGATTTAGTTCCTTCTTGGCTTATGAATGTATTCCCTTCAATCACCAAACTTTATAACCAGGAAAACCTTTCAAAAAACCCTAAAACCTAGTTTTACTTGATTGAATATTTGATATTGTGTTGGCTTGTTTCTTTGTGGTCTGGAAACAATTTCTGGCACAAACAGAGCCCGTCACTTGAGTGAGCAGCAGACTTGTTGAAAAAACGTAAAAAGTGACTCTACATGGAGATGATGACAAGGAAAGCAACATAGAAGCCACTTCTAATGGAAATGTTGTGTACAAATGGTAAATTACATGGAATATAACACACTGGTTTTGACTACCTCCTCCCTCGGACAATCGCATCAACACCACGAATGATGCATCACAAAAAATTCACTGTCATCAAGGACTAAGCCTCTTGTTTTGATTACATTGCTTGTTGTTATTCACTACAGTTAGCATATTGAATACAATTCAATTCAGAAATATGTTGAACTAAAACAACTTAGTGTGGTATGAAAACTCACTGAAACCCAAAAAATAATTTAGCAAGGAGCCCAATTACTTAAGTGACCTGCAGACTTGTTGAAATAAGTCATTCTACAAGGAGGCGGCAGGGAAAGCAACATAGAAGCCACCTGTATTGGAATTGGTATCTCCAAAATGGAAGATTACAAGAAATACACTAGATTTCACTACTCTCGTTGAGACAATAGCATTAACATTCCAAATAATGCATCACAAACAATTCACCGTGTCATCAAGGACTAAGCCCTTTGTTTTGATCACAGTGCTTGCGGCATTGTTGTTATTCATCACAGATAGAAAACCAGAAATATGTTGAACTAAATCAACTTGCTGTGATTTGCAAATTCACTGAAACCCAATATGTAAATTCACAAAATACCATGAAGAATCGTCGCAATCTATAAATCTTCAAGTCTAGCTAAATACAAGATTACACGTCATTCAAATTCACAGCATCCATAAGCATAATTATATAAACCTAGAAAAGATCGATAAAGGAGTGCAGTTTCAATGTACTAAACTAAAATGCAAATCTCAGAAACCTACAATCTCTCTATTAATACCCAAACATAAAACCAGACTTTACCAGAATCCAATGAAAAAAGATTAAATATATTAATTAAGTCAATGGGTGCTTAACGAGATCAGTGAAAACAGTGTGGTGTTATCACCCAACCCTCATTCAAGTCTCCCACTGGCACGCTCATGATCGTGGTTGTGTGATCATGTACTTGTAAAAACGGGTAAGGCTAGGTGCAGGTTCTGGGCCAAGGGACTTCCGTAGCAGGTAGGAAGTTTCTGTCCCAGTGTTGACTGGAAGCTTTCAATGATGTTTATCTAAATCACAACTTTCTTGAGTTTTCCCTTTCATGGTTTTCCAGTGGTAAAACATATAAAGCACAACTACATGGACAATCATATAAATTCATTGATGTGAAATTTGCCAATTTACCAAATCCAAATGTTGAGATCCGTCATACATAAACCCATTCTTTAACAGTAATGAATACAAGTGGATAAAAAACCAATCAAGAAATATTCAATCTAGGACAACCCAAAGCGTAGATCCGTGTCTCCACCGCAACCCAATCCATCTGCAAAATATGTCACAACCAAATACAGGAATATGAGTGAAGATGTGGTTTTCCTCTTTCACGTTTTACTGAGATAAGTTCAAATAAGATCCAGGCATTCAATCTTGCATAAACTCACAAAACACAAACCATAAAAAGGATAAAGGATCTAAGATTTTTAGCTTTCAAGGGGATTTTTCCCTTAGTAATCTGGACTCAACTTGAATATCTACAAAATATGGCAGTTTGTACTTCCTTATACCAATACCAAACTCGAAAATCAAACAACTATGAAAAGAAAACAAAAAACGTACCGACATTCATCTTAATCTTCCAATCAAGACCACAGTCATGCATATTAGCAAGAGCTATCGGGATGCCCTTGTTGCAAGGAAACTCGAAAATCAAAGAACTCGTACTTCCGTATTCCAATACCAAACTTGGAAATCAAACAACTATGAAAAGCAACTAAAAAATGTACTGATATTCATCTTAATCTGCCAATCAAGGCCACAATCATGCATATCAGCAAGAGCTGTTGGGATGCCCTTGTTGCAAGGAATATGCATGATTATGTGGTTTTCATGTTTCACGTTTTACTGAGATAAATTCAAATAAGAGTCAAGGCATTCAATTTTACATAAACTCACAAAACATGAACCATTAAATAGGCTAAAAGATTTGTAGCTTTTAGAGAACTTTTTCACAAAGTAATCCTTAGATTCAACTTGAATATCTACAAAATAGGGCAGTTCGTAATTCCCTATTCCAATACCAAACTCGAAAATCAAACAACTGTTAAAAGTAACCCGAAAACTTACGGAAACTCATCTTGATCTTCCAATCAAAGCCACAATCATGTTAATCAGCAAGAACTATAGGGATGCCCTTGTTGCAAGCACTAAAGTGTGTACAATAAAAACCCAAATTCTACCGTTGTAAAAATGCTTTGGAATCCCTAAAAGGGAAACCAAAGATGCATGAAATTCATAATGAATCATTATCATCTGAAATAAAACCCCTGCAATCTCTATCACTCTTCGAAATAGCATAATCAAATTCTACCTTCTTCGAGGGCCTTGCAGGCTTACAATAATCAGACATATAACTCTTTATGGAAGCAAGATCGGAAAGAATTTATGAAATAAGAGGTAAGAGGTCTTGTAAACCCTCCTTTAAAATCTCTAGCGATTCGAGAATCTAGTATATGCAAATATCTAGGGCTTCATTAGTGAAGAATGCCTCAAAGCTATAAAACGACTATCTGTAAGAGAGCTATAAAAGAGAAAAAATACAAATAAAGGGTTTCTGTAACCCTCAAAGCTATAAAATGGCTATATATCAGAAAGCTATAAAAGACAGAAAATACAGATAAAGGGTTTCTAGAACCCTAATATAGATAAAGGGTTTCTAGAACCCTAAAATATTGAGGATGCAACGATCTGTTAAATCCACTGGGTAAGCATTTCTCAACCTGCAAAGAACACAAAACTCAATCATGGGAAAATAAAAATTGCAAAGGAAAAGTGAAAGTTGCGGTCAAATACCAAAGAAGAGGTAAATGGATAAAGGGAGCAGGTGAAAGGCTTGATTCCTTCAAAGCGGAGTGCTGCAACCACATGCACAAACAACAAGGCCTTCAAACTTGTCAATAACCAAATTTCATTTAGAATCTAATGATCATTCCTCTGGAGAGTTACATGCTGAATCTGATGAATATTCCTCCGAAAATTACACGCAGGATCTAAATAGCATGAATCTCACCTGTTTGATTCTAAATCCATGAAATCTTCCATATCGATGTTATTCTTCCACTGAAATTATTGTTTGGATCAATCAACAACTTAGTTATTCCTCAATGGATCACAAATCTTACCACGTACTACAACCCTGCAACAAATTGGTTGGATTAGTGATACAGTGAAGAATATCATGGCAGTATATTTCTACTGATATTGATCTTGGAACAGAGGATAGAAGTGCCGATGAAATGCCAAATAATGAAACTAGAAACTGGTTATGACAGAAGACAATTTTTTTTTTTTTTTTACTTTTATGAAATCCTATTGTAATCATGGTCATAGTGAGAAAATGGTTGCCGAAGGACCATTTTTTTTTTTTTGTTCTTACTTTTATGAAATCCTATTGTAATCATGGTTATGGGTTAACCACACAAAAGCCATGGTTATGGGTCAACCACATAAAACCCACAATTATGGTTAGGGGTCAACCACACAAAACCCACAATTATGGTTATGGGTCAACCACACAAAAACCCACGGTTAGGGGTCAACCACACAAAACCCACAGTTATGGTTATGGTTCAACCACACAAAACCCATGGTTAAGGGTCAACCACACAAAACCCATAGTTATGGTTATGGGTCAACCACACAAAACCCACGGTTATGGGTTAACCACTGAAAATCCTTCTCTTCATTGGCAATTGATACATTGTAATCATGGGTCTCTTTTAAGTATGAAATGATGGGGACCATCATTTTCTAAGGGGGGAAGCATGATCCGAATTTCAGGGGGAATATGGTCTAAATTCGGATATATGAGCCATAAAAGCATTTAATGAGAGGCCACGCGCTCTCAGTCATCATAAAAGCATTCAAATGAGAGACCACCCTCTCTCATCCATGGTAAATAACAACTCATGGTTTTGTTCCATGGTATGGCTTCAAGGCACATTGTACCTCTCTCATCCATGGTATTTCACAACCCATGGTTTTGACCTATGGTATTGCCAAAGGCACATTGTAATAATGTTATAAAACGCTCTATGCCTTCATAATAAAGCATTCAAGTATTTTTGACATATTCCACTTCTCTTATTCTATTGCGTTATTGGGTTACTGGTTCTGAGTGTCTTTCTTAGTATGGTTTGAGAGGTGAGGCTCAAAGAACTCTCTTTGAGCCTCACCCCTCCATGTGGGCTATTTACTCTATGTATGTTACTCTATGCTTCAAATGTTAACAATTTTGTAGTTTTAATCCCCTCCTATCTCGGCATCCAAGCCTTTCGCGTCTCAGCCACCAAGATCTGGATCAAGTACGCACCATCGACATCGGCGGCAAGGATCAAATTTGAAGGGAAGTTCTTAATTTAGGTTTGAAGGGTGTATATTGATGTAGCCTTTCGATGATGAAAGGCTTAAAAAAAATCACATTTCAATTGACAATAATAACTTAATCACATATTTTAAAACAATCAAATAATATATTGTTTTCCAATTTAATTTATGCTACTTAAAAAGCATTGACCCTAGAATTAATACAATGACAATAATTTCAAATTATATTATTTCTTTTCAAAATGAAATAGTACATTCAAGGATTTTGAGTTCAGCAACCATTAAGTTCAATTTGAGTTCAAATTTTTCAAGGAAGTTGAAATGAGATTCACAGATTATGTAATTATATAATACTATGGAATACTTTTGAATTTATTAGAAAATAAAGTTTGTTTTAAGTGACAACTGAAAAATCGAGGCCGCATAAAGATATAACAAGTTCCAAGTTGTTAGAAAGAATGACTAGATAAGGGGTCGAGATCAATCCAAGCCACAAGTTCCAAGTTGTTAGAAATAATGACTAGATAAGGGGTTGAGATCAATCCAAGCCACGACCATAAGAGAAACACCAATGAAACCACCAATGTGTGTTGTTAATACTTAATATTTCTACTCTTGCATCAACCTAATGCAACCATCAGAAATGAATACCTTTTATAAATGAATTTGACGACAAACTATACCATACCATTATGTCACATGATTTGAGTTTGAATATGAGTTTGACTAAGTTGAAATTGAGGTTCCCATTCGAATTTTTTTGATGAGATAAGGTTCCACACACATATATACCATGTTGTTATATAATATGGTTACATCATTTTATTGAATGTATACACAATACTATTCTCATTATCAAGTGCTAATAGAAATGTCTCACACAATACCACACTCATTATCACTCATGGAAATGCCTCACATATTTCATATTTGCATTACTATATACTACTTTTTCTTTTGAATATATACACAATACTATTCTCATTATCAAGTGCTGATAGAAATGTCTCATACAATACCACTCTCCTTATCACTCATGGAAATGTCTCACATATTTTATATTTGCATTATTATATAATACTTTTTAAATATTAAAATGTTGGCCTTGAATTTATTAAATGCTTAACAAAACATTATGACTTGAGTGGATTACAATCCCCATGCCGACACAAATATGAGTCATGCCTAGACTAGATTCATATTAATTATTTTCTAATAAATCTCATTTGTTTCTTGCAGGTGACGGAAGTTAAAATTAATGTTTGACATGTAATTTGTAAGGTCGTCCTTTTAATGAAATTAAACTCAATTTATGTACTTCCTTAAAAATGGTTAAAAATCGAAATTAACATTTTAAATGACGACCATTTTTTTAATGGCACTTCTCTGACGTGTTGAGAGGCCTTTGACGGGCTGTGACGGGTTCAATTTTGAACCCTGATTGACGGCTTTGATGAATGTAGCTCAAACCACTGCCTTTGAGTTGTACTTTCCAGCTCCAATCCAACAAACGTGTCACATTTTTATTGGACAAACTAGAAATTTTTTGAAAAAACATGGATGATTCTTATTGGGTAGAGGGACGACCTTGGGAAAAGACGTCTTGATGTAAAAATATCTGAATATTAATATTTTATTTAATTTCAGATTTCAATTTAGTGGCTTCTTTGGTTGGGCCAAATGAGAGAATCACATCAATTATTGTTACACTGCAATGGTCTATATGCATTTGGTGGGTAGGTTAGAATGAGTGGGTTAGTGAGGTGGGCCTCTTATACCAAACCATGAAAAGTAAGCCATCAATTTTTAGGTGATTTCTTCAAACCCTGATTAGAAGATTGTTTTATGGTCGACTTGTAACTGCGGTAGAATTAGAATTTTGACTCCTCTGAGTCTAAAACTTTGGCTTGTGGTACCCTGATGTGTCCTATTTCCAATTTCCTAGGTCTGACCTACTTTTGATGTGCCAATAGAAAGTTATTGTACATCTCCCAAAACTTCTTATCTTTGTCCTGTCCAGAAGAGTGAACTTGTACGGTATTCCATGTGTCCAATATTACGTTTCAGTAGCTAAAAATCCTATCATAGATACCCCGGTTCATCTTATTTTGGATAATAGGTCTCACTCAATTTGTATCTTAGATTCCTCATATAAGACTTTTTTCCCTAGAACACATGTTTTAGACTAGGTTTTGGACTAGTAAAAAACCCTCGATTCCTCCGCAAATATCTCCTAAACTGTAATGGATCAGGATATGAATTTAGACTAGAGATAGATTGATTTATTTTTAAAAGTATTTTTTTAACCTTGATCTTTGAATCCTTGTAGTAAAAGGGTTATAGCAAAAATTCCAAGATGACTCATTTTGCAGAAGCTAGCCCCAAGGAAAGAGCTCTGATACCAAATGTTATGCAACCAAGTCCCAGAAATAACATAAAAAGAGTAGAAATAGACAAGAAGAGAGTAATCCACGCCTGAATAATGAAGAACATAGATAAATAGCAATCCCTTTCAAGGGAGGAACCTCCTTACACATGTACTGAGTACACAAGACAAGACAAGATACTATGCTCACTAAAATGAAAAAATCTCCTCCATATATATAGGAGACCAAGGTGTAGAAGAAAAACTAATAGACTCAAGACAACATGAATAATATGTAATACACCACAACATAAGGGGTAATGTTCCAGCCTATAGGGGGGAATGTGCCAAACATTTGGACCTTAACATTTACATAGTTAACCAATCCAATGTTTTTTCATGTGAAGTGAAATTGCTAAGCTATACTATATGCTTTATCCAAAATGGATTAGAAAAAATATTTTTGGTTGCAATCCAATTAAACACAAATTCCACAGTTTAACACTCCATATTTTGGCCTTAAGCAACGAGAACTGTAATTTTACTCATCTTAGTAATTCATACATTTAGTACCTATTTGGACTCATTTAGACTACTATAGAAATTATATATGTGTACATGTGGACCTATTTAGTTGTTGAAAACATATGATTTTACTTTTATATTATAGCATCCTAGTTTGACCCATTGACTTTTAATGGAAAATGTAAATCACAAGGAGGCTGTGAGAATTGTTTCACAATGAGATCTAGGAGCTAAGGCAATCTTCACAATCTAAGCTATTCACAAAATATGCAAGAAAAAAGTAAAAGAGAGAAAAATAACACACATAGATGGTGCCAATAGTCGATGTTTCTGTTAGTGTACAACTTTTAGATATGTGTGGTACATATTTATAATACAATGGGGAAAATTCATTTTCCTTTGGAGACCATCTAGATGCATACAAGTGTCAAGCTAGGATTTGACCTCTAAACTCCCATATGTGGACCAATAAGCTCTCTAATCATACCAAACAGTCACAAATGCTAGTGTGAACATGGATGGAGCATGTTTGATCATAAATTAGGTCATGAGAGAGCACATGGGTGAGTGGTAGAGTCTCTAGGAAGCAATAAATTCCCAAAGAGAATCCAAAACCACTAGATACATGCACTAGCACCCTTGGTCAAATAGATTCCATCTTTTAATCGATGGGGAGTGCACCAAGGAATACTGTCATCAATGAGGGTGCCCAGGATGTCAGAATGATCAAACTAGAGAACCTCAACTGATAGGATGATCAAAGTGGAGTGCCTCAACTATGAGTAAATGAGCCAAAATCACCTAATAGACCAAGATTGATCAATATAACCTAAGTTAGACCATATGACATAAGTACAAGACAAATGAAAATGTAACCTAGGTGTATGACCATGGTACTAAGGTGGATTATTTCTCTAACACCCCCCTTTAAGCCTAACTTAGTAGAGCTTCTACCAAATGATTATTGAGGCCTTGGCAACTAAGGCTCAAGTCACCTCTTACAACAATTTTTTTTATTTGTCCATGTAAAATGAGGAAAGAATAAAAACCTCATGGGGAAAATCCTCCCTCAAGAATGGACATGACAGAGATGATAAAAAACTTCTTCAACAGGTCCTCTTCTTCTCTTGAATGAGTTGAAAGAACAACTTCTTGGTGATGGACTTGGTGAAGATGTTGTGGATACCAATATCATGCATCAGTGCATCGATGTGTTGTAGACAAAGAACATGTGGAGAGGCCCCTTGACGGTCATCATTTGTTGATGGAGGAGAATCATAAGAATGTCTTTTTATGCAAGCATACTCTGATATGGAAGCATAATAAATAATGGAAAAGATATCTTTGCAAACTCTTTCACAAATAACATCAAACGATTCAACAAAATCTGCCTCATGCGTAGTTGTCATATCATGAATTAAACCATGAATCTTCTTCCCAATTTGATGAAGAACCTTCATAAATCTGTAAAAAATATCACAAGGATTTGAAAATATCTGAATATATGTCATATACAACAGAAAATATCAGAGATATGGTGTCTCCATGAGTGAATGGGTCCATATTGAGAGAAGAGTGGGCAACTCGATCACACTGACAGTTGAGCGAACCTGGATGGTCTGGAGACTTCAACATCAAACCATAAATGGTGAGATCATGTCTATAAATATGGAATAGTAGTCCCATAAAGGCCAATTCCATGGTTGTCCAACCAGTGAATGATATGTAAGACATAAAAGCAACATACACAAGTGACATAGTTTTGGAAACTAGACAATTTTGAGATTTTCCAACTAGTGAACTTTAGGGTTGTCGGGTATTTTGGGCATCAAATGGTTGGGGAAATGAGTCTATGGATGTAATAACATGTATATCATCTTGTATATCACCTTCAAAATTAGAATAGGACGGATCTGAATGGAGTGGGAAAGAGCTTTCAGAAGAGATATCAGAAACTAGTAAAAAATGACTATTTTTTGGAGGAAACTTTGGTGAACTGTTTGGGGTTTCTTCCAAGGAAGGGATGGAGGTTTCATATTCTGATATATCAGACTGTAAATAAGAAGAAGAAAAAAGACATCTGAAACAAATATATGAGAAATGGGTTTATTCCTTGCACTCAAAGCATGCATGCACTTACCATTTTCTTACTCCAAAGAGAGCTTGTGCTCCCCTCTTCTTGCAAAATATGGAACATCAATATTGTTATCCTCAAGGAGCTTGGTCATGATGTCCATCTTCTTTATGAAGAAATATCTTTCATGATGTGAAACTCTGCAATAACCACATGTGGGGTTCTCTCTCTTACTTTCATTCTCTTGGCTTTCGAATCCTCATCAGTTAAACTGGAGATTTATGTATCTAAATGCTTCTTCTCTTTCATTCTTTGCTGCTTCAAATCCTTGAATTTCTTATTGACTTTGGATTGATTTGACACACCAGAAGCAAGGGCTTGATCCTTTGTATATTTGATTGTACCCATTTTCACTAACTTGTCTTGCTCCTGAGTCAATGACTCCATGAAGTCTGCTAGTGTGGGCATCCTCCAATTTCTAGCTGCGAGCTTGCTTGAGTGGATAGACAAGATCAACTGCTCTTCTTTATTCTCTATTCCACATTGTTTCATCTGAAGCACCAACACTTTGAAATTGGGGAAGAAGTCTTGGATAGTCTCATAGTGAGCTGGGCTTAGTGAGATCAATTCATTTTCAAGCTAATGGCCTCTCATCTCATCAATATTCCCAAATAGTGACTCAATATTGAGCCAAAATTAATTGGGTGTGACAAGAATACCTACATGGAAGAGAAGATCTCTTGAAATGCTGAGACAAAGCATCCCAAATGCCTCACCAAATCTGTTGAAGTACTTCGATTTCTCCACAACAGAATTGGGCTCAAATTCAATCCCCATGGTGACTCTGTACAGGCCTTTCGATTGGATCACTATTTTGGCCTTCCTTTCAAAATAGTTAAATGGGTTCAGCAATATAGGAGTCTGCTCCATCGTGCTTGTGCACTAAGTGACAAAAACTCTATTATACATGCAATGCAAACAATCGAATTTTCTGGAAAATGACCTATACAACAACTCAAACACTCTAGTTTTGATTTGAAGCTCCAGAAAGCTCTGATACCATGTGAGAATTACTTCATGGTGAGATCTAGGAACTAAGGAAATCTTCAAAATCTAATATATTCATAAAATATTCAAGAAAACAGTAAAAGAGAGCAAAATAACACACATAGATGGTGCCAATAGCCGTTGTTTCTATTAGTGTATAACTTGTAGATATGTGTGGTGCATATTTATAATACAATGGGGAAAATTCATCATCCTTTGGATTCCATATGGATGCATACAAGTGTTAGCTAGAATTTGTCCTCTAAACCCCCCTAGGTGGACCAATAAGCTCCCTAAACATACCAAACAATCACAAATGCTAGTGTGAACATTGATGGAGCATGTTTGATCATAAATGAGGTCATGGGAGAGCACATGGGTGAGTGAGAGAGTCTCTAGGAAGAAATAAATTACCAAAGAGAGTCCAAAACCACTCGATACATGCATTGGCAGCCTTGGTCAAACAACTTCCATGTTTTAAGGGATGGGGAGGGAACCAAGGAAAATTGTCATCAATGAGGGTGCCTGGGATGTTAGAATGATCAAACTAGAGTGCCTCAATTGACAGGATGATCAAAGTGGAGCGTCTCAACTGTGAGTAAATGAGCCAAAACCACCTAATGGACCAATATTGATCAGTATAACCTAAGTTAGACCATATGACATAAGTACAAGACCAATGAAAATGTAACCTAGGTGTATCAACATGGTACTAAGGTGGATTATTTCTCTAACATAGGCCATGAGTCAAACAAATGTATCAAAATGTGATCAATATAACAATGATTAAACTATCGACTATGGATGAGGAAGAAATTGTGAAGAAAAGGGATATAAAAGCATGAGAGTTAAAATGAGGGTTAAGTAACTTAAGGACCCCACCCTTGGTAGTAACGTAGGTTTTGGACCCTTTAGGTGTTTTCTTAATATTTTATTTAATATAATAATAATAAAGGAACCTTAGTTCTATGAACCTTGGGTTATACAATGTTATGCTATGATATGATAGGCAACACGTGGCACCCAAGCCTCATGCACCAAAATCATGGAAACAAGAATGGAAAGTAAACAGTAAAAGGAATTCTTGATATAGTTAGTGAATGGTTTATGTATGATGTAGAGCATGAAGCTTCTTCCTTGAACAACTTAGTCCTGTAGCACTGGGAAGTGTCTTCCCAGCATGAGGGATTGCAGAGGTACTGTTGATGCCTGAAAATTTTCCAGGTATCGACAGTAGGGATTCACCCCAGTAATCGAACCCAATTAGACCGTCCACTGCTTGGTATAGGGAATCTGTCTGGTTAACGGTCTGGCTACTGTATATTTAAATGTTTTCTTAAGTTTTATCGATTATGACCTGATTCACGATTTATGCTATTTTCTTTAAATGAATGATGAAATACAAATGCCTAAACTAAATGCATGTAACTGATGAACAAGAACCTCACAAGTGGTGTGTAGGTTCTTACCTCCCGTCTTATCATTCCTTCTTTCTCAATTACCTCTTTAAATATGAATCTAAACAACTCTATTCAGTTCTAGTCTATCCTATTCTAGTCTATTCTATCCATATAGGGAGCATATCTTAAACTTAGAGCAATTTACTATAATTATTCATATTAATCTCACAAATAGTTGTTTGAATTTCATATGCATATATACAGCAGAAATAATGTCAAAGAAATATCTGGCATAATAAAACATTGATTACTCATTCTATACACGGACATTCATGTAGAAAGAAAAATCATTCATAATCAAAGAAATAATTCGAAGAATTTAGAATGATCTCACAGTTGTATGGAAACAAGAAGAAGTAATTCCACATATGAAATTCCACACATCCAAGCAAATTCCTGTGCAGTCCTTTCCCAGCAAGTAGGTCCTTCTTTATTAGCAGAAAAATGAATCCTCCTTACAAAATAATCTAGTCCTCTTTGTGCTAGCGAAAAGTCATTTAACCCTACTCCTTATCTCTATTTACATTACAATTACAATTTGTCATCTAGTGACTCTTCAACTTCCCTAACCCTAGGGATTCCAAAAATTCGTCTTCAAGTGCTTTATATTAAGAAAATGACAAAATATACAAAAGACAAAATTTTCAAGTAGGCCCCGCCAAGCTTGAAACATATTCTCACTATGCGTTGGCCTCTTCTGCGATAGTTTTGTAGTTTATTGGCTCCATCATTTGCATAGTCACTTCGTGCATGACCAAATGTGTCTCCATGCGTGTCAACTTTTCTAAGGCGGATCTACACACGTCTTCTAAAATTTAATTGCTGACAGATGTCTACCCAACCCAAGTGTTAATTTATTCTTCGTTGACAAATTCTATTTTCTAAATGTGTTGTGATATCTTCTTGTAGTTTATCTTGCATATGCGCCATATATTGGTCCTTGTTTGGAATATCAGTGATATTTGCAACCAAAGAAAGCTGGCATTTCTTGTGGAATTGACGTATCTTTTTATAGAAATCATCACATTTTTCCAAAATTTTGGCATTTTCATTGTTTAATCTCATGGAGGTTTTCTTGCAAAACTCCAGAAGTGTCATTTCTACTTTTATGCCTTCGGCTGTTTTCTATGATAGGTGTTTTGGAAACTTTGAGTTAGCATCTATCCAGGTCAGCTGGATTTTAACCTTTTCTCCGACTTCCATTAGTCCTTTTCTAAAATTCAATGAATCTGCTACAATTACCTTTAATCTTGTCACTATCAGCCTTAGTTTATAAATTTCACCTGAGAGATTAACTTGAGCTTGATGTATATTTCTTCGGATTTTGCATTCCTGGTCATGAAAAGGAGTGATGCCCTGCTTTTTCTCATTAGCTATTTGTGACGGAGAGAAAATTCCTATGGATTTGGGGTGTACCACAATAGACTGAATGACACCAGAAATCCATCATTTCCAATATGCAAGAGAAATAAAGACATTTAACACTAAGGGGCATGAATCATACCTTATTCTGGACGGTTGATGTAGATCCCCGTTGAGCTTTTCCAATCACACTTGTATTCCCAATTTTCTCTCAACAACAACAAATAAGGCAAGCATACTATATATTCAAGTGTTAGGCCTACTCTAGCATATATAACCAATCATGCATAAGCAAATAAATACATCCATGGATACAATATTCATATTTACGCACATGTATTGGACATGAAATGAATATTTCTATTAATAAAAATAGAGATACAATAGTGACAACCTTTGTCGGCACTTCTTCGAACTCGAGAAACCGAGTCCTCCACTTGGGCCTCCACCACTTCAATCCTCCATATCTCAATGGCAAGCTCACAAAACAAAGGAAAGCTTGGGAAGAAAAGCAATGTGTTCTCCAAAGGGACAAAGGGATGCAGACTCAAGCGTAACAAGTGAGGCAACAATGGACTATAGTTTCCTTGCTCTCAATTTTCTCCTCCTTCAATGTATCCAAGAGGCTCAATATATAACACTCTAAATAGGAAATGGAGGGTTGAGTCTGAGTGTTTTCAAGGCATATGGAAGGACAAGAGTCAAGCTATTCGGACCCCTATGAGGAAAACTCCAAATTTTTTTTTCTTCATGTACATTTCCTGATGTACATAATTTAAGCTCAAAAGCCGCGTGTACACATGAGTATAGATTTAAAAGTCGTGCATAGGCATTAATAGGTGATTTTTGGGGATAATATTGGAACATCAAAGTATAATATGGGAAAAGGGGGTCCAAGGAGTCTGCAGAGGGATAGGGAAGGCCATAAATATGTGATCAACCAGGTGTGGTAAAATCAACTATAACAGATGCCCCCTAATGTGTGAGGTCAGAGGGGTAACATGATGGCTGAAATACATTATATAATCCATCCCAGAAGTGGATTAATGAACATTGAAGACCTGGGTGGAAGAACCAACCACTCAACAGTACAATACAATGAACAATCTCTGCATATGACTGCAAATATACATATAGCAGTCCCAGATACATAAGAGTACAATGGACACAAATATGTGATCAACCAGGTGTGGTAAAATCATCTATAACACTATCTTTAGCTGATTTTCTAGAGATCCCTTATGCTCTACCAATTCTTCTTACTTGGGGTTTTAATTCTCCGAACTGTTGGCTCACCTCAGAGTCTCTTGATTCCAGTTCTAAGATCCTGGCTTAAAAATCATTCTTCTCTCCCTCCATAATTATTGCATGTACATCCAATGCATCCTTTTCTATCTCCAAAGTTTGGTAGTCCATTTAGAGCCTTTCCTTTTCTGAGAGGATAGCATCATGCTTTCTTTTCAAATAAATTCCCTCTCCTTGTAGTTTCACCACACTATCCTTTAGCTTAAACATCTTCTCCTTGTGGCACTCCACGTCTTCAACCAATCAATCAACGTTGTCGGCGCTTTCCTGTGGAGTTGCTACATTGACTCAAGCCATGAATTTGGGGTCTTTGTGAGTACCCTCCATTATGGTGCTTTCAGTGACTATGACCACACCATCTTGCATGCCCATATTCAATCGCTTCACTGACCTTCTGGTGTTGGTCTTCCTTGATTTGTCAAAAATGATGGTATCTAAGCGAGCTACCATGTGTTGCTTAGATGGAGTAAACAGAGTAAGCCAAAGTTCTACAAAAGGAATGTGACCACATGTGATCATTCCACTTAATGAAGCAGGAGGTTTTGAATCCACTGGGTTATTCTGGGATCCTTCTCAATCCAAATCTTCCCCTGTCTTGTCCTCTTCTTCCTTCCTTCTTAGTTTTTCAATAGCTTCCTCAGATTCCTTTTGCACTCTTTCTTCTTCTTCTTTCTTTAATATTTATTCTTCTTCTTTATGCTTCTGAGCTTCTTTGACTTGTTTCTTTTCAACTTCTTCTTTCAGTTTTTTCTTTGCCTCTGCCTGTTGTAACCTTAAAGCCTCCTCCTTTTTTTTCTGCAGCTTCCTCTTTGTTGCACTATTGTTGTCTTTACTCCTGCTGGTGCCAATTTTCTTAGTGAAACGCTTTCCCAACTCAATCAGATTATTGGTCCTTCTGTATACTTTTTCATCCTTGTTAAAGTGATATGAGTATTCGTAATGAATTTTGATGGTTGTGCAATGTTTTGCGAACTTTCCTTTGCTATCATTCCTCTGGAAACATTTCTCACCAAAATGAAAAATCTCCAACTCTTTTACAAAATCGCCAACACCTTTGACCTTGAAGAACTTGTATCCTCCTATGTAGAAAGGTAGTGGTGGAAAGGTTTCCTTTTTTTATATCATGCAAGAAGTTACCTATTCCATTTAAGAACACTTGCCTTACTGTGTCTTTGTGGAATAAATAGTCCGTGGCGTACTTGGGCAGCAGGGATGGAGCTCTAGAGCATCTGTACATTCTCAGGTATGTTCCTTCCTATGAGAAATAATAGTCTCCATACTCGCTGATAACTTCCATGGAATTATCAAATAGGAATTTTGGTTCCTTTAGGAAAATCAACTTGTAAAGAGGCATCATTAACTCTTCACAAATGAGTTTATAAAAGCCCGCATACTTATGTTCCTAGAGAATTTGATAACCAACAAAAATAGGGGACTCAGTTTGGGTCCAAATGCACCTGAGCTTGGTGTTAGAACTATTTTTAGGCTAAGTGGTTGGCAGGGGATTAGACCCGTGAAAGGAGGAAAAAGTTATGTCAATTTCCATATCATATGAAAATTGAAGAATATTAACAAGGTCCTGTAGCTGTTTTGAAGGGACATTTCGAGGTGGGAAATGTAAAATGATTGAAACATTTCTAGTTATAACCTTGCAAATGTGCATGAATGAGAAAAAATTGTTTAGGGTTATGTAGCAACAGAAATGGAGGGCCGAGATGCAGTGCGGAAAAATCAAAGGCTGCAAAAGATTTAACCAAGAAAAGATACATGGTTTAATAGAAGCTTAACACTGGCGGAAGAAGGTTAAAATTCATGCTGGATTGGCCGTCACATGAACAAGTGAAAGCAGATCGACGAAAGATAAATATTTTGTAATCCCAACATTATTCAATTTCCCCCTTTGTGAAATCTTGTACAAGACAAATTTTTCAATGGTTGAGATCTAAGGATGTTGAAGATCTACGGTAGAGATGGATTTCGTAGTGACAACATGCACAGAAGATAAAATATTGAAAGACTGTGAAATCACATAGGACCCGTACATCTCAACAATTTATATTTTGAGCGAAGTAGATCTACGGTAGATGTGCATTTCGCAGCCAGAATGTGCACGGAAGATAAAATATTTTGGGGGTGCAAAACCTTGTAGACCTTGCACCTTTGAATGACGAAGATCTTGGTGGAGATTTGATCTATGGTAGATGTGCATTTCGCAGCCAGAATGTGCACGGAAGATAAAATATTTTGGGGCTGCAAAACCTTGTAGACCTTGCACCTTTGAATGACGAAGATCTTGGTGGAGATTTGATCTATGGTCCATGTTGATTTCACGATGGGAACATGCACGCAGATTAGTAGGATGAAGGATTGCAAAATTGGGTAGGGGCCACATCATGGGACGGTTAGGATTTATGGTGGATCAAGATCTACGGGTGAAAATTATTTCACGGTGGAAAGATGCGAAGAGAAATAAAAAGACGATGGTTGAGAAATGGATATAAAGGGTGGATAGAATCAATGATGCATATTTCATCTAGGGAATATCTAAGGTTCAGAATAATTTTGCATGGGATACATGCTCACTCTGAGTTTGGAGATAAAGTTGCGAAATTGGTTAAAATAAATGAAGATCAATGACCTAGAAAACGTTGTATCCAGATTCATGGTTACAGATTGATTTCAGATGATGAGTTGCATGAAGAATAAGGGAAGTAATTTCATATTGGAGGGAAACGACAGCTTAATTTGGAAAAAGGATCTACGGTGCATGATCAATAAGGCTAGATAGAAGGCTGAGGATTGTTTCAAGTGCAAAAGGTATGAGATGGATACGAACATAAAAAGTTATAAAATACCGTGCACGTGAAATTTGAGTATTATTCTTTTCTCTTGCATCAAAAAACGAAGGTGACAACAATGCAGAAGCAGGAAAATCATACGTCATCCTTTGTCCACTTGGAAGTACACTAGGTAGGCCTCTATTCCCTCTGAAACTATATGAAATGGCCCAAGTGGAAAGTGTAGAAGCTCAAAGCCTAGAATATCAGAGGGTAGAATAATTGTTTGAAGATAGAGACGCTGACTCTGTTTTTGATACTATTATGTTAAATGGGCTCGTTGATGTTGTTAAGCAGAGGCTAAATCTTATTAAAGACAAAGGAACATATATTCATAATGTTTACCAATCCTAATTCTAGTTTTTCACTACTGACCAAACCCTTAACTGTCCATAGTTTATTAAATGGTGTGCCGATAATTACTTTCTTTCTGAGAGGGTGATAATGGACATTACCAGTTCCACAATCTTGTGTCATGTTAATTCCTTGGTCATTAGGAAAACCCTGTTAGTCCCTGATGAATTTACCCTAAAAGCCAAGAATTGCAATGATGAATATATTATCCAATGCTTTAGAGATTCCACAATAGAGATCAAGAAGCAAGAATTTTTCAAGAAGTGTTTCAAACCAGATGTCGAGTCATCAAACCAACCATTTTCATTTGATGTCGCCCTTTTAAATGAAGAAAATCAGTGTGTGGGAACCCTGTTATATCAAGAAACATTTCATTTGTTCGTCAATCAAGTCTATCTTTGGTATTTTACAACTCTTGGAGAAAAGTGTGAAACTTTGTGGAGTGCTATGTGATGATATGATATAGAGTTTCTTTTGTTTTTTATATTGTTTCTTCATCTTGTGATCTTCAAAAATGTATGGTTCATGATTCTGGGTTTCTCTCATGATGACACATGTTTCTCATTGATAGAATTCATCTTTGATCTTAGTATGTGAGCCTCTATATCGGTATATCTCTTTGATTTCATTGAATATTTTATGGAGGATGTGGTGATGGTTATATTGGAATATATATTGATGTGATATTGGTATAGATCTTGATGATTATCTTGGATATTGTTGGCATAGATCTTGGTGTTTATCTTGACTATCGTATAGTGTAGTATTGAATGAGAAGTTGACATGTAGGTGATAGATATTGTGAGTGATTTATTTGACCAACCTAAGTGTTTCTTTGAAAACTAGTTTGAATTTTTTTTATCATTATGTATTTGACCTAATTGGAGCTTGAATGTTATTAATTTTTAATGACAACCTTTGACAGTATTGTATGTGTCTATTTTCTTGATATTTGTTTGATTTATTGACTTGATTTAAGTGGAGTGAAAAATGATTTTTTTAAAATAGTTGGTTCAGTATTTTATCTTCTTGGCTGACGTTAGTTGGTTTGAGGTTTATCTTGTTTAACTGTCAAGTATTCCTTGACTGTGATTGAGGTTGGTTGTTGTGTCATTGACTTGAGTGTGACTAAACATAGTTGGTTGACCGTATGTGAAGTATCTTGGTTGCTCAAATGTGTCTCTTACTCAGATGAACCAGGCGAAGTACGAAGGGTTGGTTGACTGTCATAGCACCTGATTAGATTAACACGAGTATATGATTGATTTGGCATAGGTACACAAGTCGGTTGGTATAGGTTGGTTCAGTTGAGCAGGATCGACACAGGTTGCCTTATGTGCAGTTGGTCCAACGCAAATTGGATGATTTGTATGAGCAGTTGGTTTGACTCAAGGGGACTGAGTTTGGTGTGCAGTTGGTTAGACTCATATTGATTGAGTCGGTTGATGTGAGCAACATGTTGATTGGTACAAAAAAAAATTTACAGGTTAATGTTCAATATGGTACAATTGTGGTGATGGCTAGTTGATGAGAAGTGACCAGTTGATGAGCAGTGATAGTTGATGAGAAATGATCAGTTGATGAGCAGTGACAGTGATTGTGTAGTGTAGTACATATATTGGTTAGCAAGTCCACAAGATTAGTGTGGTTGGTGGTTCATTAGTTCAGTTTTTATCTTCATATTATGATGGCAAGACGGGGAAAGGAAAGGGGGTTGTGGCCTCCTTCCGTTTGTAGCTGAAAAACTAGGGATTTGAAGCTTCCTTTAGGTTGTATCCTGTAAATCGGGCGTTGTAGCCTCCTTCCAGTTGTAGCTGGATAATTGAACTCATTGTAATAAGGGGGTTGTTTCCTCCTTATAGTTTTTTCTAAAAAACTATTATTATAAGGCTTCCATGGTTTTTTCCCCATGACTTGGGTTTCCATGTAAAAATATTGTGTGTTGTGTTTTGTTATTCTTCTTATGTGATGATGATATGATGATATGTGATGATGAGCTATAATTGTTGATATACTGATAATAGCATACTCTGCATAATATTGAATGAGTCCTTGATGATTGTTAATGTTCAAAAATTAACAAAAGCTATACAGATTGTTCACCTCCCCCTCTCAGTTTGCTCGGTGTGTCCAACAAATCCATATTATAAAGGTATTGTTTTGGGAATTTTCTTCATCCATTTTATGTTCTCTATGCCATCATCATTGACATATTTCATGGATTGACTTGTATCACTAGATAAATAAGGATATTCATCTTTCATATTAAAAATGGGTGAGATGTCAATACCTACGGGAATTTTCTGTTCATATGCATTTGCAAAAATCTTTTGAATAATCTGTCCTATTTTCTTGAGTTTCAATTTATTATATTCTCCCTTGGGGAATCTTTCTTTCCATAAGTGGTCCAACACCATATCCCCAACTTTGTAATTCTTCTATCTTTGGTTTTTATCTCCTCTCACTTTATACTTATAATTGTTGTCATGTAACTTTTGTTTGACATGTTCATGTAGCTCACTAATAGTTGTTGCAAATGATTCTCCATCCGCACTCTTTCGTTCAAGTTTGCCTAAATATTTGAGTTCATACACACCTCTAGGATGCATTCCATATAAAATATGAAATGGAATCATTCCAATACTCTTGTTTGGTGAATTATTGTAAGAAAAATCGACTTGAGATAACACTCGATCCTACTGCTTATTATTTTTATTTACCAAGATTCTCAATAGGTTTCCCAAACTTATATTTATTACTTATGTCTTCCTATCAAACTGTGGATGATAAGCAAATGAAATTAAGTTCAGTTCCAAGTTTCTTCCACAAAGTCCTCCAGAAGTGATTCATTAATTTAGTATTCCTACCCGAGACAATAATTCTTGGAAATCCGTGTAATCTAACAACTTCATCAAAGAACAAGTTTGCAACATGTGTAGAATCAGTCATTTTATAGTATGGAATGAAATGTTTCATCTTTGTAAATCTATCAACAACTACAAATATTGAATTATTACCTCGTTGAGTCTTTGGAAAACCTAATATAAATTCCATACTAACTGAGTCCCAAGGTCTGCTTGGCATTTGTAAAGGAGTGTATAAACCTATATTTTGACTCCCCCCTTTGGAATGTTGACAGATATGGAACCTATTCACAAAATTTTCCACATCCGAACTCATCTTTGGCTAAAAATAAAAATGGTTTAACTGTCCCAATGTTTTGTCAATCCCAAAATGCCCTACCATTTTTCCATTATGCTTCTCTTGTATCAAATTTTCTCTCATTAAGAAACTATGACCACATAATTTGTTATTTTTAAATAGCAATCCATCTTGTAACTTGTAGTCAATCCAAGGACCTAGATCCCTATCCACATGATTCTTGCATGCTTCAAAGGCATCTTGAAAATTTGAATCAGCTTCATATAGGTCCTTCAAAACATAAAATCCCAAAACTTGATATTGACTCTCACACATAATTAGATTTCTTCTACTTGGAGCATTAGCTACTCTATTTGACTGTTCGTTGATGTGTTTCAATATAAAGGTGAAACCTTGTAAGAATTATGCCCATTTAACATGTTTTTGGTTTAGTTTGAGGTGTTGCATTATAATTTGCAATGCATAATTATCTGATAATAAGACAAGATCCCTAGGCATCAAATAATGTATCCAATGTTTTAGAGCTTGTATGACAACATAAAATTCCTTATCATAAGAATAATAGCTATTTCTTGACTCTTTTAACTTCTTGCTGAAATAAGTAATAGATATGTACTCTTGACTTAGTACAACACCAATGGTTGTCCCACTAGCATCACATTGAACTTGGAATGGCTAATTAAAATTAGGTAGATTGAGTATTGGTTGTTCGATAATAATCTTCTCCAATATTTGAAAATTCTTTTCAACTTTTGCTGTCCATATGAATGGTTTTCTATCCTTATTGATAGTATCGATAATAGGTGAACAAATGCCACTAAATATTTTGACAAACTTCATGTAAAATATATCCAAACCATGGAAGCTCCTAACCTAAAAAATACTTTTAGGTGAAGGAAAACTTACAGTCGCTTCCACCTTCTTTGGGTCCATTTTAAATCGATCTTTACAGATAACAAAACTCAAGTACACTATTTATGTCTTCATAGAAGAGCACTTCTTCATGTTTATCAACAACTTTTCTTA
Organism: Pseudotsuga menziesii; assembly: GCA_001517045.1. Lineage (NCBI taxonomy): Eukaryota > Viridiplantae > Streptophyta > Pinopsida > Pinales > Pinaceae > Pseudotsuga > Pseudotsuga menziesii. The sequence goes on along the minus strand of LPNX010596047.1, from coordinate 15,466 downwards.
TTGCAGCTTTTCTAAAACATATCTTAAATTCCTTAAATGTTCTTCTTTTGTTTGACTATAAATTAGAATATCATCCAAGTAAACAATAACGAACTTACCGATAAAGTCCTTTAGAACTTCATTCATCAATATCATAAATGTTGTGGGTACATTTGACAATTTGAAATTCGTGACAAGTCACTCATACAACCCATCATTTGTCTTGAAAGTTATTTTCCACTCATCCCGTCTCTGATTCTGATTTTATGATAACCACTTTTTAGGTCAATCTCAGAGAAACAAGCTGCTCCACTCAAACAATCCATTATGTCATCCATCTGAGGCAATGAAAACTATATCTGATAGTTATTTTGTTGATTTCTTTGGAATCCATACACATCCCCCACTCTCCTTATTTCTTTTGATTGAGTACCGTAGGAACTACACATGGACTGAATCTTTCTCAAATAATCCCTTTGTCTAATAGCCCTTGGATATGCTTTCTAATATCTTCATTCTTGTTGGGTGTCATCCTATATGCAACCTTGTTTGGAAGGCTTTCTCCCAGTATGAAGTCAATGTGATGACTTATGCTTCTCTTAGGTGGTAGTTCATTTGGAAGATCATCCACAACTATGCCACTGAACTCATGCAACATTTCTTGAACTTAAAAAGGAAAATATGCAATATTAGTTTTCATAAAAATAACTTTTGGTTTACAAATCATAGCAAAACACACATCGTCTTCTTCAATCTTGTACAGGAACTCTTTGCCACTTAGAAACAATGCTTTAGGGTTGTCTTGTTCAGTTGTACCTCCTTCTTGCAAATGGAAGATTATACGCTTAGTTCCATCCTTTTAAAACTTGTAACAATTGTTTCTCCCATCATGTATCACCTTTCGATCAAACTTCCATGGTTTTACCAAAAGGATATGGCAGACATCCATAGGCATTATGCCACAAATTACTTTATCTGAATAACTACCCAATTGGAATTCTACTTCACTTTGCTCACTCACCAATATCTGATGGACTTTATGCAGCCATGGCACCTTGTAAGGAACTGGATATTTGGTCTTCTTTAAGCCCAATTTGTCCACCACATCCATGGAAACTAAATTATCTATACTCCCACTATTAATCATCGTTTTGCTACACTTTCAAATTGGGAATTACTAACAGTCATAAATAAAGATTTTATCTAGGCATGTTCTACAACCTCCTTCTCTAGTTTCAAGAGAATCTTATTAATTATTAAATACTCTCCATTCTTTGGCATGTTTTCTTCCACAAGTTCCTTCCCTTTCTCTTACTTTGCTTGAGATACATAAGTAACTTTTTGTCCTACTTTCTCCATTTCAGGATACTCAAAATATCTATGACCCAACTGGTTACACTTGTAACATCTATAGGCATTCTATTTGCATCTTCCTCTACCTTTACCTCTCTGGTAGGGTTTTCCTCCGCCTGAGTCACTTCCTTTTTCTAACTTCCCTTGCTAATTTGAGTTGCGTGCTTCATTTTTCTGAGCTGAAAATTTTCCCCTTCCAATTGACTGTCCTCTTCCTCAAGCTGAACCTCGACCTCTACCTGAGTTTTGCTTCCTCACTATATTCTATTTTTCTCTTAAAGCACGTTGATATGCTTCTTCCATAGTCCTAGGTGACAATATGTTAATTTCATCGTAAATGTCCATTCTTAATCCATTGATGTATCTTGTTGTATTCTTTGGGGATTCTTCCACATAACCCACTCTCAATTTGAATTTATAGAATTCCTCAGTATACTCCCTTATTATCAGCAATATTTGTCTAAGGTCCCATGCCTACCTGTAAAGAGATAACTGATAGTCGTTTGGCAGAAATTTGGCTTTCATTTTGGCTACCATCATGTCCCAACTGTTAGTCACAGGCTTGTTATTTTTCTTCCCTTCATCTTGCACATTGTCCCACCAAGGGATGCATGACCTTTTATCCTTGTTATAGAAAATTTTACCTTCTTGTTATCTTCAACCTCATCTTACTGAAAATACTTATCTAGGTCATTAATCGAATCTTTCAAATTTTCAACTATCAAACTCACATCGTAAACATGCAATTTGGGTTTAGGTCTCAGAATTGCTCCTAATCTTGACCTTAGGAACTTGAGCTCTACAATTTATTGAGATATTTATTATGCATCTACTTGGGCTTCCTATTCTAATTCACTCGCATCTCCAACTTCGGGGTCTCGCTACTTACCAATATCCACAACTTCTAACCGGGATTGCATTATTCTCATTTCTTCCCTGAGTTCTTCATTGGATGTAAGTTGACCTCGACCACTTCGACCTCATTATCTTCCTACTTAAAGAGACATCTAATGAAAAACTCCAAATAAAACAAAATTTTCCTACTTTGATACCAAAATTGGTGCAAGCTTTGGAAGGATACACACAAAAGTCCCAATTTCAAAATGCTCATCAATTCTTCAGTTTAGTAACCAATGATTCACTTCTCTATGAATGAATGGTATGGTTCCCACGACTTCTACCAAGCATAGCTAAATAATCCAACTACAAAGAAGAAGAATTTAAAAGACTACATGAATACTCAAAGCCCGTAGTGAGAAACAAAATAAAATGTAGAGTGCTTTGTTTCATATTTTCCACCTGTAACTTTCCAAAATGTGCTCAGTATTTTCCTGGAAAGGTTGAGAAATATTTACATGACCTGGTCATAGTTAAATGGATCCCCAATCTCATTTTTTTGGAGCAAATACTTAACAACACAAACAACAGTGATATTCTACATCAAGAAGTACATTTCAAACAAGGAAAAACGTTACCAAAATAGAAGGCTCTTGTTTTCTACTTTAGTTTAACCAACACACATTCACAAGTGCTTAAACTTGTATGTTCAACCAAGAAATAAACTCTGATATTTTGTTCAATGCTCTTATGTAACGGAAATAAACCCCTGCGGAATTTTTGTAGCTGAATTAAAAAAAAATATAGCATTTTGTTCCTTAGGTAATTGTTCCAATGGAATTTGAAGAAGAAATTGAATACAATCTTCGTTGGTGTTTCATGGTAAATAGGTAACTTTTGAAACCAACGGAACTGAATTGTAATAACTTACAGTTGATTTTTGAATTGCAAAGTATTTCACTAAATAATGAATATTACTCTTCCCATCATTCTTCATATGGAAGTGATAGTGTTGATCTATATAGAACCATTCCATACAGAACCATTCGGTAAGGTAAATATAGGCAGTACACTATCAAAAAAATATATAAAATAAAGATTGTGAATTGCCTTTTCTCTTAACCTTGCTTTCTCTTGCGGATAGGCGCTTATTATAGACGGAAAGTTGCAAAGTGCAAAAGTGGACGAGATTATATATCACAAATGACTAGTGCATCCGGCGTTAGTTTGTCACCTAAAGTAATTAATTCGCTAGTCAGATTGGATCAATGAATCACCTGAAGTAAGTAATTCACTAGTCATATTGGATCAATGAATGAAACCATGAGTGCCCTCTTGACCCTTGCTTCTTCAGCTGCTGGATCTTAAGCTAGTTATGCAACTGGATCTACTAGTGTTGGTAGTGCTACAACTACTAATGGTGCTAGATAAACCGAGTAAACTATTGTATATGTCCTTGCTTGCTTTGTTGTCGGTGGATACAGGTATCGATCAACCACTGGGTCTATTTATGCTACTTATGCTTCTGCTGCTCTAGCCTTTAACCGATCTATTGACTCTGCTTATGCTGGTGCTGCAGATCTTCTTGTGGTACTGTTGGGTATGAGGTGAAGGGAACAAAAATAATAGACCCTATCCTAGCCACAAAAATTGAATCCAAAGGTTTACTAGATTCAACAAAACTAACATAGACTTCCAAAAAGTTGTTTTAAAAGCGGTAAAAGAAGCCATAATGAAGTTCTCCACTAAGACCACAAGGAAACTGGAAGCGATATCATTGTGAAAAGCTGGAGAAGGTAAATAAAATAGAGAAAAATTTCCATATTCCAATGCAAAGGCCACCAATTTTTACATTGTGTATGGACACTGCCCACATACATCCAGTGGATAGCCCCAAACAATTAGAAGCTTACATCAACCAATGACCTCAGCTAGTTATCTAGCTAGCCAATCTAGCCAGAGAAAAATCTAATGCTCTCAAACTTTGATGTTTTTGGATGTCATTGCAAAATAGTATGCTTCATAAAATTCGCAAATTACTGACTCAAAAATTAGGTTAGCAAGGAAAGGTTGGTAATCACTAAAATTAGTAAATATTAATATATTAAAATGAGTATATTCTCTTTTACATTTATTGTTATATTTTTCACATTATCTTTTTTCTGATTTCAATATTGTCTTTTTACTTTATAGTCATTTATAAATTAACCACCTCTTAAATTCAAATTTTAACAGAATACTAAATCTACTTTTAAGTGGTTACATCCTCTATATTAATCTTAGTAGCATCCATAACAAGACCCCTGTTGTTTTCAAATATTGTATTTTACCAAAAAACACTCTGAAATCTTGCTTCATTGAACACACAACTTTGCCATGTGATCATAACCCACAAATCTAGGAAATATGGCTGAATCTAATGCAAAGAGAAGATTGATAACCATGATACAAAAATTGGCTCCAAGTAAACTACTATGTTTTTTAATGAACCGGACAGGAATAACCATTAACAGGCATGTGTGCAATTCTAAGGAGAACATATCCGGTTTTATATAGGAGGCACCTGTGCTTGGAGCAGAAAATAGGCATGAAAGGAATAAAACATCAGCTTTAGAAGTGGCAACACAGTACTGACTTCTAATTACTATCTATAAACTACATTATTGCAAAGACAAATTATATAAGCTGATTATTTGTGCTAACCTAAGCTTGACTCTGTAATCCTGCCAGTTGGCACAGCACCGAGAATGTAATTACATTAAAAGACATTCACATGCCGAGTTAAATCTACCATACAAAAAAATCATAAATTTCTTGTCCATGCTTATAATAGGTGATGAAGCATATAATACGCTGGCCCTTTTAGAGATAATAGTTATAAAATCCTCAAATAACAAATACTAAGATAAACTAAATGATTTGAAACCAAATAATGTGATAATCCCTCCTCCCTTAGCAAAATAAGGAGTGACACATAATGTTTCTATTCTCCATCTTTGAGCCCAAGTTTACATAATAAATAAGCACATAAGTCAACCTCTGTGAAGTCTAGAGTTTTGTAAAGAGAAGACATACAAAAACATGAATGTATTTATGTATGTATGAAAAAGCAACCAATATCACAGGTGACTGTAACAAACTAACCACCTTCTAACTATCACTAATTTTCAATGGAGAACAATCGCCATGAAGAATAGATTGCATCACTACCCTTGTTGGGTTTTAGCTATTTCAAATATTTTAGTTTATCGTTCATTTCAAAAATGACTGAACCAATTATACTTATTTTATACCTATTGTGAAGCTATTATAGCTAACCTCTTGTATACATTACACTTTTTATATAATTTAGACAGTACTTCAAACAATTTTGCAGTGAAATCAGCAATTAACTTCAAATATTTGTCAAGTACCTATAATTTACTCATAAAGTGGGACCTCACTCATAATACCGCATAGCCACACAAATTTTTTTTAGGACAATCTTCTTTCAGGTAGCATTGAAGACTTCTCTCTTTCCCTAATTGATAAAAAATTTGATAACTCGTGTTCCAGTTCTGTTAGAGAACATAGTAGAATATCCCAAAGAACAAATTAATGAACGATTATATGATGAGAGAGTTTCAACTATCTATTGTACATCTACAATCACTAACCCAAAATCACCTATCTGTATACCACCTGCTTAGAAAAATAGATGGATGAGGAATAGTTTCATATGTCGCACTTATCATGTCCACTAAACCACTAAGGTTGATCTAATGAGCTCGTCATGCTCAAATTCAAGGAGACAATGTCGCTGCAATTCTTCTCTCCATTCGTCTTGGGCTTCTCTACTAATAAAACATAATACAAGGCAACCATCCATATAACAAGGGGTATGCATACGCTGAATAGGAGCGGTACCAAGGACAAAGGAAGGAATAAACGTGAGCTAGCAACCCACCCAGGGAATGAAAACTCAAACTCTCAACCTAAGAGGATGCAGAGATATGGATAATAGGAATAGTGAAGCGGGAGACGAAAGTATAATGAAGCAATAAGGGGTGCCAGAAACTAACAAAGAAGAGAACTGATGCCAAGGCCCTGCTTGGGATTCCAGTTCCAAATACCTAGTCTATATGGGCTTTGAATTGAGTGCATAGAAACCATCTGGCATTTTTATTGAACTTAACATAGAGTAGCAACATTTACAACAGGCTTTGTTCTAATGACTAAATATTGGCCTAACTCAACTCACCTCACCTCACCTAGCACATCCATCCATTACCTTACCCTATTGGGCATGTGGGAACTGGAAAAGCTATAGGTCCCCCTTATTATCCCTGAGATCTGGTAAATTGGAAATAAAAATATTTCCTCCACAAATTACAGTGCCAATGCAAATACTTTTTGCCATGTCAAATTTCCAATTGCATTTCACATTGGTTCGTTAGAACTTTGCTTACCATTGTTTCTACATGCTATGCAGTTGCACATCTCCAAACATGTATGCAATTCCACATCTCCAAACATGCAGAGAGATTTGAAGAAGCCAATGTTATTTCAAGCAACCACTTAGAATTATATGGCAAGGGGCCATTACATCTTTGAATCGGCGTCAATGTATTTCTTTGCCTCATAAATTTGAATATACTTATGGTATTTTTAAATGAAAAAATTTCAAAATTTTTTCGACTCTTTATTTCTTTCTTTTTTAGCATTATTATTTTAAAGAACAAAGAAGGAAGAACCATCTTATCACTTTTTGTTAGCTTCTTTAAAACTACTTATCAGATACGTAAAGATATTTTTCCCTTATGGTTTTCGAGCGAGCAATTTTCTTCGCAACTCTGTTTCATACATCAATAGCCTATGAAACCTTCCATACTTTTTGTGTTACAATTTATACAATGTAAATATATTGCTTGCTTAAACTTTTTCATATGCTCCATTCATGCTTCTTTCTTGGGCTATTATGACTACAATTTCTTTATTTGCACAATAACATGTTAATTTGCATTTTTTTTAATCTTTCCAGCCAATCCGGGCCTTATTTGAAGGTAATAATCATATGGAGAATTATGAAATAGAGGCACACGTAAGGGAAAGAAGCATGAATTTCTAAATTGTGCTCAAATGCTTAAAATTTGAATGTTTTATTTTTTATTTAGAATAATGTTGTTTCACGTATCACTTTTGCTTCTATAGTTTGTATCATAGTTCAAAGTTTTTGTCACCGCATCTTTTTAAAAAAAAAGAAGAGAACACAATACTTTTTTATCAGATTGCTTTGCTTTTCTTCGTTGAAAGTTTTTGAAGCAAATTTTGAAGCTTCCCATGTTATAAGCAATTTTCTTACAAATTATGAACAACTCTCTTCAAAAAGACTTTACTATTCCAAGGTTTTATGTTAAAATTTGAATATATATAGCTATCACAATCTGGTTATATTATTCATGCTCTCCTTCCTAGATTGCTTCATGCTATCGAACCAATATCAATTCAAATAAACATTGTTCCCAACTGTCTAAAACAGTCCTGATAGCTTTGGTTACTTATGGTTTAGCTTTCGTTACTTATGGCTTTGTTGTGTTAAATGTTTCTATTTTACAACATAGTATAGAACTACCATTTTTTTATTATCTTATTTTACTGAGTTGAGTTGTCTCTAAAGTTGTTTTTTAAGTTATTCTATATGGAACACATAGTGATACTTTTAATGATATTTTTCAAAGAAAATTTTAGTTTTCCTTTTTACATTATTTTTTGTGTCTACGTCATGGCTACAACACCTTTAAATTTTTGGGTGTAAGAAATTATGGCAATGGCAATGTTGGGGACATTGCCACCACGTGGCTCTTGTCTCAACAATAAACTAACTCACATTTGTCCTACTTACTAGAATTCAAAATTATATTAATCTACTTCTAAATAACTGGAAATTAAAAATTTGGTTAAGCATCTAGCTTAGTCTTTTGACAACTCACACCCTCCACATTCCATGTGCCATGTCGTCACATTGTTGAGGTGGACATGATGCCCCTGCATCAATCCCATTTTATTCTTTTTTTTTCAAATATATTTGAAAAATAATATGGACTATCTTTATATTTCCTAATCTAATATTCTATTGATTTAATCTTCGGCTCCTATTTACCCAACTCAACAACATATCCTCTCTACCCCTAAAGAGTGCAAAATATGAAAGACGTATCAAAAAAATCCTTGAAGTAGGTCATCTTCATCCAACCTCCTCACCATGTGGCTCTTTGACTTTTAGTGTTCTAAAAAAGAGCAAGATGAGTAGCAATTGGTCACACATTACAAAGCTCTCAATAAAATCATAGTAAAAATAAATATCCCATACCCTTGATACATTATTAGATCAATCAACATCATGGAACCTAATATTTCATAAAGATGGATTTGACAACAAGGTGACATCATATACATTATTAGATCAATCAACATCATGGAACCTGATATTTCATAAAGATGGATTTGACAACAAGGTGACATCATATTTGCATGGACTCTACATATGACTAGAAAATAACCTTCAAAACAATGTTCAATATGCATGAATGGTTGGTAATGTGATTTGGTCTTATATCGGCACAAAAAAATCACGAGGTTGATAAATGGAGTCTTCTTCCCACATATTGGGGAATTTATCATCACCTATCTTAATGATAATTTTGTATTTAGTGAGACATGGGAAGGCCATGAGAGACATCCACACATAGTTATGTTACCCCTCTACACCAACAATATCAAAGGAAAATGCCAAAAGTATTTTTTTTGGATGAAAATCCATTCCATAATTAGGAAACATTGTTGATCAAAATGATATCCACTTTGTTCCTACCAATATTTTTCACTACTCAATTATCCAAAATTGAAAACAATAATCACTTTAAAGAGTTTTATGGGCGATATGACTTTTAAACAAAAATCATCAAATCATTTTTAGAAATGGTGCATTCCTTAGATGAAATGTCACATTAGAAAGACTTCCCTTAGAATACATAAGTTGACTAAGCATTCCAATAGATCAAGGAAATATCTACTCAAAATCCATTTTTAGATTACCAAATTTGTAAGAGGCATTTGAAATCAACTATCAATTCTTCCTAGCATGCCAATAGTGGAGTTCTTTAAAATGGAGGTCACATTTTGGCCTATCACCCAAAGGATCTAACCAACACAACGATACATTAAAACACCTATGATAAATAACCATGTACCTTTGTCCAAGCCTTAATAAAGAAATGGAGACGTTATATTCTTAACAAAGAAGCATGAACTGAGCAACATACATTCAACAATTTGATTTAGTAATAAAGTATAAGAGGGGCACAACCAATTAGTTTGTGAATTTGTTAAATTTCCCTCAAGTTAATACATTGAATATCCTCAACCTATGTTTTGCATCATCCGAGGCATGTAAACCATTATATATTAAAAATCCCACATGCATCCCATATTCCAAGAATTGCAACATCTCACAAAGATTAAGCAGACTTTTTTCTTCAAGGACTATCAGAATGGGATGGCTATATTGCATGAATAAATTGTGTGATCTAGATTTTGAAGATAGATTGCTCATTATTTATGATAAGGCATCCACTTCTACATCACAAAAACATTACAACAACTCTAGCTTTACTTCTAGACTTTAATGCAAAACCAAGTGTAAGACTAAATCCATAATTTTTTTGTTCAAATCATGGGAATCCATATCCATGGACTTCATTAGTGGCTTACCCATGATGTTGAATAAGTATAAATATATATATGTAATTGTGTGTAGATTTTCTAAAATGGTGTTTTATATCATGCAACAAAGCCATCACACATAAGAAGCAATGAACACTTTCAAACATATATTTACTACCACATAAAAAAATTTCATTCCAAATTTCTAAGCTAATTTGGAAACCACTTCAACAATTTTTTTATTGTAAACTATGCTAGTCTACAACCTTCCACCTACAAACAAATAGGCATCTCAATATAGCAAATCAAACACTAGTCCATACACTATGCATATGGTATTATCACAACTACCAGTGAGATTTAGCATTAACATAGTTAATGCATAGTTAAAACCATGTCATATACCAAGTTAGAAGAATCCTTATACCATGCACTAACCATGTGAAAATATTGCAAATTGCAAAGATGTAATTTATACAAAACAATATATTCCATAAAATCTCTTTATAAGTCAAAAATTCCTTGCTTGAATTATTATTCATTAACATAGTTAATGCATAGTTAAAACCATGTCATATACCATGTTAAAAGAATCCTTATACCATGCACTAACCATGTGAAAATATTGCAAATTGCAAAGATGTAATTTATATAAAACAATATATTCCATAAAATATTTTTAAGTAAAAAATTCCTTGCTGGAATTATTATTCATTAACATAATTAATGCATAGTTAAAACCATGCTAAATACCATGTTAGAAGAAACCTTATACCATGCACTAACCATGTGAAAATATTGCAAACTTCAAAGATATAATTTATACAAAACAATATATTCCATAAAATCTCTTTTATAAATACTATGTTAGAAGAATCCTTATACCATGCACTAACCATGTGAAAATATTGCAAACTTCAAAGATATATTTTATACACAACAATATATTCCATAAAATCTCTTTAATGAATGAATGATATTAAAATTAATTTAATTTTTAATATAAAAATATAAATAATATTATTAGAAAATGTGATTATAACAAAAAAAATTAATATTATCGTAACATTGTTAGCATATACATCCAAATCTATTTAAAAAAACTTAACTTTATTTAATATTTAAATTTTAGAACCATTTTCTATTTATAATTAAAAAAAGTATATTAGTAATAAGATTATAAAAAAAAATAGTTTATAGCATCTAACATTGTTAGTATATGCTTTCAAAGTTATGAAATAAAAATAACTTAATTTTATTCAAGATCTAGAACCTCTTTTTATTTCACATTTAAGAAAATATGTATTTACTGAAATAAATGTTATACCATTTTAATTGGTATAATTATTATAAAGTTGGTGTGTTGATTTTAATATAACTTTATTTTGGAATGTTTAAATAATATGAAGTTAAAGTTAGTTATATATATATAATTTTAGAATTATTAAGAAACTATAATTATTAATTCCAAAAATAAAATTGTTATATAATGAATCTTAAAAACCATATTTTAATATCTATAAAATTAAGCTGTACGATAAATGTGATAAATGTTAAATGTGATAAATGTTAGAAATCATATTTTTTACATCAATAAAATGTTAAAATAAAAATTAGTTTTTATGTTTTGATTTTATATAGCCAAAAAAGCTTTAAATATATTAAAAATATACATATTGATATTATTATATAATTATCACATTAAAAAATTAAAAACATTGATGGTTGATTCACAAATTGAATACCTATTATCTCAGCGCTTGTTATATAAATCTTTTGGTTATACACAAAGTTAAAGTAAGCATCATTTTTATGAGTTGATAATATAATTATTTTTATAAGTTGATAATAGAATATTATATATTTATTATTATTGCATTATAAATGATAAAAGGATATTCTAAATAATGATATTAAAATGATATTTTACTATAATATAACAATGTTTATGATTTAACTTGTTATTCTAGAGAGCTATGACACAATAATGTTTATGATTTAATTTGTTATTCTAGATAGAATCAAAGTTACAAAGTTGAGAACCAAAAGGAATGGGCCTCCTTTAAAATCCAAAAGTTAAAATTTGATGACATTAACAGGAACGTGTTACATCCACAAGATGTCAGAACCATGCCAAAATAGAGCATATGCCAACCTAGAATCAAAACAACAATGTTTATGATAGAAAACATAAAGTATCAATCTTGTTGAAGATATACAATTCATGGAATTTTACAAAGCTCATCCATGCTAGTATACAATCCATGGAACTTTATAGATTCCATTCAAATTAGCATAGGAAAAATAAAATTCATTATACCAAAATTCATCATATACATTTTCATTTACAGTAGAAGTTGTTACCACTTCTACTTTTATGTTTACTGTCTTAATTTCTTCTCAGCTTTCCATCATCCAACAATCATATTCTATTTTTTTTTATAAATATTTTAAGTTTTAAATTATTTATCCAACAATCCTATTCTATTTTTTTTAATATTTTAAGTTTTAAATCATTTTTGGACAATTTTTTAAATTTTCCACATCTCATCACGGTTTGAATTATAATTTTTTTAATAACGTATTTGTATTTTAAAGGCTACCCGTAAACTATCGGCAGAAATCTACTCGCATGAACACCACTCATATGTTCATATTTTTCACTATAATGGTTGTAGAGACCATTATAGAGCACAATGAAAGTTTGATTTTGACATGGTAACCCTCGTCACCAACTTTCCAAGGATATATTCTAAACAAGTGATCATAAACTTTGTTCTATATGCTTATATGAGTCAATCTCTTTTGATACTATTTAGTATTATAAATATGAGATAAATTTATCATAAACTTTGTTCTATATGAACAAAGTTTATATAAGTGAATCTTTTTTAGTATTAAAAGTAAGAGATAAAATTATTATAAAACAACTTACCATTTAGTTAACATAATTTTTATAAATAAATTAATAATGAATGATGATTAGATTTTTAATATTCGTAATTTACAATACAACCTTATAATATCTTAGGTCTTATTCTATTAACCCTCATTAGATTGCAACCCTAATATCTTAGCCAAATTTAGTTTTTATAGGATAAAATCATTGGCCAAAACAATACATAACAAACTACTTAAATTTTCCTTGGGGATTCACACCTTAAAACCGCTAAATGAGGTAGTACAAGCCCCATAGACCCTTTTCATATATGGGGATAGCCCCAAACCCCATCAAGATGTGACTAAGTTTACTTGCAAATAATATAATACATATACATGGTTTTCTAATTACTACTTGTTGGTACAACACGATATACAACATTTGATAAAGTTAGCTAATTATTCTTGCATCTTATTCTAATAAGCATACCTTTGGAATTTCTCCATAGTCTTTCCTACACCAAAATGTTAACAACCTTAGGGTACATGAGCCTCTCTTATCAACTTTGCTCTTTTTCCTTTGGTGTACACAATTTCCCCATCATTTAGCGTAATCAATCTTGGCAAGTGCAACCAACCTTAATATATTTGTGTGATGAACTACTATTGTTTATCCACGTGAAGTCTTGATCGTCAACATATTATTCTATTTAAGCTTTAGTTGTGAATGGATCCATGTACACAATAACTTCCAGTGTCATGATTCCATGTTATGGATGTATTCGTAGATAAACCATTTTTTGGTATTTCCCTTCTAATATTAAATTAGTAATTGATTTTTTTTCTAGAAATCCTAATAATTTAAATAGTCTTTCTTGCTACAGCTTATTATTAGTCTAAAAGTATAGAAATGTTTAGTGATCACTATGGATAATGGTCTCTAAACCCAATAAATGACACTTTCACATCTTTACTTCTTGCACCAAGCCATTATCACAAAATGTTTAGTGATCAGTATGGATAATGGTCTCTAAACCCAATAAATGACACTTCACATCTTTACTTCTTGCACCAAGCCATTATCACAAATAGAATGGTTCAATATTGCTATGTGAAATAGCCCGGAATGATATGAAACCAACATCCCATTGCATTAAAAATGCACCCCTATCATACCCACTAAAATTTGATTTTACAATTTTAGGATGAATGCCCGAATAATATTTTTCTTCAATTATTCAAATTTACTTTAAGTTTACTCTTACCCAACTACAAACTCTCAACACCATTTGTTTTCAGAAATTTCAAGTAGTAGTTTTGCAACTAAAAATAAACTTCCTCAAATATTGGATGGATCCCACATAATTCTTTAATTCATTAACATGGAAAGAGTGTGTCATCTAAGGATCATCTTTACATTTTATAAATAAATATTCAACTAACCTTCACCAGTCACATAACCTAGGTCCAGTAGGGACTTAGAAAACTCACACTTGTTTATGTATGTTAGTAGTTGGTGATATATTAGCTAAATGTCAAAATGTCACCCAACAATATGTTAACAAATGATTCTATGCATAGGTGCAACACAACATTGATTAAAGGAAAACATCTAAGATCATGCTATTTACTATATCTAAGATCAAGTTATGTGATGCTTTGACCAAGGGTTGGAATTTCATTTCATCTTTATTCTTCAAACTATTTTTTTTTAAGTTTTGAACTTTTATCTTTCTAGTCACATAACGTTTTATTAAAAAAGTTATCCTTCAACTATGAGGATAGAATTCTTTCATTAATAATTTTTTATTAAAGAATTTAAGCAAGGAAGAAATTAGTTTTTATTATATACTTCACAAAAATCTAACAAAATTACTTATCAAAAATAACACAAACCAATAATTAACACCCACTAGCATCTATATTACCTGCAATTAAAATTTGGGTTTGGGAACAGGTTTCAAAGTTCAGCCTCTATAGAAACTAAAAAAGAAATTAATAACGGATTATAGAAATTGCTAAACTTCAAACATAAGTTTTGGAAAATTGTTTAGCCGTTCTTCTAAAATATTTAAAAATATTCGACCAAAAAAATGCCCCGTAACGGAAAAAACGACAACCCTACAGGGACCATATTGACACTATCAATACTCAGCCTGCTGTAGAGCATTCAATGCCTCTGCAGCAAACATCCTAATGATTGAATCTTAAAACAATTTTAATCCAAGGGTTAACAGGTCTGCTATAGTCACATTAAATACTTTGCAGCAGGCTAAGTATTGATCACCCCATATTGAAATCACCTAATAGCATAGAACTGAGACCATGTGATACCAAGGACCCTGACCACGGAAGAGAGAACATGTGAATCACCATCGACTGTCAATTATTTTCTCTCACTTCAACTTGTTCGTCCCACTTGTTGGGTTTGCACATGGACACAAATCACGACGTAATTATGACGGACTCCATGATGAACCTGAGTGCAACCTCACCATTTTGACAATTTTGTACCGTTACCTTAAATATATTTATGACAGATGTTTAAAATTGTATTAGAGTTGCACATCAAAACTGAATTATTTACATTGTGCCCCATGTTACAAGGCGACTATCTTGGAGCAAGGCGACTATCTTGGAGCAAGGCGACGGTTAACATAAGGTTTCTTGGAAGGATATCTTGGAGCAAAGGACTTCTTGGAAGGATATCTTGGAG